>JARFJB010001851.1:1037500-1095000 GCA_036346205.1 Vesta saturnalis | reverse complement strand
CCTACTATTGAAAATTTCAAACTCAATAAACTCTAGCTCAATAAACTCTTTCTATATATATATATATATATATATTAAAATATTCATTTTCGGTATATCTCGAGTATTAACAGTTAAATTATAATTAAATGGTCTTTATTAAGGATATTGGGCTACAGTTTTTCTATAGAGCCTGACTTGTTTTATTTAAAATTTGGGATGAGACATAAACGTCTGGACGTGGTTTAATAAGAAAATCTATAGCGAATGAACCGAGAAAGCTCGATACTCAATACAGACTTTTTACTTGCTATTGTTAATTGTTAATACACGAGAAAATACGGGAACTTACGTATACGAAAATGTGAATATGTAACTCATCTAATCTTATTAAAGCGTTGCCGAGATAATAACATAGTTCCAATTGCATTCAAAATTAAACTAGGTCCAGACATTTATGGCTCATGCCAAATTTTCAACAAAGCAAGTCAAGCTCTAATAAGAACATTTATAGCGAATGAACGGAGAATGCTTTGTAATTTTTACAGGTATCGTATGAATAATTCACCCACTTGGAAAATAATGGATAACTAGAAGATTTTATGCCACTTTACTCATCGGTAGATTAATAGGTCCAGGTTCAATAACATTTGATTTGCTTATTAACAAAAATAGAATTGCTTAGATATTTTCGCTTCACAAAAAAAGATGTTGCTTCAAACCTGAAAATAAATAATGTAAATCTCGGACTCCAATTTGTTTTTAAGGAACAAATAAACCTTAAAAATAGAAAAGTCACAAAAAACTCATGAAAATAACAAGTAAAAAATAATGTCAACAATGAGTTTTATTGCAATACCTAATTTGATTATAAGGATGATCTCTTAAAAACTAATGTTAGTGACTCTTAATTAACTGCCTTAAACTATAATGTGAATTAATTAACAATATGAAATACCTGATGTAATTTATTTTACATTTTATGTGTCACTGGAACTTTAGCAGATAAGGAAATGTTACCGACTCATCACTTTAAATTTTATTGCGCAATTTTAATGGAAGGTGAAATAAACATCAGATTGATATGCTGGTTATTCTAAATATATAGAAATTTCTTTATAAACATCCAAACTGAATTGATTTTGTCTGGTTCAAAGTAAAATTTGGTAATTGAAATCCCGCTTCGCAGTAACAAAGTTATTGCATCATCCTGCAAAGTTAACGTTAAAATAAAATTAAACCCAAAGTAAAATAAGTGGTAAGAGTATACGTAAAATTGTCTGAAATGTAAGTGTCTCAAATTTCAGTATAATAAATTTAATAACTCACCATATAAATGTGGCACTCTTAGAAAACTTAAATAAAGCAAATATGGCTTCTACTTCAACACGTAGTTCAAGAAATGAATGAAGGACGCCCAAAGTAACCCTGCGCAGTGACCGAAAATGACTCGAAGCGCGAAAAGGGATGTGCATAAGTATAATACTTGAAATAATTTAGAACTATATGGACATTTTTTTAAGCCAATAAAGTATGCAACTAACGCTACACGAAATGCACTTAAGTTGCCAATATGATCGTAAACTTTAAACATACATAAAAAGGTTTGTTATACCTTAATAAACACTACTTATAATTTAACTGTTAATACACGAGATCTTCCGAAACTGGATGTTATAATTTAAAATACTCGTGGAAAACTCAATCAAAATAATATATATATATATATATATATATATATATATATATATATATATATATATATATATATATATATATATTCTTGGTTATGAATTCCATTCGATAGAAACTTAATATGTGAATAATTTGTTAACAACAGGATATTGTGTTAACTTAAATGGTAATAGTTACTATGTGTATTGTTATGATGTGGTCCGCATTTATTATTAAACAATTAATTAAAACAATCAGTTACGTACTTCTCGTGTGTGCCACCTTAGCGATATACGGATCACATGATAATAGTACACATAGTAACTGTTACCATGTAAGTTAACACAAAATCCTGTTGTTAACAAATTATATGCATATTAAGTTTCTGTCGAATGGAATTCATAACCCCTGTAGCTCAGTTGATAGAGCACTTGTCTTGTCAAGGAGAGGACATGGATTCGAATCCCATTCGTGGGAATCTTTTTATGTATATAAAATTTTTCAACTTTATATATATATATATATATATATCACACACACAGGGTGTCCATTTAGTGTGTAATTGTCCGATTATGGGCTCCCAGGCTACTTGTCCGAAAAAGTGTGATCAGGCTTCCCAAATAGACTAAAAGTTGCACATTTTAAAAATATTTTCATAATAATGATTCAGAAAAACGTGGTCAAAAATTGATTTTGTTTAAATGGAAAACCATGTATATTTTCGCATCATCGAATAACTCGTAAAATTTTGCGTACATTTGACGCGTAATTCATATCCCTAGCTTCAGCGGTTTTCGAGTTATTCGCATTATTTCAACATTCCTAATCATTTCAATTGGTATTTCGGCACATTCTCTTTCAATAGCTGCTCTCAACTCATCGATTGTAGCTGGTTTTGTGGTGTAAACATTGTTTAACATGCCCCCACAGAAAAAAATCCATGGGGGTCAAATCCGATGAGCGTGGAGGGTACTCTTCTCCTCTGCACATTTTCCTTGGTACCACTCACAAAATTGGATTCTGCGGTCATAATCATCTTCATTGAGAGCGTGCACTAATCTAGGAATAAAACTTCCCCATTTGGCACGCTTCAAAATACGATGGACGCTCGATTTTGAAACTCCTGGCCGGACAGATTTTCTAGGTGATTGCTGAAATGACTTCTCCTTCTCTTGTGGGGCTGGTGGATGATCGTGGTCTTCCGGAATGGTTCTTATGGACATCCTTAACAGTTCCTTCTTTCTCAAACTTATCTCGCAAACGGGTAATTGTGAGTCTCGTTGGTGCATCTCGTTGAAACTCCATCCTAAACCGTCTTTGCACTTCACTTACGTTCTCAGTCTTCCAGTAGCACTTTAGAATGAATTTTCTTTCCTCAAAGTTTAGTCTGACTCTAGCCATTATTTTAAGCAGTCACAACTGAAAAAAAAAGTGCGGTTGTTGTGAACTGTTAAAGAGTGTATACATTTTATTGGGACACTCGGTATATATGGGATAGTTTGTGCTCAAAGTTGTCACACGCGGTTGATATTCCGCGAGTCTTATCAAAGGTTGCACAATGTCTATACTGTAGTACCCATTTTTTTTTAATTTCCACTTATCGTCAGAACCGTATATATTGAGTTACAGAAATTTACAAATAGAAATAGTACATGCAGGAAACCCATTTCTCGAGATATTTGCCTTACATAGATGTGTTGTCAAACAAAAACCGGTTTTTGCTGCATGTTTCTCTAGTTTTCAAAAAAATGTGCTATTATCCTCACTTGGCCTATCTGTTTATGTGTACGGTATCCCTTATTCAGTTTTCATTGTTTTCGAATTTTCGATCCCGATCCTCGCTATATAGTAGCTCATATAGTCGGGCAGGGAACCGAAAAATGAGTAAGAATTAACTTTCTAGAGAACCGAAATCTTCAACACAGTTATCAATTAAACCAAGGCAAATTAAGGAGTATACGAACAGTATACCCCAAGTATACTCTAGAAGAAGTTACAATACGTAACAGTTTTTTGACTCAACATTAAAAACAACAGTTGCCTAAGGTATTGCTTGGAATTTTTAATTAAATGGAAAAATGAAGAGCATACAGAGGAAGAAGAGAATTAAAAATTCTCCAAAATTCCACAATTTTAATTTCTTTTTTCTGTATACTTTACAGTTTCAGGGTTTCACTTACCATGTACCCTTACAAAAAAAATTCTGCCCTAAACAAGTTCTGTCCTAAGGGGATATGTACTCTATACGACCGGATTTAATTCTAATAAAGGAAAAATTTTATGAGGAATTTAGTCCCTATCAATTGATTAAAAGAGTAAAAAAAAAAATCAAATATTATCACAAACATTTGATGTTAATTAACATCACTGTACTATTGTAAAACCTGGTGTTAATAGAGTGAACAAAAATTAGGTAATGAATAAATTCTTGACCCGTTTTTAATAGTTGTGAGTACTAGTTTTAGAATGGTGTTTCCAAAATTCTTAACCCTTAACACTGTATTGAAAGTCACATTTTCTAATCGTTTAAACGTAATAATCCCTAAATCATCACACACTATACCTGTAAAATTTAGATAAAATTTGTGCTTTACTTGTGAAGCAAATATAGAGAACCTTGTAGGTAGGCATCTTACAGTTTGATAAAAATTATGGAGTAAATATTAACATAACACTAATATTTGTTCTAAAACTTAATAAATAGCAGAAAGTCGTTTGTTCTAGCAGTTTTTTTTTAGAAATGAAGTGTGTTATTGCCATTTGCTTTTATTTCGTTACTTTAGTATACGTAAGTAACCTGGTAATAAATTATTATCCATCTCAATTTGTCTACTTCAGGCTAAGGTTGAACAGAATCGTTTGAAATTTGAAAACAATTTTGATTCGAGAATTGTTGGTGGTTTTGAAGCCCAACCTCACGAATTTCCCTATCAAGTTAGTAATACCCTAAGTTAGATTTAGGTATTCTAAAATTGCGTTTATAATTCACAGGTAATTGTTGATATTGTATTACGAAACAGCAGTGGTTTATGTGGGGGCTCAATAATCAACACCAAACACGCTCTTACAGCGGCACATTGTCTTGTAGGGTAAGTCATATATTATCTTTGTAGACCTTATTTAAGGTAAGAACTTCGATAAGACTTCCATTTCCTTTAATATTTTCAATTGGATAGACTGTGGTGTACAATACGAAAAGTACTTTTGCATATTTCAATTAGTATCACTTCACTACGTTGAACTTTTATCAATATGTATACAATAATAATTTCAGTGCAGTAAATGCTTCAGTATATGCAGGTTTGCACAATTTTACAACTATAGAGCCTACATTAAAAATATACGGAGTTTCAAAATTTTTTATTCATCCTGACTGGGATGAAGAACAGGCTCAGAACGATATTGCTATTGTTAGATTAGTCACAGAAATCGTGTATGATGGTGAGCATTTATTGTAAGACTGCACTGTTAATTTTCAAAGCCATCTTTTTAGCATATATTCAACCTGTAGCTTTACATACAAGTAACGAAGATTTAGTTGGAGTTAGAGCCATAGCAACAGGATTTGGTCTAGAAAGTGATGATGATGTAGTAGGTCCCGTTCTGAAATATGTTGCTTCACGAATTATAATACACTGGTATTGTGAACACGCTCATTCAGTGAAACTCTTAGACTCTCAACTTTGTCAAAGTGGATTAGTTCACAAGTCGACGTGTTCAGGTGATTCCGGAGGACCTGTTGTAATGGAAAGATATCCCAATCGCAAAATACAGATAGGAATTATATCATACGGTTCGGACAAAGGTTGCGAACTGAGTCTTCCATTTGTACATACAAGAGTATCATCTTTTACAACATGGATTAATAGTACAATATTATCACCGTAATAACCATCCGCTTTAATGGTGTTTATTGCATTTCCAAATATAATTAATTTTTGTATTAACCCCAAACCTTTTTTTTTAATTATCTATGTAACACACCAAAATATAATTTAAGATACTATGTAATTTTATGGTATAATTAAACCTACTTTTGAACCACATAAACACTTTTTTGTTTAAACAGCTTTCTTTTTGGTCAAGGTAAGTATAATGAGCTATTTTTTGTTTATTTTAAGAGCACATACATGATAACACTAAATATAAACGAAATATTTGTCGTCGTTATCATTTATATTTGAACATTAAAATATTTTACGAATAAAAAGTTCCGCACAGGTACATAGTATATGCGTGAACGTGCAGTATGAACGTAAGTAGGCACCATTGCTAACTTTGCTTTTTTACCTTCTAACCTACATATGTATACATGTAGGTATAGAAGGTTAAGAAATCGGTCTTTTTTTCACTAAGGCTAAATCGATAAGCTCGTCTTAAAACGCTTGAAAAAAGGTTTACCAAGTGTGTGTGGAGGGGGGGGGGTGCTTGCTTGAGTGTGAGTAAGTGAGTGAGTGAGTGTGAGGTGTGAGTGTGAGTGTGGATGTGAGTTTGAGTGTGCGTGTGCTTGTGCGTGTGCGTGTGCGTGTGCATGTGAGTGTGCGTGTGCGTGCGCGTGTGCGTGTGCGTGTGCGTAAGCATGTGCGTGTGCGTGTGCGTGTGCGTGCGCGCGTGCGTGAGCGTGTGCGTGTGCGTGTGCGTGATGCGTGTGCGTCTGCTGTGTGCGTGTGCGTGTGCGTGCGTGTGCGTGTGCGTGTGCTGTGTGCGTGTGCGTGTGCGTGTGCGTGTGCGTGTGCGTGCGTGTGCGTGTGCGTGCGTGTGCGTGTGCGTGTGCGTGTCGTGTGCGTGTGCGTGTGCTGTGCGTGTGCTGTGCGTGTGCGTGTGCGTGCGTGTGCGTGTGCGTGTGCTAGTGTGCGTGTGCGTGTGCATGTGCTGTGCATATGCGTGTGCGTCTGCGTGTGCGTGTGGTGTACGTGTGCGTGTGCGTGTGCGTGTGCGTTGCGTCTGCGTTGCGTGTGCGTGTCGTTGCGTGAGTGACGTGTGCGGTGGTGCGTGTTCGTGCGTGTGCGTGTGCGTGCGTGTGCGTGTGCGTGTGCGTGTGCGTATGCATGTGTGTGCGTGCGTGTACGTGTGTGTGCGTTTGCGTGTGCGTGTGCGAGTGCATGTACGATTACTTCAGAACAACAATGACGTACAACAACTTCCTTATTAAGCCTCTTTTCATCTCTCCTTCAGCTGACTAGATTTTGGGAGAAATCCAGCGGTGAGGAGGGGAGGTTTATTAAGGGTAGTTACTGGTATTTATCAAATAAGCTTCGCAATTCATAGATATAAAAATACCTAGATACAGACATATCGATTAATTATGTTTTTTGCAATTTATTGATACGTCGCGTCATCTAGAGGCAAAAAATTCCTAAGGTAGCATTAGGTATTAGTTAAAATTTGTTCAATATCTGAATAACGATTAATTTTATAAGAAAATGTGTGGACATATTTTTTAAAGAAAATTTGATTTTACATAGTTTTTCTTTATAAAGTTTGTTAATATAAAGCGAGATAAGTTTAAAAAAGGTTTTATTTTACATAAGGGTTCTTAGTATAAAGCAAACTTACTTTAAAATTTAATTAAATAGGATTTGAAATGTTTAGACTGTATTGCCGATATTTTATAGCTGAATATATATATATATATATATATATATATATATATATATATATATATATATATATATACAGGGTGTATATCCACGGAGTTTCTCTAGGAGCCTATTGGAATTTTGTCTTAGAGCATATACAGGGTGTTCACAAAAAAGGATCCATATCGAAGTTACATTTTTTTTGGAACATCCTGTATATTATGTTTCTTTGGAATCTTTGAGTAAAATAAAAGCAAGTTGCAATAGAATTCCCTATAACTATAACCTACCGTTTCAAAGCTATTTAATGATTTTTGAAATTACAGTCTTGAATTCAAAATTTATTTTTGTGACGTTTATTATTATTGAAACAGCGTAGCCTTTGTCAGTACTTTGCAAAAGGGTTGTTGTGTAAGACAGCATGAATTTTTTGTTAAGAAAGTATACAGGGCACACAAAAAACAAGTAAAATGTAATTAGACGTCTTCACACACCTTATACAAGGGATTAAACATAAAAAAGATAACGTATTAAACTAGACTGAACGGTAGAAGAAACAGAAAGGCAGTCAATCAAGCGTCAAAGCGTGTTGAGCTGCGAACAAAACTGAATAAGTGTGGCTAAATAGCCATTGCAGGCGGTCAAAATATATACGGTGGTACTCGTAATTATGTACTCTAAAATTGACATATACTAAAATTTAATTATTGAAAAGAAAAGATACCAACGTAATTTATCAATGATAATACAAATTTCGAAACTTAATTAAGGTAAAAGTAACCACAAAAATTGAAAACAAATTAAGGTAACAATAGCCAAGAATTGGCACGTTACAAACTGGTTATATAATCCAGTGCAATTTAGACTATCTCAGAATTACACGAGAGTCATAGTGATCTGCCATTGGCACCCAAAGATATGGTTCCACCCGTACCTGATTCAAATTCTAAATTTAAAAAATAATTGCTTACATTGTATCCAAAACGTAATTACGTAAATCATTACACAAAAATTGAAAGCATATTTAGAATATGGATTAAACTTGGTAAAAGTACACCGTATATTACGGTTTAAGTAGTCCCAATGGTTAAAAAAATATATCGATTTAAATACCACCATGCGCCAGCAATCTCAAAATGAATTTGACAGGAATTTTACATAAATTAATGATTAATAGTGATTTTGGGAAACTGATGGGAAATATACGTAAATATAACGATATACGTTTACTAACGAAATGGGATGGCCACTATGGTGCTCGTGCTTACATATCAAAGCCAAATTTTCTCATATACGCCTTTTCAGTTTCTGATATCTATGAATGCATTAAAGAAGACATTGATAAATTCGATACATTTGATTATAATCCTGACAATATCTTTGGAATTACATTAGCAAATAAAAAAGTTCCCGGCTTAATAAAAGATGAAAATCATGGTACACCCGATCTTCAAACCACCCAAGATCTCGAGAGAGCCATTAGCGACCTAACTTCCGTAATTACGGAAGCAGCCGACACCTCAGTCCCGCTTAAAAACATCGACATTTCCAAAAAACCGCTCACACGACACATAGTGAACTGGATCAAAGAGAAGAGACGAATTTATCGTCAATTCCTGAGATCCAGGGATCCGGATCTCAAGACGGAATACAATCGCCTTAACGCCTTAATCAGGCGAGAAGCCAATAAACACGCAGAAGACTCCTGGGCTAAAGCCACTTCCCAGTTAGATTATCGAGACGGTAAACGCTTCTGGCAACAGTTTGACAGACTGACCAAAAGAAAGTTTACCCCAAATCCATCTAACCGACCATTAGGGCAACCTAATCTCCTCCAACCAAGGAAAGACCGATTTCTTAGGTCACCACCTCCAATCCATATTCCAATCCCCCAACGATCCCCAATTCGATCCTGTTTTCAAGGAATTCCTCGAGAACCGCCTCGAGGAATTCCGAAACCTTAACCTTCCCGAACCCCCTCTCGACAACGAGAATCCCTTCTATTTCCCAATTACGCCCGACCAGGTCAATGCCTATTTTAAAAAAGGTAAAAACTCCGCCCCAGGCCGCGACGGCCTCAACAGAAAAATCCTCCGACACCTACCCGGCCCATGCCTCCAACTACTCTCAAACATATACAATAAGTGCCTAACCCTCTCTTACTTCCCCACGGATTGGAAATCGGCCTCCACCGTCATGATACCAAAACCTCACGCAGACCTAGCCTCACCTAATTCCTACAGACCCATATTCCTCCTGAGTTGCCTCGGAAAATGCTTCGAGCAAATTCTAGCCAGGCGGCTCAGGGAACACCTAGAGTATAACGACCTTCTTCCCAACAGCCAATTTGGCTTCCGCCCAAACCGGACGTGTCACGATCCCTTGTTGAAGCTGCTTACCGAGACCACCATAAACAATACAATCTAGCTGTGTTCTTGGATATTAAGCAAGCATTTGACAGGGTCTGGCACGCCGGTCTTCTGCAATAATCCGAAACCTTAACATTCCGGACCCCTTCTCCAAACTCCTGCTTTCGTACCTGACCAATCGATCGGTCAGGGTGAAAGTAGGAAAAAACCTCTCAGACCCTTTCCAACCCACTGCAGGCGTTCCGCAAGGTTCTGCTTTAGCCCCCATCCTTTACACCATATTTGCTTCAAATATCCCTCATGTTACCCAACCCGGAGTAGTCGTTGCGCGGTTTGCAGATGACACCGCCTTCTGGTCGGTAAATCGGAACAGCGAAATGGCCTCCAACCGCATATCCAAAACCCTTCGGAACTTTTCCAACTGGGCCAACCGGTGGAGAGATTGTCACCCCAAAACACTCCAACACACATACAAAACTTACATCCGCCCTGTTATGGATTTCCGAGCACCAATATACACAAACATTAACCCTAACCACCTTTCCTCTATAGCATCCTGTGAACGGCGGATATTTAGACGTATACACGGGCTACCCTTCAGGTACCCAAGCAACCTCACAACACATCACGCAAACATACCACCAATCACAAACAGAATCCAAACACTTCAGAAAAACTTTACATAAAAAAATTTTCGGCGATACCATCCCTACCAAAGAAATTATCACAACTTCCTACACCTACCAACCTCCCAAATTCCCACGATAAAAAACCCAAACTTAAATTTAAACACCCCCCCCCCCCCGCGATCTTAACCCAATTATTAGACGACATCCCAGAGGAGATAGAAGAGACCCTCGATAACATCCCTTATGCACTCCGCATCCCACGGACAACTGGTTAACGCCCACGCAAGGATACCGGATAACGAATCGTCAACACCCTCACAACTCTCAATAACATGCACACCTAAACCTAAATATTCACAACAGTAATAAATCAGACCTTTAACCTTTTTTTTTACACCAAATAATAAACCCTCAACAAATTATCTTTTTTTTTCAACACACCAAAAATAATAAACTCATGATTGTAAAGCACACAATTACAAAAAACATCGCAAAACCAACAATAATGGAATGACCTGGGCTGAAGAGGAGAAATCCTGAACAGTCTACGAATAAGCATATAAGCATACTAACCAAAAGCATGAGCAAACTAACCTAAAAAAAAAAAAAAAAGCTAAATAGCCATTGCAGGCCGTCAAAATATATACGGTGGTACTCGTAATTATGTACTCTAAAATTGACATACACTAAAATTTAATTATTGAAAGGAAAAAGATACCAACGTAATGTAAGTATATTTATCAATGATAATACAAATTTCGAAACTTAATTAAGGTAAAAGTAACCACAAAATTGAAAACAAATTAAGGTAACAATAGCCAAGAATTGGCACGTTACAAACTGGTTATATAATCTAGTGCAATTTAGACTATCTCAGAATTACACGAGAGTCATAGTGATCTGTCATTGGCACCCGAAGATATGGTTCCACCCGTACCTGATTCAAATTCTAAATTTAAAAAATAATTGCTTACATTGTATCCAAAACGTAATTACGTAATTCATTACAAAAATTTGAAAGTATATTTAGAATATGGAATATTCGATTTAAATACCACCATGCGCCAGCAATCTCAAAATGAATTTGACAAAAATTTTACATAAATTAATGATTAATAGTGTTTTTGGGAAACTGATGGAAAATGTACGAAAACGATATACGTTTACTAACGAAATGGGATGGCCATTATGGTGCTCGTGCTTACATATCAAAGCTAAATTTTCACATATACGCCTTTTCAGTTTCTGATATCTATGAATGCATTAAAGGAGACATTGATAAATTCGATACATTTGATTATAATCCTGACAATATCTTTGGAATTACTTTAGCAAATAAAAAAGTTCCCGGTTTAATAAAAGATGAAAATCATGGTAAAATTATATTAGAATTTGAAGCACTTAATGCAAAAAAGGTTTAAAAAACTAAGGGTTCTACCCAAGCAAGTGTCAAAAAAATTGCGATAAATTATTGTGAACAAGGCCAAAGAAACATTATGTGTTTACAATCAAACAGAATAAAGTAATACTTAATCCTTACGATAATAAACGACTAGTAAATTTTAATTTCACCGATACTAGACCTTGGGGACATAACTTCACATAACATTTTATTAATTCCTGTTCTGTTTCAGAAAAAAATAATTTTATCATTATAGCAGTCTTGAAAACAAATTGCAGAAAGAGCTATGGTACGGTAGTGATCAAATATACAGAAAGTACCTGAAGCGTTCTTTGCTGGAAAAGTCCTCCCCTGAATGCTATTTATTTGTACTGAATATATTACAACATATTGTTATTCCTGATGAGTGTTTTAACTATGTGCTATAAACACAAAGTGTCCAAATAAAGTTATTATTAATACGTTATTTGATAAAAAATTAACTTAGACATTACTATTAAAGGTTTTATGAAATTGTGTACCGATAAAGGTTACAATTCATCAACTTTTAATGAATTATATAGGATCTTAAACGATACGAATTTACTTGGTGACATACCGGTTACAAAGTACGTATATAATTTATTATGCGGTAATTTTTCATTTTGTACTTCGACAAATGTTAAGTCTAGCAAAGAAAATATTTATCTACAATAAATTAATGTATTGAGAAAGCAGCATGTTAGCTAATTACAACAGCCCACAGTAAAAAACTTAATTATCAATCTGATTTCAATAATGCAAAATTTCTAAATTTTGAAAAAGTATATAAATCCAGATTATTTATTGAAATGTGTCACATAACAAAAGAAGATAACTCAAAGAATCATAAGTCAGATACAGAGCAGCTTTCAGCAATTTATCCATACATCCTTAATTTTAATGTTGAAGACAATAATTAAACATTTTGTTCATCAATAATTAAAATTTGCCACGTTTAATATATCTCAGGGACTTAACCTAAGTAATATAAATGCAACCAACTTTGGCAGAAAAATTGTACCAAAGCAAGTACATGTTGCAATTGCGACAAATTTTTAATTTTATTTTAAAATGTAATATCTCTCATTTAATCCGTGAGTAATTAACGGTAATAGAAGGAAATATTGCGAGATATCAAAGAGTTGTAAACTTATTAAGACCTTAGTTAGCAGGCCTTTATAATACCTTTTTTTTCTATCATATATATATATATATATATATATATATATATATATATATATGCTGTTCTTTTAATCATTATATAGATATTTGTAATGTAATTTTTTTTGAGTATTTATTTTACCTTCACCAAATTAAAAGCACGTTGAGTTCTTCTCGACAAATTTTAAATTTACCGAAATTAAAGCCATTATCGTTCAGAAATGTAAAGTAAGCTCTGATGATTTGTTTGATAAATTTTAAGTGACTTAAGGCGAATGTTTTCTCTTTGAGTGAACATTATGGTTTCCTGTTAGGCCATTATTTTAAGATTTAGTTCATGACTTTTTTCCGCTATATATATATTTAACAGGTGGCGCCTTAGTGACATTTTTTTCCTGATTTTGACATAGTTGAGTTGTGTTGAGTGCCCTTTTGGATTGATGAGTAAGAACCGCGCCCATACCATTGAGCTATGTTGAAAACACGCATGGGCTGATGTTCTAGTGAGTATCATGCCCGTAACATTGTAGAAAGTTGGCTTTTCTCCAAAGGAACGCCCAAACGCAGTTGGTAAGGTATTAGTCCAAAAGTTTGCTTAAACCAAATATACCCTCAAATAGTAAGTCATTCACGCCGGAAACAAGAATGGTTCATTAATGGAAGCAATTCGATATTCTGCAGAATAAATAAGTAACCAGAGTACCATGAACAACATGAATGTTTCATTGTTCGGGAAATAGTTTGACGATTAGCCTTTAAAAAATTTAGAACGTTCACTCATTATTCTTGATAACGCTTCACAGCATACTAGAAGAAGCGAACTCAACTCAAGCAGCCCCTGGACAAAAAACCATCTTATACAGTGGTAGAGTACTAAAAATATATCTTTCTATTATGATCTATTAAATGTTGAATTGTTACGGTTAGTAAAACAGCACAACAACACAAATAATAATACTGATAAATATATTATAGACAATCTAGCTTGCTTCAATATGGCTGAAAGGTTCTACGTTTATTGCCATACCATTGCCACGTTAATGCGATAGAACTCATATGGAGAATTGAATGAGAAATATTACGGCAATCATATAGAACGTACATCTGGAAACGAAGAAGACGTTCTCAAAACCTGGAATGATGTCCTAAACAAACTATACCACGGAGTGTGGATCATACTCATATGGATGAGTTTGATGATGTTTCGTCTGTGTGGATGTATTTCAATATCCACGATAACTCCAGAACAAAACACGTACGTATTTTTGTATTTAAACTTGTCTTCGTCTCCCCTGGAGCTGATGAAATTTTGAAAGAAATTCAGCGGCGGGGAGGCGAATATATTAGAGTTGTTTCTAAAACAGGTATATATTTCAATGATATAAAAATACCAACTTATTATGGATATATAGACCTTAATCGTATAGATTAATTACGTTCTATGCAATTTTTTGATACGACGCGTAATTTAGAGGCAAAAGAATTTCTAAGGTAGAATTTAAGTGTTAGTTACAATTTTTCCAATATCTGAATAATTATCAATTTTATAAGAAAATGTGTTGACATATTTTTTAAAGAAAATTTAATTTTACATAGTTTTTCTTTATAAGGTTTCTTAATATAAAGCGAAATAAGTGTAAAAATTACAGAAATATGATTGAAAATGCGTAAACTGTATTATCGATATTTTTTTATAGTAGCGGGCGACTTTGGAATTTTTTTAAGTTAGCAATTGGTGTTTATTAAACTCTATCTGAGATGAAGCTTTAAACGTATGTTTGACAATGTTGCCTAGTATCGTAATGGACTTATTATAAAAGAGGTCGCATTATTAACCTAAAAATCGTTATTAAAATTATTTCATATCTTTCAAGTTCCATTTTGTAGGTGGGAAGGTCGTATATTGTTGCACATGGGATATTTTAGTTTTTATCATATGTGCATGCCATTCTTCATGAGACGTTTTCATTTTTACTATCGAGTATTCAATTAATTAAAACATTTTTCCAATTCCTGTTATATAACCTTAATTCAATTAAAAGGATTGAAAACGTGTAACAACACTTTTTTGTGTTGTATAAAATATACCTCAATTTAGGATCTTTCCTTCATTTAGTTCTAAATACAAAAAAAATTTAATTATTTTACAATATTGGTATGAGGTAGGCAACTTAATTTGCATATCTTCATAGTGCATACTTTCGTAAAGATTTATATTCCTACTTTCAATTTTTATTCATTTCTTATCTTATAAGCAACGCGTCTGAGTTAAGTTATTCTGCTGATATCTTGTGCGCAGAACCGCTTCATCTACTTCGAAAAGCTCCATTTTTTTCACTTCCTGTTTTAATATCGAAGCAGAAAGCTGTTAATTTTTGATTTTTACCTAA
The DNA here is from genome assembly GCA_036346205.1 of Vesta saturnalis. NCBI lineage: Eukaryota > Metazoa > Arthropoda > Insecta > Coleoptera > Lampyridae > Vesta > Vesta saturnalis. The sequence continues at coordinate 1,079,796 of JARFJB010001851.1, read as the reverse complement.
ATTTATGTGAGAGTGCCATCAAATTGGTGGTAAGATATATTTTTAAAACATTAAAGCATTAAAGCATTTGTTCTTTTTAGGCGCTTTCTTTACGTATTTTTTATACCATTTTTACTTTAATTACACGTGTATCATTACTTCAATTTACAACGTAATTACATCTTAAGTACGCATTTGATTTTATTGTTGCGTACATTTTTCGTTTTATGATTGCAATTTTTTTGAATGGAAAACTTCCAAATAATGCAATAAGAAGTGGATTTAAAAATTTTAAGAAGAAATTTATACGGATTTTATAAAGATAATTTCAGTTTGGGGTGCGGCTGATAACATTATGTCAAGATTGCATAATGATGACGTAAGAATGACTTCATGCAGGTTAACCGCTTCGTAATCATATTTAGATACCAGAGGTTGTAAAAAAGAAAAGTTTGTGTACAAAAATTTCTAAGGTATTTATGTAGTGTTTTATTTAGTACTTTAAGAATAATTTTAAGACCTTCATTATTTCATCATTACATTTGATATTTAATAAACATAGTCTGTATATTGTTATTTTTTTACATTTTTGTAAAGTCGGTTTAATTGTTCCGATATTTAAAAAAAAACAATTTGGCGTCCGAGATAATTTCATTATTTTACATTTTTTTATTATCGATGGTAAGTGAAAATAATCGAGCTGATCTGGTGGTAATTAAGCAAATCATTTTATTTGAACCCCCCCTCCCATGAATCAACCGACTGAGTCAAAGGCACAACTATAAGTGGTGTAAGGTTTGTATTTTTGGAGAATTTATTATTTCATTATCTTATAACTTACTTTTTATTATTTAAAATTACCTATACGTTACGTTACATACCTTTTTATTACAAACGGGATGCATATGTGAAATTATAATTATGCTAACCAACGTTCAGTGTATACAAAATAAGTTTGGCTGGACTGCTACCCGTATCTCGGCTAGATAGTAGAACATGAGTATCTCAGAGCGCCAGGGCTTAAGGTTGGTAATTGGTGCAGAAGATAATAAATAGCCCGTTCGGAACTTATTTAGTGTTGGTTTACTAATACAAAGAAAGTTTGGTTATGTAAATGTTTAATGTCAGTTGAAGTGTTTTATATATAAGGTATTACACTAGCTGATATGCAATTAATGAAATCAAACAATCTAATTATATAAACTGTGAATGTGAAATGTGTGATTGGTCTGTTTTGCTTGTTGTATGTATTTGTGTGAGCTTGTCCGGGAGATCTCTTACAATTTTCGGTTAAATACTGCATACAGTAGCAATTAAATGTGCTAGCTTATACAATTAAGTTAATTGGACGGATCTGACCTTAAGTACTTAGTTGCGTTAATAATGGTTTTGCTTCAACTAACACGGTGATGGTATGGATGGATGCTCTGGTGATGGTGGTGGTTGTGGTGCTTAGCGGTGATTGTTAAAGGTGGTGGTTCCTTATGTTCTTAATTTTCTGGACCAACCGGTGGCAAATTTTATATCCCTGATTATGGAATTGGGTAGATTTATAAAGAACGGCCGATGTAATGAGAAAAACTAACAAGAAAAAAAAAGAAAAACCCTAAAATCGGTGTATTTTAGAATTGTTTACTTGTATTATAAATAGGCTTACCAAGGTTAGATTTGGGTTATCTTTAATATAACTAATTTAATTACAGAAAATTTACTCTTGTTTTAGGCTGCCTATGCTTTGAGATAAAGGGTCCCCTTCGTGGAAGATGATTATGACTTAAGTAAACCTTGTGGTCCTAAAGTGTTCAATATCTTATGATTAATTTGTTAATAAAATGAAATTGTCCTCACCAATAGTGATATCTTTACTTAGTTAGAACAATAATTAAAATTTTATTATTTATTTTTAAGGACTGATTGGATTATTTCTAAGCACACCTTTCTTCGGTTAATGTATTTTGACAGGAAAACAGAAATTCTCTTATCAAAGAAGTGTATACCCTTATCAGCAACCTTGTAAAAGCGGGATTTTTAAATTTTAAATTGAGCACCGTTACAATTAACAAACCGGTAATTTTGCATATCAAATCTCATTATCAAAACAATCGCTTAATGAGTAATACTTGTATTCACACTGCCATTGACAACGCGAATAAAGTAATAGTTATTTGTTTTATAAGTAAAGAAAAGTGTTTTTCTTTACGAATAGTGATCTTTCTAATCGAGGCGCAACCGAGATTAGAAACTCGATGAGTAAAGAAGAACCTACTTTTCTTTAAATACATAAAATTTTTTCGGACACTAAATGGAAATGGAAATTTTATAAGAAATTATTTAAAAAATACATGACAAACGCGAGAATCAAATTGCCGTTTCCATCACTGCATCAACTAAACAAAAAAATTTTTGTCAAGTGTTATCGCGTGGAAATATAGCCATTAGGGCTTGAAGCTGTTGCTAGTTTATCATCCTTGAAATCACGAGATAAATATGAAAAGACCTGTAATATTTTCAATTCTTGGAGGACCTCAAAGAATGTAAGGACGAAGAAGTTATGCTTGCTTTTTTTCATGAAAATGTTAGTTTTCCTGAATACATTTATATATTAATTTTAAGTTTTATCTTTATATTTGATTACAGGCTGAAAGACTGAAATCTTCCACGCTGTGGTCGACATATTCCATGTTGAAAAGTACGTTGAGAGTGAAAGAAAATGTCGATATATCGAATTATGGGAACCTACAGTTATATTTAGAGTGCCAAAGTGAGGGATATGAAGCAAACAAATCAAAAATTCTATAGAAGGATGATGTTCCAAAATTTTTTACAGAAGCACCTGGCGATACTTTTCTTATAATTAAAGTGGTGATAATTTTCGGTCTGTATGGGGCATATCGTAGTGAGGAGCTAAGAAAGTTAAATGTGAAGCATATCGAGGATACCGGCTCTATATTGGTTATCACCCTTCATGATACTAAAACAAGGAAGAAGCGTATATTCACCGTTATGACGGAAATGAGAGGAATTAATGAGATTGCGTTGTACAGGAGATACGTAAGCTTGAATCCAAAACATATCAATCACTCAAGATTGTTCATATTTTATATTAACAATAAATGTCCAGTGCAACCTGTGGGAATCCACACTTTCTACAAGATGCTGAAGAAAATTGCCCATTATTTGAAATTACCCAACCCATATGGTTACACTGGACACTGCCTACGTCGAACGTAAACTGCTCTTCTTGCTGAGGGTGGAGCGGGTATCAGGAGGTTCAACAATAATGAAGAATGGCGATCAAACACGAATCCAGAAGAATATATAGAAGAAAGCATTAATAATAAAATGGCGACTTCGAATATGATTTTTAATCAGCCATCATCGACAGTGGATGCCAGAATCCATCAGATGTTGCCCTAGAACGTACTGAAATACAGTTGGCTCTTGCATATAGCCATTCATCATTTTCTATGTCGAATGGCGGAGTTCATCAGGAGGTTTTATCAAAACCGTCACTATCATTTAATGATTTACAGTTAAAACATTGTACAAGCAAAGTTTTTCTAACGTTAATACGTTTAATATTTATTCCAGTAAATAATTAATAATTCTTTATAAAGAAATGGTTGCTATAAAGAAAAGAGACACTTTTCTTTACGATTTGTAATAAGGAAATATGGTCCATATCCACTGAGTGTCCGAAAGAATAAAATAAAATTCGTTGCAATGGACGACATGTTTATAAACGGGTTACACTTCACGCAAATTGTTCAATTTACCGATTTAAAAACTGGAAGCGTGCTCCAATGGAAAATAAACCGGAAAAACGCGTACCACAAGATGTTCTTAATGAAGCTGCGACTACAGAATCGAATTTATTCCCAGATTATTCAAAATTAGTTTACAAAAAAGAGTACAAAACATTTTGTGAATGGAAGAAAATAAATAATTTGGGAACTGTTAATCAGTTTACTCCTAACTTATTTCTTTGAAAAATCGAAGAAAGTAAAGGTGTCCATGCTGTGGACCAACGTTGTGCGTAAATGAAAATATTGACATTTCCAAGTAAGTTAACCTAAATTAGAGTTAACTATTTTGGAAGTTTTTCAGGTTTTCGACACTCGTCACTTTTAAAAAAAACAGACTTCAGGTTATGAACCAAAAAAGTCCAGAACACAAATAAAAGGCAACTTAAACTATCGAAATTGACAGTAATAACTACAAGTTTATTAGTCTCTCGAAGATAAAATTTCTTTATTAACGTGTATCATACAATACTTTTTCAAACTTCGCAGTAGTTACAGAAAAATGTATTCCTTAGGTGATATATTTACATAAATGATAATTGTACTATTACTAACGTTATGTACATTTAAAGAAGGAAAGTGGGGTGCATCAATGGAAGTTGAGTTGATTCTACTTTCGTTAGGGTCAAGTGAAGGGGAACCAGTGAACTATAAATATAACTGGAAGGGTTACTGTAGTGTCTTGCACATTAAAGCTTATACTTATAGTTGTTACAGATCAACTTATATACAAATTTGCTTTAAGAAGGATTAATGCTTGGGGTTGGAATAAAAATAACATGAAGAACAAAAACAATCTTGATGCAACTTGTAAAATATTCAGACTAAACTGTACCTACTAAACTGTGTATACAGATGATCCACCTAAGGGGCAATGATGTATTTTTACATAGAAGATTTTTGATCCTATTTTAATTATAGTGTAATTAATTATAGTGTAACAAAGCAGTTTACTAAAAGTTTTTATTTCACAGAAAGTAACAATTTATTATACGAACATTACAGGGTTTTCAGGATATACATTTTTGAACAATATCTATTTATTTAATTTTTCTGGAACACTAGACTCTTTTCGTACTAATTTTTCCGTTTCATTCTTGCCTATATAGTGTATCCATTTCAAATATAAATGGACATTTTTTTTAATAATTTGAATCCCATGTAATGTACGTATAACGGGAAGGTGCCCAATTTGCACGTCGCATTACAGTAATCCATTGCTTTAATAGCTCCGGTTGTTTAAACGGAAAGCTAAGAAAGAAAGTGAAATAATATTTATTTATAGGCAAATTTGTGGGTTAAGTATATCATAGCTACTGTATTCATTTTTTCAGCCATACGCAGCACAATAATTGATCATTACTATTGCTGAATTTAATAGTAACCCTCTAAGAACCAGAAAATACGAAATTTATTCGCAAATTAAATTTTAGGCCAGCTTAAAGCAATCTTCACAAATCTGACAATGAAACAGAAAAGGATGGCCATCCCTAAGTAGAAGTTATCTGTGTCGGCTTCAGTAAATTCTTCTTGACGTGAATATTTTTTGAGTAATTGATTAACTTACACATCTTACATAATAATCTACTGTTATCCACCCAAAAACATTATCGCTAAACTATTTTTTGGTGGATTATTCACTTATACCATAAATAACTATTTACTATTTTACTTACACTCACACTTAAAGTGTGTTAAGTATAATGATAATTAAAAAAAAACGTATCAACTAGCTTTTTTTTTTGTTATTTTAATAAGTGGCCAAGAATAAACTAACAAAATAATAAGTAATTAAAAAATTGAATTTAATATGCATATAAATAAATAGAAAAGTATAGTTTGATACAATAAGATCTAAGATCGTATAGACTAAAAGACATGGAAATATCAGTCAAATGCAAACAATTAGTAGATGCAACTATACAGCGGGGAGAGGGGATTGGTAGCCTGGAAACAACTATGGAATTCTTTCAGGGAAATATTAATAAAATCCGCTAAACAAATCTGTAGAGTGTGTAAGAATAATAATAACAGCAAACAAACGACATTGTGGAGGCCGGAAATTAGAGAACAAGGGAAAAACAGGCATGGAAAAATTACTTAGCAAATAGAGTAATAGAAAATTATGAGAAATACAAACAACAAAGAAAACCTGTTAAAGGCATGATAAAAGAAGCAAAGAAAAATAGTTGGACAGGGTTTAGGAATAAATTGGAGAAAGATAGTAAGGGTAATCATAAACCATTCTTTAACGTGATTAAAACGTTACGACAAGGCAAGAAACATGAAGACATACATATTAAAAGTGAAAGAGGAGAAATAATAACAGATGGGATTAAGGTAATGGAAAGATGGAAAAAATAATCCAAAACACTATTAAACGGATCGGAATTAAGCACAATAGGAAATAAAGAAGAACACATGATATTAGTAAATAACGAGAACCAAATAATGACGAAGGAAGAAATAGAAGGTGCCAGAAAAATGGGGTAACGATAAGACCACGTCAGAAATGTTAAAGAATACGGGAGAAAAAGGAATAGAATTGTTTACTGAAATATACAATACAAGCTGGCAGTTAGAAAAGATACCTATACACTAAAAAGTTGCATTTATAAAGCAGGAGACAGCAATCAATGCAAAAATTATGGATGAAAGTATATGAAAAAGTACTGGACAAGAAACTAAGAGCATACGTAGAAAGTACATTGAACGAGGCACAGTGTGGATTCTTCAAAGGTAGACGTGCGTATGAACACATATTTACAATCAAACAAATAATCGAGAAATCCATGCAAAAAAACAAGGAAGCAATGTTTGCCTTTATATATTTAGAAAAGGCGTTTGACAGCATCCCAAGGGATAAAGTGTGGGAAAGTCTAGTAAAGAGGGGGATTGAACCAAAATTAATCTACGTCAAGCGGTAGAAAAGGCGAAGATTGTGAGTGTTATGAATTCAAGTGGATGTGATATTTTAACTAACAATGTGCAGTATTTTTTAAATAAAAGTAAATCGAAGTATGTTAGTGGCGGTCTGTCACCTCAATTCAATTTTGAACTAGTCGTGAAACTTGGTGGATCTAAGAGTAATGGAGTGGTGCAGGAATGGCACATACTTATGGACAATAAAGGGATAATTACAAATTATTTCTACACACCTGAAGGGATATGGCTACCTACAAAGATGAGTTCGAAAACTATATTGTATGAAACTATTAACAATAAGAAAATTATACGCATCTCTGATTGTGAAGAATCAGACATCTATTTAGGATGAGAGTCTATAGAACAGTTATGGAGACTTCTTAAGATAGTCAGTTACCGATTGGATCTAGTACCTACTATGGAATCTCCATTTTATAATAAAATAATACATGCATCGGCGGAAATGCCTGATGTTGACATACAGAGGTTAATAATTCTATTACAAGATACATTTGCTCTCAATGTAGCATGTGTTATGGAAATTGTAGAATTTTCCAAGGAGAAAATGGATATTGACGTAGAAGTTGCGAAAGCTGTCTAGTAATAAGTGGGGGTAACGAACATATAGGGAATAGGGATAACAATAAATGTTTCAGTCAATATGTGGATGTGTTATAGTGCAGAGACGTAGCCTAAAGCTGTAGACTGTGTTAGTGCAGTGCAAAGACTAATATGCCAATTTCAATCATTAGAATTTGATGCCGAACATGAAAAAGTGTATGGACGGGGCACGTTTAGTGATGACTATTTAGATAACCTAGTTTATAAGTATGGTAGTGGAATACGTCTGTGTGAGTAATACTTTCAATCGCATTACGATGGTGTAGAGTGCATTTGTTGTATTAAGTCCTTATATCATTAGAACAATTTTTACATGAAATAGAATGTCATTTACCGAATAATATTTCAACAGATGACAGCACGACAAATGAAGGAGGTCCGCATTAATGAGCTCAAAAACGTAGTTCACGATGTAGTGGAATGGAAGCGAAAAGGGGAATGGGAACAGTTAGCTAGAGATTCTGCACGCTTTATGAAAAGAATCGAAGAGTGTAGTAAAATAATTTCAGCAGTCCTGGAAGAGCAACATCGTGATTACGTGTTTCTGAAACGCTGTTGTAGTGTATAGTATCGTATGTATTAATGTAAATAAAAACCTAAAATAAAGAAAGAGTTTATTATAAGTTTTGTTATGAACGAATAAGTTCAAAGGTAAATATGTAATTAAAAATTATTATTAATTTTATTAAATACAAAAATAAAAAGTTTATAGGTCGTAGGTTCAAATCCCACTCGAGGTAAACTTTTTATTTATGTATTTAATAAAATTAATAATATTATAACTTAACTTATTCGTTCATAACAAAACTTATAATAAATTAATGTTAGTCAAGTTGCTTTGGTATGTGTGAATCCTTGCGATATTGCAGGCTCGCATTCCATTAATATAAGTAATTTGATTGTCATCTCACTAACTTTAAAATTTACATCAGTTCCATACATAAAGACAAAATTTACATCGATTGGGGCTTTAGCAAAGTACAGGTCGTAGGTTCAAATCCTACTCGAGGTAAAGTTTTTATTTATGCATTTAATAAAATTAGTAATAATTTAAAAAAAATTTATTTATTACATAATAATATTGCAGTATATATAATTAATCGTACAGAATGTATTATATAATGTCTTTGTTAGAAATCCATGAATTGTGAGAATTATCAAAACCTAACCACTTAACGAGAGACATATTTCCGTGACGTCGTATTACCTGTTCAACTAGGTGAATGTCGGGACGTTTAACACTTTGAAGTTCTGGCTCATAGAAACGTCCTTGTATCTCTTCATCTCGACTGTCACGTAATGTGTAGCTAATTGGACTGGGACGTTTCACTGCTGATATTCGAAAGACTTTGTAACTCCAATTAGGTGTGGAACCCTTGGAGAATATGATTCTTTATTTGCTAATACGTACATAATCCCCCACTTCAAATTTAGGTGGCTTACGGTCAAGAACTTTATGACATTTTGAGCGTTTCAAAATAGAGGCAGTATTATTTTCCGTTACATCTATAGGTTTGTATCCGGTGGTTCTATGTTTTCCTGAATTATAATCAACAACGTTTGAGGTAATATTGATAGCCATTTATACGAACCCTGCATACTGAATGTTTTCCACAGTATTGCTTTAAGAGTGCGATTTGCACGTTCAACTATGCTACTCTTCAAGTTTGAATAACTACTGTAATGATTAATATTAAATTTTTTCATTACTTTTTTAAATTCAGCATTATGAAACTCCGTTCCCATGTCAGTTTGTATATGTGTAGGCGTCCTTTGCAAACCAGACAATAGTTTATTCATTACATCTGCGACTAGTTTACCATTCTTGCGTTTAATGGGATAAGCCCAGACATATTTACAAAATACATTTATTACTACTAAAATGTATCTAAATCCTTTATTTACCCGAGCATATGGTATCATTTCTACCAAATCAGCTTGAAATATATCATTTAAACCTTTAAGTACCACACAACGCCGCGGAAAATTTCTTCTTGCTGGCTTGTGCAGTTCTTCAACATCATCTTTACTTATTTTATCACTTTGGATTGTACTACGAGCTCTAAATGGAACATCGTCGCAGTTGCAAACTGTATAAACTCTGGTATAGTCACATTAATTGCGGCATTCCTAGTTATGTGGTGACCCAATTATATCGCTGCAAGCGCAAACTTTTTATCATTTACGTTAAGCTCGAGACCTGGATGACTCCACTTGCAATACACTACGGTGCCCTCGTTACTGGGAAAGGAATAGGTATCAACTATACCAGTAGGAATACTAATTCTCTTTTTAATGGCTATTCCAGAGAAATAAATGAAATTTTTATAATGAAGATCACCAGAATGCTAAAGAATATGTTTACCAAATTTATCTATTGTCACTTGATGATGAAGGCGTTCACCAGATTTATCTATTGGCATCACTACTGGATATGTGTAGTATCTATAGTGACGGTCGTTGTAACAATGAAATGAAATGAATATAACCCTACTTTATTATTGATTACGCAATTCGTCAATTATATATATATATATATATATATATATATATATATATATATATATATATATATATATATATATATATATATATATATATATATATATATATTATGATTGCTAGTATTTTCTGCCGACATTGTCCCAATAACTCCGCAACCAATCCACTAATTCATTCGGATCATTCCAAGGTACAAACTCAATCGCTTTGTTATTATATCGTAATAGTTCATTCCACCTCTTTGGAGATAGAAGTTGTGCGAGATCTTGTGGCATGAGATGCAACAGCTATGTAGCGGTGGTTTTAGGTTGAAGTAATGGTTTAATAACCTCAATGTATTTCCTACTATTAGTTCCATGGATTTGTCATCTGGGTTATAATTACGTCGAGCAGCATTCGTGCGGCGCAAAATGTCATTGTATTGCTGTAGATCACTATTTTGTATTCCATAGGAGCTTTTTAAATAGTAGCTCATATAATCCCTGAGTTCTATCATGATCTAGTGATCATCCATCAGGAAGAGCGAACGAAAATTCTCTCCAACAAAGTCTAGTTCAACATCACCGTATGTTAAATCATACTCGTCTTCGAGATCTCTAAATATACCTTCCACATAATATTTCGCTAATGCTTTATACTGATCTAGGTACTCTTCAAAGTCTGGTTGAGATCCAGCAGCTAACAGTCTTGGTTTCAATTGTTGTAAAGTAGGAATCTCCCTCTCGTCATCATGCGCGGTATCAGCAATCACAGTTTCCTCTAAAACTTGTGTAATGGCGTCAGGAACAAGAATACGTGGTCTCTTCCGTGTTACATATGTTTTAGGTGTATGATGTAAAATAACTTCATTTTTATGTGAAATAGGCTCAGTTTTTTCGAATTCTGATGTAAAGGGTTCAGCTTTAACGAGAGAACCATCTTGTTTAGTAATCAATTGTTTCAATGGCTGTGTTATAGGTTTAAAGTGTGCCTACATTGCACGCTCTGTAAGTGCAGTATCTTCCTTTAAACTAGCGTATTTTTGTATACTCTTGCGAGCACACAAAATGTCTGTACTAAGCGCTCGTCCATTACTACTGCACGTTTACAAGAGTAGTGCAGTATTTATAATGCAATGTAACAGTAAAATCCCTTATGGAAACGATCTGCATTAACATCACTCTTTATCAATCACAAGAAATCCAAATTTGTCACGCCAGCAACAGAAACACAAGTCCTTAAATATATCAAATGTCATATCTACATTAACGTGATCATCACACAAGCTTAAGATTGGTGCTATCTTGTTGAAACAGAACTAATAGATTCGCATTATCACGTATAAGCTGAATAGAAGAATACGTTTGGCAAGATAGAAACAATCATTGTTTTGTAATTGCCAAAACAGAAATTATCTGTTATTTCATTCTGTTTATGGCATACTACATCATCAAAAATCATTAGTGAATTTTTACGTGAATCAGTAGGGGATATAACGTCACTGTTATCACTGTATTCGAAATACCCGATATTTTTAAAGGTGCAGGTAAATTTTATAACGTCACTGTTATCACTGTATTCGAAATACCGATATTTTTAAAGGTGCAGGTAAATTTTATAACGTCTCTGTTATCACTGTATTCAAAATACCGATATTTTTAAAGGTGCAGGTAAATTTCGTAGGTAATGGTATTTGGGTTGATATAAAGATTTCAGTATACATAAACATTTTCAAAACGTAAACCATTTGGATGTTCTAATAAGGTAATCATAACATTTGTTCTTCCGCAACCTGATGGACCGCAGATTATACCTCGTTTACAACTTCCATTTAGTAGACCATTATGTTTTGAGTAGTGATTATACGCATTAAATAGTTTAGTACTTAACTGTCAGTCAGTGTGTATAAAGTATAGTTCTCGGTGTAATAGCTGTAAAAAGGTTCTAGATTAATTAATACCTTAATAAATAAATTACCCGTGGAGTTGATTATACCTGGGTACAGATATTGTGGTCCGGGGTGCATTAACCATAGCCGGTATAATGAAAGAAGAAAGAACAATGGGAATGGGAAGCAAATCACGACGTAGGAAGCGTTCTCACAGAAACAGATCAAATTTATTCAACAAAGCAGCCTTCTAGCGCGACGTCGTGTTGGTGGTAAAATTCGGTCATCGTTAAAATCTGCGGTAACAAGCCTTGAACGTTTTAAAACATAAAAATCTTGACACCCAAAGAAGAATATTACCAATACCGAAACGTAGGGTTCATACTTTATTCCCTCTTTGCAGGATGAGGCTTTAGGTTCTTTGGGTGGAGGTGCAGCCGCAGTTGCAAAAGCGGTTACGACGCAAAAACCGCGTCAAAAACGTTATAAGAAACCAAAGGTCACAATCAAGCAATGGAAGCAGCTACCTTAGGAATATGTAATAGGGTTGACTAGTTTTGAATCTTTCAATACTATACAAAACATTACTTCCAAGAATAACAAACTGGTATTTTCAGGAACTAGAATTACAATTCCACCAGGATCATACGAAATCGCGGATGTGAATAAACATATAAATGATACAGTGAAGGGTTTAAAACATTTTTAATTTACGGTCAAACAATAACACTATGAAAGCAACACATGATATTAACTTTAATGTAGAAAATTCTATAGGACCTATGCTGGGATTTAACAAAATTTTACAAAGGTCAAGAATTGCATACCTCTGAAAATCCTGTTAACATTATCAAGGTTAGTTCGTTAATTATCGAGTGTAATATAACAAGTAAAAGTTTTAAAAATGGAGAAGCATCAAATATTATTCATCAATTCTTTCCCAGTGTACCACCGAGGCACAAAATAATTGAATCCCTCTACATGTATCTTTTACCTATAAATACATCCACCATTTTCAAACATAACACTCAAAATAGTAGACCAAGACGGACACCTTGTCAATTTTAACGGTGAGTCATAACAACATGATTACATTTTAAGAAAAGATGGTGACGCAATATAACACATGTGTGTGTAACCACAGGAAGGTGAACTATAAAAGGTCGAAGTGTGGAAATGCGAGTAAGTAAGTGGTCAACCCTCAAAACATTGACAGCGCAGAATAGAGTACTTGCAAAGTATTGGTTTTACAGTAATACAATGAGTATATTAAACGTAAAAATTGTTATTGATAATGCTATAGAAAATTCCGAACTACACACCCATCAACCACTACGAGATTTGGAAACAATGATGAAATAAGAATACCCATTCAGGAAGACATGTGCACTTTATCATCAGAAAGTTATGTTTATGTAGAGGAAAATTGCTGATGGAGGATGGTGCTGTCTCTGACACCTAACGGTTTGTTAATAATGGCACTGCATCTTTATTCAGTGAAATCAGATACGAAATGAATGGAATAGTGGTAGATTCTGTGACGAAGGTTGGATTAACGTCTACAATGAAGGATTGGTATCATTGACACCCAACGACCTCGCTCGTCATGAAAATGCAGGTTGGTTTCATACCTCAATAGCACACTAACAAATGCGTTAGGGTATTTAATGTTTGTGCGCCTTGCGAATGCTACTTGGCTTTGCGGAGGATTACAATAAAGTGATATGAACATCAGACAAGAATTGGTTTTAATTCGCAGTAACATTGATACCGACGCAGTAATTTCAACTGTTGCAGTTGAAGCAATAAAAGTTAATATAGATAAAATATATTGGAAAGTTCCACATCATTCCAGCATTAGTGGAGGAATTGTCGTTAACGAAGTACATTGATAAAATGTAAATACTCCAGTAGCATTTAGAAGTTGAGAAACAGTGATATATCGAGCAGTTCAACAACAGATAACATGCATGGGCAATCAAAACATCGACTAGTACAGAAACACCTAGATACATTATTATCGGATTTCAAACGGGGCGAGAAAATAATGTTTCTCAAGCTATGCAGATTCGATATATGTGCACTAAAGAATATTAGGTATTCCTTAACACGGATCGTTATCCGTATGACAATTTAATCGTTAATTATGATAAGAATTGCATTGATACATTGTATGAAATGTTTGCTAAATTCCAAATGTCATATTATCAAAGAGATGGTCAAACATTACTCACACCTAATCAATTTACGATAGTCGCATCGTTGATAGTGGTAGCCTGTTCGAAGCAAAAAGAGACATTGCACTCTAAAGCAGTAATAAGTCTTGTAGAATTCGAAACAACAGTCAACATACCTGCGAATACTACAGCATACTGTATTTATCACTCCATGATCGCTTAGTTACGTATAACGCCTTAACCAAAGCAATAAGACAGCTGTAATACAATGCCGTCATAGTCGACGTACAAGGTTTAAAATTTCAAAAGCTTTTATACCGAAAGAACTCGCAGTTTTAATGGAACGCAAGTCGCCCACTACATGTTTAGTTCACCATATCAATGGCATACGGTAGATGAGGAGAGGCCGTCAAGCTACTTGGTTAATGCATAATCAACATGGTATAAAATAGGAAGAGGGCATACTCCACCGCACCAATTTCGAAGAATTTTCAGTCGCTTGATTCAACCTACAGATACTATCTACGTCAAGGACAGAGAGAAAGCGGATTACATCAGAAAAATTGTTACACAACCCGTGATAGAACTTGAGGAACATCCCACCCTTCATGTTTTTCAACCAGTTTGTTATTATCGTTGTGAATCGTTATGTCACTGCGCTCTGTCCAATGCATACCATCTGTACGATACCTATGTAATGCAGTAAAGCTTGTACACTTTTCTAATAAAAATTGTAAATATATATTTTGTTTATTTCTTTTATATATCACACAATATGAGTACATTCTGTATATATATTTCCTCGATAATGAATTGTGACATAATATTAGTCCATACTACACTCAAAAGTTACTACATTAAGCATCCGATCTGGAATGCTGTATCGATATTATACAGATTAACATGTATGGTTATATATGTTCAGCTTCAGTATGGAGATAATATTTACACATCTAAAGCTAATAAGTATCAGCACCCAAACTATTAGTTACTATCTAGATTATACAAATTCATTTGCCTAGCAACCTCTAGTAGACCGTTCAAAGCATCAACATTCTCCAATTCCAGAATTCGACAATTCCTCACGCCAATGTTGTACACGTGTCACCCAATTTATACCGTTTGTCGTCCTGGGACCTAAAGACGATTTTGTTTAACATCTCAATATATATATATATATATATATATATATATATATATATATATATATTGAGATATATATTGATCGGACAGTTTAAATGACAATTTAGTAATAAAAGGGATTTCAAGCTCGATACATATGGAGACATTGTTTTATAGAAATCTGGTTCACGATGTGTTTAAAGTAGATTTGTATAAAATAGTCTGAATATTATTTACATAGTTTGGTTTCATCATAAAAGCATTCTGCTACCAAGAAAATGTCAAGAATGTTAAATACACCTATTTTCGTAAAGTCAATTTAGTATTTCATTTATTTCAATAAAAGTCAATTTTTTCGAGGGTATTTTGGCAAGTGAACACTTTACAGGTGTTTAAACATAAACTGTATAGTTAGGATTATGTTAGGGATATTGTATAAATAGTTTTCGAAAGCAGGAAATGTAAAAATTTCATAAAAGGGTTATAATATGGACATTTTAGACATTTTTCTCACATATTTCTGGAAGCAACTCTGTGACTAACATTGTGATATAAGTTTAACAGCAAGAACAATTCATAGAACAATTTAGCATAAAGACATTCATAGTGATATACAGTTTTATAATGAAAATTTCAGTAAGTGTGTTAGACGAAGGGACTTTTTTAATGCAACACTATATGACTTAATGCATTAGAAATGATTAGTGAAAATAATAAAGACAAGTATTACAAACCTCTAACATAACATTTTGAGTGTTGAAAACATTTTTAAATATAAGTTATTTCCAATTTTAGATTTAAGTTTGGTTAGGTTATAATTTCTAGGTTTTTGCATAATTTTATAGTTTTTCATATTATTAAGCTTTAATTATGCTCTTAAGGCAATTAATAGGAGTTCTTTCTCAGTGTCTCACGGTTTTTATAAGGATACATTGCATTTCACCGCAAAATTGTGTGAAATTTGAGGTGAATTTAGAATATTTTTACATAAACTTAAAATTCTTTAAATTCGATATTTCTAACACTAAAAGTATGTGTTCTTATGTAAAATTTTCTCAGGATTCCGTTTATGGAATTAGATTAAGTGTAGCTTGTAAGTGTAGATAGTTATAAGCAAATTCAGTTTAGATTAAGTGATTTCGCATATTATTTTTAGGAACCATAGCTTGTTAGGTGTCTTTTGTTCGAAATTTTATGTAGTTTCATTTCTGTTGTTAGTTTTAAATTCGTTAATGTATAAGAAAGTTATGGCCAAATTTCCATTTTAGTCCAAATTTTTAAATGTGTCAACCAATCAGAGCCTTAGTTACTTAGGTAATATGGCTGAAAAAATTGAATTTTAGTAACAACCAAAAGGTATAAAAGGAATTGCCCTGAAGTCCAGCTCTCTAGAATTTGTTAAAATTTAAAAATAAGGTTAAACAGTGTTGTGCATTTGTGTAAAAAGTAAGTTTTCATAACCTGATTTAATCATCGTAAAGAAAGTTATAATTTACGAAGAAAATAATTCGAGAGCAATTGTTTTATACCGGCGATTAAATTAAATAGTTCGGTCTCCGATACCTGCTAGTTTTCGGAAAATATTGTACGAGTTAATTTGTGTTACGATTTTATTAAGAGTTTTCGTGTTATCATATTTGATTTAATTCCGTTCTACCAAATTAAAATTACATTTATTTGGTTATTTGTGTTTTATTTCTGGGTACATTTTCTTCTAAATAAAATAAATTTGATCCGGCATCTAAAAATAAAAGTGATATAATAACAAAATTTTGGACAACATTTAAACAATTTCTTTTTAAACGATACCAATCATTAAGTTTTAATTTATTTAAATAAAATTTACCAAATTAAAATAAGTGACTGAGTGTTGCCGATTTGGAAAGAAACATTAGTTTTTGGAAGTTGGTGTCATCGACAACCTGAGAATCGGTCTGCTACATATGGGTGTATGGTAACAGCTAGCATCGAGTGGAAAGTGCCTGCATCAATTTGGAACTACTCGAAGTCATCAATTTGCATTGGGAACAGTATATGAGTCACATTTTTATATAACCCTATTTATTGTGGACATTTATTTGGTAAATTTCCTGCAATTCATTATTTATTAGGTATATGTATTGGTATAGAATTGCAAACAATTACTTGTATAAACACCTCTAAAGCCAACAAAATTTTAAATTATTTTCTTTGTGGACGTAAACAGTAAATTTCAAATTATTATTTGACAATTTTGACATTATTAACTTCACTAATTACATTACAACGCATGCGTTGGAAGTAACTTATATTCAGAATAATTCTTATACATTTGTAATAATTTTATAAAGTGTAAATCATATACACACATTCAGATTAAATATAAATTTAATTTTCCAAACTAAATACCTTTGATCCCTATCCCCAAATTGAGATTGAGCTAGTTCGGTGCACAGTTAAATCGTTAATCATATAATTAACATCTCAACATTTAAATTTATTATCCAACTAAATATCTTATTTCCCTCAAATTTAAATCCCTCAATAATTAGCCATTACAATACATATATATATATATATATATATATATATATATATATATATATATAATGCAAAGTTGATCTAAACACAAACATTATACACATTACTGTTTTATCAGATGCCTCCGCAACAGATTTGTAGTCTACCTCCGTCAGCACTTTTTGAATAACGATTTTCTTAACACCTTTCGCTTTCTTAACCCCTTGATCACCAGCAATCTTTGATCCTGCTTCATAAAAATATTGAATAGCTTTCCTGCATACTCATCTTTCATTCTTCCGATGACACATGTATTCGTTGTAATACCATGCATACCGTTTTGATAGTTAGATGTCATAATCACCAACATTATTCCACATATGCGATACACATCATCAGTTGTTATCTCGACAATTAAAGATCTGTGTTTGTATAGAGCAACGTTACATTATTACCGTAATGACTGCGCAAGATATCGTAAAAAAGCGATACATTATAATTTTGGAAAGATCTAAAATACTAAATCCGACATATACGGGTTTGTCATAAGTAACGACCTGTTTGACAATTCCATTGTAATAATTTGTCAGTACATTGAATAAAATTTAAATTGTGTTTTGCGACGTACCGTGCTAGACCTAAACCACGACCGTTATTTTCTCAATGTGTTAATAACTTTATTACTACTCTTTTGTCGACATTCTCATTGTTTTACCAAATACACCATTGTTCATGCATTAAATAAATCCTTTTCGAATTTGTTCTTGGCTTGATTTCGAAGAGCTGTATTAAGGTCTATGTATGGTACTAGCCAAGGACTTTGATGAAACCGTAAAACTCTATGAATATGAGTAACAGTTAATCCATGCTGTATACATTGTTTAAATACCGATAATGTATAACATAGTCGGTCTAATCACACAGTTAGAATTAATTTTTCCTCCTTGGAATGTGGTGCGCAGATCATTTCAGGACAAAACGGATAATCATTGTGTTCATCATGCAGATGATGCGGATAGTGTATATCGACCTCTAGTACAAACCCAAATCGTCATCATAATTAATCATTAATACATTGAATTGTAATTTCCTCTTCAGTTAACCACATAAACCATAATGAGGGAGATGTTGCCGCATACTTTATCCGTATAAATTCGTAGCATCTAAATACTGCAAAAGACTACAGAAGACGATTAGGGTCATAATTTGGACAAACTCGTTTTAGCAATACTTCTTCGCTTAACACAAGTACTCATTCCACCACGAATACCTTTCTTAAAAAAGTGGTACATATCCATATCAATAAATAATTCTAACTCTACTTTAGTGCATTTCAACATGGCATCCCACGCCAATCCAGGTATTGTAACATACTGCGCAGGTTCTAATCCATACACGTCTATACATAGCCGCCTAAAGTTTTCGAACACGTCAGCCAACAGCAACACGTCTGATTTTAAATATATATCAGCATAATCCCCGAGTATATTACACTTAAAGCGATCCCACAACTACTGGACGCGACAGTATTCTTCATCGGATATATTTTCATCACGCATTTTATCGTAGAATTTGTCATAGGAAGGTACAGTGACATCGTCTAATTTACTAAAATTGTCTACGTACGCGTAGGGGAAATTACCTTTCTTTCTAACTAAGTTAAAGTCATTATCATCACCAAAATATTTCCTTACCTCTCTACATTGATCATCTGATAAATTATGAGATAGAGTATCTAAGGATGCAGCCATGAACCTACAACTATCAACGAATCGCAAATTTATGTACTTCTTTTCCCTAAGGCCACGACCGTTAATGAATTCGTCTACATAAATATGCTTACCGAACGTTATATATTTTTCACTATTAACAGGGAGTACGGTAATTTCTTCAGTTTCACTCGCTAACTGTTTGATGAACAGGTGGACATCATAATCACTGAGATTATGAAAAAAACACTGAGATAAATATAGGTAATTGATAGTTTAAATTGCAATTTGAATGTGCCGCACCGCAAAATATGCCAGTGATATGACAGTTATCTCGTACTTTGGAATTTGTAAGATCGTCTGTAAAAATCTTGTTGCATCTATAACAATTTCGACTTTGTTCATGTATCACCTGTTGCTCATCAGTTAGTGGTAACATTGGAACAACAGTTTTCAAATGTTCATTATATATACTTTTTACATCACTCTCGAGTTGTGTAATAAATACCTCAGCGGCATTAACCCCCGTTTAAAGTTATAATTTGGACCAAGCGTCGTTTACACCACACTTAATATAATAACTGAATAAGTATGGTTCATGTTTACGTTTTTATCGTGAACGGTTGCTCGGGATCGGGTTCAGCTGTATTTACTAACAGAGTTTCAAAATCTGCATATATTACGAATGGTAGAAACATCTGTTTTGATAGTTACAAAACGCAAGTATATTTTCCGCATAGAACTCCCGGTTGTCTTTTCTTTACATTACGTCAGGAATTTAGTGTATACGGAGGTACACTCATGAGACACGTGTCGAGTTAATTGCTCCTGCGTTCTAAAGTAATGAATACATGAATCACAAAATATTTTGCCCCATTACGTCGGTTTATTTGGTTGCTAAGCAAACGAGAAAAATTATTTATCTATACATAATGCTGATTATCCGTTTGGTTACTGACTAATAGTAATAAATTAACATGAATAGGTTGTTTAGCTGTGGTATCGTAGAGAAAGCCCACTACCTCAGAATACGCTGACCATCACAATACGTATCATCCAGTTCATAAACATTGATGGAGATATATTGTTGGACTCAAACGTTGAGATGTTAGTCAGCTTAACAGGAAATTCTACACCATTCCAGTTGAATAACGACCTGAAATCAGGGTAAGAGTCGTCCGTTGTGGTAACCTTCGGTGGCAGTAATGCTGATATAATAGCCCACGCAAAGCAGCAATTATCACTATTATTCACATTCACTATGACGTGTTTATGCGCAATTTCAGCCGGGACATTCATATAGGATAAACCCGTAGTGGAAAAAATTTCAACATGTTTACCTCTAAATATACGAAATGTACCACCGACCACCTTACAAAACAATATATATTAATACTATATTACCATACTACTCATAACTCACACTTACCAGAATCTTTATGTTGAAATTCTGATTGCTTAGCATCCAAGATTTTCACTACTCTTTGAAAAGACTCTTCCAACACCAGCCCGACACTCAATATATATCATATTTCGTTTAAAAGGACTTTAATTCAGTTCTTTCTCTACTGTTCAGAAAGTACAACCCAAACAACTCAACATTATATTTCAAGGAGAAGTGTTTCTGCAATTGAATTTGTATTAGTTTCAAAACATTCACTTTAATGTTACCCATAAACGTCTGCACATCCGTATGGGTATTGCATGGTGATAGTCTATACGAAACAATGCGTTGTTTAAAAGCATTGCGAATCACTTCAATCCCAGTATCAACGAGCAGACACACATTTGATTTGTGCCTATTGCTTCTAAGGTGTCCTTGATAAGCATATCGAGGAACATCAATCGAACAATCAGTGCAGTGCACAATTTCAACAATTTTGCTACTTTTGTTTTACTCTCTGATGAACCCTCCATCTGATCGACTTGTATCAAAGTTCACAGGACTCCACTCTTTAGCGAACTCTGCGATACAAGTAGGCTTAGGACAATCTCATAACTGTGCTGCCTGACCTCTCCTCCTGCGGTAGAAGTACTGTACGACCACTCCTCCATAAATTCTGCGGTATAAACAGCGCTCAGAAAATCTTCAAATGGTTTCCTACTATTCTGCCCTCTGCGTATTTTGCAGATGTGGACAATTGCTCATCTACAACGCCTGTAGGTATCAGAGTAGATGAGATTCCTCTCAACACCGCCTGCGCTACAGAGCTTGACGATGAACAATCCTCCACAATTGAAACCATTGCTCTCCAAACTCTGCAATGTAGCCAGGACTTAAGACATGATGATCTTCACTCACGGTGACTGCATCCTCTCATTCGGCTGACGTACAGGTTCTAGGGTGAGCAGTATTTCGTCCACGTCTGCCTGCTCGTACGTGCGTGATAATACCACATCCAAATCGTCCGCTGGAGGTGGTGTATAAAAAAACGCAACCCTACTTCACAGTCATCCTGGTCGAAATACTGTTCGCTCTCCATCAGGTCACCGGCAGTACCACCTTCATGGAGTAGCTCCATCACATCCTGTGTGTGATCCGTATGAGGTCGGTCTCCAGCAACCTCCTCAGGATGGGAGTGTCATCCGCGGTAGTATCACAACGTGGGTTATGATGTTAACTCATCCACCCGCGGCTACAGGACGATCATAAGGCACGCTTGCTCGTGACGTACCTAAAAGTAAAAGAACGTAAATTAGTCATCTGTTGCAGTAATACATGGAAGCGCTTTCTTACCTCTATTTACTCCACTACAGCGGCGGCTACACTTGGGTTTACTGAATCTAAAGAGATTACTATTATTAGTATACAAAAGATAAAAGTCCACAAACTAACTTTTGAAAAATTTACGAGTCCTTAAAGATTCTATTGAAAATTATCCCATAAAATAACTTTTGAAAAGGACTTAAAAATGTCCTCTAAAATTAATGAAAACGTTGTTTTTAGTGGAAACACCTATATATGCGAAACGAAAACAGTAGAAATTATTCGTACAACTGATTCTATTGTTGACCATATTGCACTTACAATGACTTCAAGAGCAAGTTCTCCATTATCTCCCCAGGTAAGAACCAACAAGACTTACGTTTTAATTATTATTTTTTCCATTATTGATACATTTCTAACGTTTTATTTCTTTTTTCAGGTTGCTGTTATCGCCCGTTCTCCATCGCCTGGGAACTTCCTTATCCTTCGAGTTTATCCCGCTTGCCTTCTCCTCCTCTTTTCGACTGACGTGCATAGTCTTGGATTCTCTAGAAGATTACAATCTTGATGCGGATACACTAATACTTTACCTGACCAATGCCGAAGTCATTACTGTCAGTGACGAGGACACCCCAGTCAATACCTAGACGGTCATACCGATGATAGAGATGGCTTCGTCGGCATATCATCCAGTGTTGAGTGAGTATGTTCCTCGTATGCTGGGAACGATTACCTCAACACTGGTGACTACTACCCGACATAGACATGGATCCTGCCTACAGCTATGATTCAGACGACTACGACAATCACGCGTTACGCCAACAGCGACTACTTCGCGAAACACGTATTGACTTTTGTAATGAATTCATCGTTGAAGAGAGTAGTGACGAGGACAACTTTATGGACACTTACTAACGACATGCAACGACTAGAACGTAGCGCTCAAGAACCGTCAGACGTAGTAGAACAACTAAGTGCACAGGAACAGATACATAACAGCATACCGGTCGAGGACAATGATATTGGCAGGGTTTCAGACGCCGCTCAGGTCTAGGATCACGAAAACAACAAAAGCTTACGACGACATGCACGATAATGACGAAGAACTTGACAATGACTGGTTTTCGGCTACACATATCCCGATAACTATTGGTCGCACTATGCTTCCTCTCCTGTACAACGTAATGTGTGCGATGGCGTCGGAGACAGTGCAGTTCAACGCAATTCCATGTTTCTTGTTATCGATATATACTGGCTATTCTACTCACATCGCATAATCACTAGGACCGTCTCACGTTCACGGTATGTATTCTATGTATACCACTTTTTTATATTAATAATTCTTTCTTTCGTTACAACTGACAACCATGGTACCATTCGTCCGGAATTATGATGTCTTGATTAAGGAGAGCTCTCTAAAAGAGCAGCTCGATCAGGCCTATACAAGGCTTGTAACATTATACTTTGACTGGCATAGTGTTATAAATCTAGCTATACTAAGTGGATATGATCATGCCATTGTACATCTCTGGATGATACTGAAAATTGTCGAAGGGATTGCCGGACTTTATGAACTCATCCGAGTTCGTAAGGCTCTCCGACAAGTGGTCTTGACAAGTGATCGAAACAGGCATAGTAAGTATCACTGACACAGCTCTCCTTCTACTTATGATTTATTTCCAGAAAAACGTCGTCCCCAATGGTGCGACCCCAGACCAGACAGACCGCCACTAACTGACAGTGCGGCGACTAGTATAGAGATGACAAATATACAAACAGACAAGTACACATCACACGGTGTATTTGCTCAAATATATCAATGACGCTGCGATCGTATACCATCATGTACCGCTGATGAACATCTGCTAGTCCTCTCGAGGAATATCTTCAATCGATACGGTTGAACGCTTCATGTGTGGAGTTCGAGTAAACCAATGGCGGCCATCTGAAACTCCGCTACAGGAACATCTCCGATGGGCACCACACTGCAAGTACTGTCAATTACTTGCACCACGTCCACGCAGGTGTAATGATACAAAAGTGGAAAGGACATTTGCACTTGCACTAAATCAAAATGTTTTATCCTAGAGAAAATCATATATGTGAGTAATACACTGATTACATTTGTACATACAACAAATAAATATATTAACATTCCATTCTTTTTTAATTTTGTTCTAAGTGTGGTATCAGACAATTGTAAAAATTGCATGAGCAAGCTTTGAAAAAGTGAGATAGCGATTAGAGTAGGTAGGGCGCGCAAATAGTCTTGAGAATGTTACCTACTATTTAGGAGTTTAGTAACAGATGTACCCTAACATGAAACGTGTACTTTGAACTTGTCCGCATTAATGCAAATTCAAGAGACAAAACAATAGTAAAGGATGCATCTTAATTTGACTTATAAGATGCTATTATTAATTGCTTAAATTGATGTCACTGAGAATAATGCTACTCCGGCTAATGATAGGCTTGCAAAACACCGATTCACCTACATGATTAGTAGGTATTATTACAAATGCAGGATAATAAACCTCTCAATTTTTCTTAGGCATAAAACAAAACACAAAAATATAGACATATAGGCATATAACGGCAACAAGAGAGACATTTGGATAAATATATAGATAACTGGATCATTATGATCAGCTTTCTGACTTTATACCTATGATCATTTGTGTTTTATCACTATAGATACAGGTTAGAATTATCAATGCACAATATAGAACACATAAAGAAAAAGAGAGCGAGCTTCTCTGTGCCTGCATAATTTCAATGAAAACAACAGCTTTGCAAGTCAGGGTTTCAGTTTGGTTTTAACAATTTAAATGAGTAGGTACAATGACATTTTCTGTGTAATTTCACAAACCGTAAAATCTTTTCTTTTACTTACATTATCAATGTAGGTTATCCTTTAAGCTTTCACCAGCACAAATGTTTAAATACTCGGATTTCTCGATTAACAAAAAGAAAACAAGATCTAATTAAACAAACACAAAATCGATGTCAAATCTTAATAACGCACGCCTTCAAAATTTAAATGCAACTCCCTATTCTAAGCACAACAACCGTTTTTATTCCTTCGTCACCCCTGTTTTCCATATCAAATAACAAAAGCAATAAAACTATTTCGTGTGAACGCTTTTGCCTTTAATTATGAAAAGAAACATTATTTCTAATTAACATGTGCAATCAACCGTAGAAATTCTGTATTTAAAATATCACATTTCAACCCATGAACAAATTTTACTTTGACAGCGGTGTAATTTTTTTTATAATACTGACATTTTTATTTTTCAAAACGCCTTTATAAACATCTTTAGCAATTTGTCTTGCCCTTTCGATAAATGCAGTTGAGCCTGCACCTGCAACTTAAAACATCTGGTTGCGGACCACCCTTAGTCAAAATCCTACCCAAATATGTCTTCAAAAAAAGAAATACAAATCATTCTCACATAACAATTATTATATAATAACTTTTAATAATTATCTTTTGCTATCGCGACAACAATTTTAATCGGAATATTTTCAATGTATTCATCAAATTTTCGTAGTGCTACCTCAAGTTAATACCTAAAATACTAGTAGACATGATGTAGAAATATACAACAGAGTTAAAAAGGCACTAAATACCTATCACGCATTAATAAAAATTATTAATTAAATATTTATTAATATATATATATATATATATATATATATATATATATATATATATATATATATATATATATATATATATATATATATATATATATATAATCAAGAAGGCACATCTACCAAAAATAGTGTGTGGTATACAAAACACTTATAACCTACCAACAAATTTAGTCCATTCCTTCTTGTTTTTCGCTCTTGATTTAGCCTCTACCCATGTTGTTCCTCTTTTTCTCATATTTACACTATCACTTTTTCCCACGTCTTCCTCGCTCTGCCTCTTTCTTTTATCAATTATTTTGCCTCCTGCACATTTTTCACCGGCCTTGTCTCTCTCATTCTTTGCAGCCTCTACCAACTTAGACGTTTTTCTTCTATATGTTCCAATAATGACATTATATCTAGGTCTTCACGTATTTTCATATTCCGTAATTTGTCCTTTTTCGTTACGCCTCTCGTGCGTCGTAGATATTTCATTTCCGCTGCTTGTAACATACTCGTGGCTTTCTGTCAGTATCCAAGACCCACTTCCAAAGGTTAGTATTGGTCGGAATATCCCTTTGTATATTTTTAATTTGGTTGTTGGTACTTCCTTTTATTTATACAGCTATTACTTAATACGTGATAGGTATTTAGTGCCTTTTTCACTCTGTTGTATATTTCTACATCATGTCTACCAGTATTTTGATATTAATTTTAAATAGTAGGTAAGATAGGACACTTTTGGAACACACCACAAATCCAAGCTCCCACATTATCAAGGTCACCACAATCTCAAGGTTCAACCGGCTCAAGGTTAGAAAACAACTAGGTCATGTGTACAATACTTTCCCAAGGTCACTCATTTCCAAGATTACCACAGCTCCAAGGTGAAACAACATACGTAGGTCACTAACACTTAATGATACATAAATACAATACATAAACAATATATTTGAATTTTGAAAATCGCTGAACTAATAGTAGATTGTTATGTAAGACGTGTAAGTTGATAATTGTTGAGCTCAAGTTTTGCTGCAAAATTGAGCGTAATATTGAGCAACTTACACGTCGAACGCAATGTACTATTTTATCTTCAAGTCTCAAATAAGTATTATTCAGTGCTGACTGATGACAAGTGTGCTCATTCTGACAGATTGTTTCTGTCGAAATTTTCTGTCAAAATCACATTGTCCTAGCCATTATTACTTTCAACTTCAGTCTCATTATTAGGTAGAAATGGATAATGGTGCAAGGCGTATGCGATTTGAAATGCACAAGTAAAAGACAACTTGAACTATTGAAATTGACAGTAATAACGATAAGTTTATTAGTCTCTTAAACATAATAGTAGATTATATTACAAGTGAGTGACATAAGCCATTATAAGCAAGTGAGATTTTTGACATTCTCACGTGCTTATAATGGCATTTCATTCACGTGTGATATACGACGTTTTGTCCAACAGTTGCATCTTTTTATGAAAAACTTGAAGGAATTATTTAAAAAAAAGTATAAAAAAATCAAGTAGCCAGGTCTTGCTTGTAATGGCTTACTTCACTCGCCATATAAAATTTAGTCACTAGTGAATAAAATGTGATTTTAGCCTCTGAAAACTAACGTATAAAACACGTGAAAAACTGCAACTGTTGGACAAAATATATTGTCTGTTCGACAGGTGATAAACTAGGCTACACAGCAAGTAAGTGTAACATTACTAATCTTTAATGAAAGCATTCCGCTAGATTCGGTTAGAGTAAAAAGACGTCTTAAGAACATGACTCATTTTATCGTTTATACTAATAAACAGTGCCCAATACTACAAATAAATTTACTTGTGCACAAAATTCTACATCACAATTAGAAAACCGCTACACCGACCTTTGTTGCGATTGTACTTTTACGAGAAAAGCAACGCTTCTTCATGGTTCCTTCTCAGACCATCGAGCTGAATCAGTTACCATTAGAACAACTAAGGTCATCAGTCATCCACCATACTGCCTAACGGTGCAATTTTGTGTTGCCTTCTAGAACCACACAAAATATAAAGTTTTATAGACTGTCCAGGTGGTAATTAAAAGAAACTCGCTATCAAATTCTATGCGGAAAGCTGTTATTACTTTAATGCCAAAAAAGGTGATCTGCTGGAGTTAAAAAACTGGCGTCCAATCTCACTACTAATTACCGATTACAAGATTTTAGCAAAATCATTGTCGTTAAGGCTCACAAGAGTAATCACTAAAATAACACATCCAAATCAGAGCTACTCTATACCGAATCGGTCTATGTATAACTCAATCCATGTATACCGAGAATTAATAAGACGTGCTAATCATCAAAATGTTCCGATTGCAATCATTAACTTAGACCAAAAAGCAGCCTTTAATAAAATTTCACACTGTTATGTATTCCAAAAGATGAATTTTGGAGAGCGGTTTATCAAGGAAGCAAAATTACTCTATGTAAACTCGGTAAGTCACGCGAGGCTGGGATTACTTCTTTCCAGCGCTATAGATGTTGAAATTGCAGTCATACAAGCATATCTTCTTTCAGGTCCTCTATTTTCAATTGCTATCGAGCCGTTTTTAGCTTTATCCAGAAAACTCCTGAAATGTCTTCGAAACTCCTGATTCCCTAAAAGTGGCAACATAACCGTGAGCGCGTATGCGGATGACGTATCGGTGCTTATATCCGATAAAGCTGACTTGAAAACGAGTACTATCAAATATATGCGGCTAGCTCTGTGCGAAACTTAACTGGGAAAAGTGTACTGGATTCTGGAGAGGACTTTGTAAAGAAAAAACAGAAACACCCCTCGACATACAATGGGTAAACAGAATTAATGTGCTAGGAGTGAGTCTGTCTAACGACAAGGAACAGTATTCGATGCAAGCCTTTAAAAAACTAAATAGATCTCTAGATGCTTCTCTGGCAAAATGGAGACGGTCTCTACCATCTTTATCAATTGTGGGCAAAAAAAAACATTCTAAATCAATACGTGACTCCAAAACTTTGGCATGTATTACAGTGAATTCTGATCACGCTTCAACAGCAACTGGCTTTGCAGGAAAAAATCGTAGATTTTATGTGGAGAGGCACGCATTAGATCAATCAACAACAACGTTTACCTATAAACCAGCGAGGGCTGCGTCTAGTGCACATTCCCTCAAAAATGAGATGTTTCCGGATATGGCTAGTAAAAAAATTAAACACAAAAGTGCAACCATGGTTTTTCTTGAGGAAAAGATACCCACAGAAGCGCCAATTAAATCGATATTAATTCTCGAAGCAATGCACATTTTACAGAGCACGGACTTAACATTAGAACGCGTTGATTTACCAACGATGCAAACATTGGACTCTACATTAATAACACGTGTTATTCCTCCCATTTTACCACCTTCTGGGAATAAATGTATCACCCTCAATGGTTTATATTAGAAAGACAAGTGGTTAGACGAAAACGGCCAGAGAGCTCAATTGCCAGAATTGCCAGAATTTTTAAAGAATGCACTAATACACCACTATTCAAGTGTAAAAGCTTATTTTAATAAAATAAGGTCAGAGCGCTAGCATGGGCCAATGTACAAACGCAGTCATTTATGTCTCGTAGTAGAGAATACAAAGTTAAGGCTACCACGCCAAAAAAATTGCAGCAACTAACCATAGGCTACTTCCACTTGCCAGAAAATTATGAAGTAATCAACAAGTGAAATGAACATATTACCTATTAGAACACTTAATTTAACCCGCTCACAACTGGCTGCACAACATAAATCTTTTGGAGTTTTACTAAAAACCGGTTAGCAGATCCCATATTTTTGTTTTACGTCAGAATAAAAGAAACATATCTATGCCATTACTGTTCTGAGCCGGAATGTAACCCATTACATTTAATGATCAACTGCTCACACGAAGTACAGATTTGGCAGCTTGTTTACTAAGTAACTAAAAAGCTACCGAATACTAGGACAGTAACACACAACATTATCATATGTAGCATAAAATGAAGTAGTCAAGTTTATCACTTGAGCAATTTTATAATTAATTTTGTAGTCGAGTAATCTTATAATTGTCTCGTTGACACACTAAACATTGTTTATAATCTGTCATATTACGGCACGATTTATATTACAGCACGATTTATCGTGCCATAAAGGAACCAAACTAAGCTCTACTTCTTCCGCTTTTTTACTAATTTCGTCTTTTAATGATGACGCTTCCATTTTATATTGCAGTTTTTCGGGTTTCAGGAAAAAGTTGAATTGTTTGGAAAAAACGCCATCGCAACTAGCACATTTTGCAATTTTGTATTTTTAGTAGTTTTGTTAAGAACTGATGTTCCATTGCGTCTACTCGACTACAAAATAGCGTAAAACATTCGTTTATAATGTGCGATTATGATAGTCGTTTTTGTTATAACACTCACTTCGTTCGTGTTATAACAATCACTCCTATCATAATCGCTTACATTATAAACTAATGTTTTAATATACTATTGTCAAGACTACTGTGTACAGTATAACATCCAATGATATACGGAGTAACAGCCAAACGCAGTCTCTCAAAAAGTTACGTACTGATAGGCTAAAAAACCAATCTTGTTAGGACCTTTCATGGTATATGGGCAAAAACAATATCGATGCTTTTGTGGAACGTTGGGCTATAGGTAATGCATTATTCACTCTTGAATCAAACAATACAATAATGTGGAGCAGCGAATTGCGATAAAACAAGCAGAGTATCTCAGTAGTTTCGTATACTTTTAGAACATTTTAGTCATAGTAACGTTAATTACTTATTAACTGTCCTGTTAATCTAATGTAATTTCACAGTTTTAATAACTATAATAGTAATAACACACAAGTGCACGCACGCACAGCATTAACCACAGACAGCAATATTGGCAACTGATAAAAATATGATTACAGATATAATATTGGGAATATCAGTTTACTCTTACGTCTGTGCCACCGTTTATATATAATTTATCATATTACTTAGATAGCTATGAATTAGAGCAACTTGATAGTATAGAAACAATAGATGTTGTGTCGTGTGCGGGGTTTCGGCAAAGTGTACAAAATAATGGTTTCATGTCTGATTACATTAATTTTTTTGTAGGGGTCATTTCACCCCGAGAACACGAAAAATTGGGCTTTAGGTCCATACGCGCCCGCATGTGTGTGTGGGAGTGGGGACACGTGTAAAGTGTCCGTATGCGTATGGTTGTACGTAGTCAGAAAGCTTCTGAACAAAATTAAGGCCAAACAATATAATTTGTTGATAAACAAGGTCAATGGTTTTTTTAATTTAACGTCGAATAATGCGACGGGCATAATATAGTTCTGTTCGACGTTTTTGTCAGGTTATGCTCTCTAGATTTATTTTAAGATTAAATTTGAGGACATACATTGAGGTTTACATTTTGAGTTAATTATCTATATGCCGTGTGTCTCCGTATTGAGTTTACAAGAAGAAAAACTTTTTAATTTCTCATTTCTCAGCAGGAGCAGGACCTCCATCTTTTTGAAAATACATGGAACGTCGATAATTGATAGGTAAATTATCTAATTCTTTAACAAGAAAATTTTACGTGAGCGACGTTGTCAACATCGATGGAGTATAAACGTGTGGTGTGGAATTATAGGACAGCATATTGTTGGGCAAATGTTTATTAATAAACTAACTGGGGAGAATTACCTCAATTTATTAGAAAATGAAATTCAAAACCATCTAAATGAACTCCCACAAAATATCAGAAATAATTATGCCCTTCCAGTTAGGGAGTTTTTAAATAATCGATACGAAAACCGTTGGATTGGTCGTGAAGGATCAGTTGGTTGGCCATCTAGGTCACCTGATATGTCACCACTGGACTTCTCTGGGGGTATGTAAAATCCCAGGTGTACATCGTTCAACCAACAACTATTGAAAATATGCAAGAGAGAATTCGTACTTGTTTAAACGAAATTTCTCCGGAAATTATCTTTCGATCTAATGGCTCCATTGGACGACGTTTCAATTTATGTATTGAAAAAGAAGGAAAACGTTTCGAGCTATTTTTGTAAATACCTAACTTTTATTTGATGTAAATTTTTAATTTTCAGTTTCAAAAAGTAGATGTTTATTACTTAATAAAGTTTAATTGGTTCTTTTGTGTCTACCCTTACTTGATACTCGGACAAAAATAACATCGAGTGTAAAACATTCATGCGCTACTAGATTAAAATGTTAGTTTGCTTTTTGGTAAGGAAAGAAATGAATTCTTAAGAAAAACGAAATACTATCGTAAAAAGAATGTTTTTAGGACCTCAATAATTAAAACAAAATTATTGCGCTCCATTAAAAAAAAGAAGTTGAAAGTCGCAATTTTGAAATAATTCGTCCAATTGAAAATCTGGTTTCACCACCGTGTAGAGAATGTCCTGAAACACATTACTGCCAAATTTTTTGAAAGTAATAAACATAGTGTGGCTAAAAAATAAGGCGCTTACTTTGAATATATATATATATATATATATATATATATATATATATATATATATATATATATATATATATAGTGTGTGTGTGTATATACCGGGTGAATAAAACCACCCATAACAGTATTTCTTTAAAAAAAAACTATAATAAAGAATTGAATGGTGTCATTATTTATTGGCATCCTGTGTAGTTTTCTCCTGAATATCTCCAAAATTTTAAATGGCACCATATGTCCAAAAAGGTATTGTCGAAAAGATCGTCAAAAAAGAAGAATGTTTCGTAGAAACATTTATTATATTACTCCCGCCCCTTTTAAGTAATATTCGACTAAAATTATTAAATTTGAAATTCATTGTTAACAAACAACATTGAAAGGTAGGATTTTACCGAGCTAAATGTCTTCCATTTACTGATAAGCACTGTTGAGCTCTCTAGTTACACCATCAATGGTTCTAAATACTTCTTCAATGCTAAATGTATGGCAAGCGTTGTGAATTCTCAGCTTTACATCATCTCTCGTTGTTGGTTTTTCTTTATAAACAACATCCTTTATACGACCTCAAAGGAAAAATCTAATGTCGTACAACGCGTTATCTTGGCGGCCACGGCACTATGCTTCCTCTCCCAATCCATCTGTTGGAAAATAGTTGATTTATTGTGTGCCTGGCAACCAATGAAAAATGAGCTGGGTAGCCGTCTGGCTAAAACCACATCTTTGATCGCGTTAAAACAGAGACATGCTTCAGTAAGTTGATCAAGTCGTTACTTATCGTATCCCATTCAGAGTTTAAATTAAGGGCCTATCATATTTCCTTCAAGTATACCACACTACTATTAACACTCCAAAGATGTTGATTGTCAATAGTTTGTAGCCAGTGAGGATTTGTTTGCGACCAGGAATATGAATTGTGAATATTGACTTCTCCAGTGCCTTTAAAAGTAGCTGCGTCAGTCCATTGAACTATCGTAGGAAAGTGTAGGTCTTTATTAACCAATTACAAAAAATTACTCGAGCTTGAAAATCATTCTCATTTAATTCTAGGTGCCTGTGAACATGGTATGGATGAAAGTTGTGATCTTTCAAAATTCTGCATGCAGAGTATTAGCAAATTCCAGAATCTCTTGCAAGTTCTCTTGAAATATGCGGACCAACAATTATAGCAGCGAGAACGTCAGGCTCTATGTCATTACGTACATATCGTATAATTCGATTTCCGCGATTGTATGTTGGTTGCACCTGCCCTTTGGAACAAATACGTGCTGCCAATCTCCGAAAAACATTGAAGAATTGACGGGCACGATACCTTTCCGCATACATTCTTTCAGCCGCTGTGTAATTTTGTCTACATTCGCCCAAAACCATTAACATATCAAAAGCTTCTAAATTTGGAAACGGCATAATTTCACTAATTTAAGTTAACTCATTTTTTAACGAAATTAAATTTTAAATTTGTGTCTATAAATACATGGCAATAATTAACGATAAATTATCAATTTGAACAATGCATGATTCCACGATAGGTTAATAAAACACATGCAATTATTGACATTAAAATTTGGGTGTGACATTGTTTAATTCGGTAACTACATTTTAAAATTCGACTTCTCAATTTGGTTTGTTAACAATGAATTTCAAATTTAATAACTTTAGTCGAATATTACTTAAAAGGGGTGGGACTAATAAAATAATTTTTTCTACAAAGCTTTCTTCTTTTTTAACGATCTTTTCATTAATATTTTTTTCGACATATGATGCCATTTAAAATTTTGGAGACATTCTGGAGAAAATTACTCAATATACTGACTTTTCCGAGAAATAGTATCACCATTCTTTAGGCTGGCAAACCTTGATCTGGAATAATGTCATGTTTGTCACTCTTACAAAATATGTCAAAAATAGGATGCGTCAGTGGAAATCTTTGATGTGAGCAAATTAGCGAACGTATTTTTGGCAATTTCACGTATTTCAGGGGGCGTACATGCAAGATTATCCTGACTATCTCCAATTTTGGTGTTTTGTGACAGAATTTGGATAAAACAAAAAGCGACGATCAAATTTTCACTTTTAAAATTAAGACATTACCACCGGCACAAAAATTCCTAGTAGTAAAGTAAAAAAGTTTGTTTAAAAACGGCGTAAAAAGGGCAAATTACAAAAAATAGCATAAAAAACATGTTTCATAAGAGCTGGAGTACTTATTCTTTAAAGAACTCATGGCTATGCCACTCGTTTTTTTAAAGCTTGAATTCGTGTTTCAAGACTGGTCTTGTGAAACTTGCTTTTTAATATACTATTTTTAAACCAACTCTCTATGACTTACACAAACACTGGTACGGGTGATCATCACAATATATATATATATATATATATATATATATATATATATATATATATATATATATATATATATATATATATATATATATATATATAATATATATATATATATATAGTATATATTAAAATATTCATTTTGGTGTATCTCGAGTATTAACAGTTAAATTATAAGATGTAAGGTTGCGTTGACGCACCATGTACGTAAGATGTTATAATGACGTGTATTACGTGTTTTGAGTACGGGTGTATTGAGTTTGAACGAGAAAAAAAATTTTTTTTTTTTGTGTATATGCATAATGTATATGGGTGGGTGATACGCCACTGGAAATTTAGGAGAAATATCGTTCAGTATGCAGATACGTGTATTTGAATATTATAGAGACATTGGTGTTGGAATAAATAAATTCTGATGAATGTAAATGTGAAGAGAAATTTGTCGATGGGACGATAATGGTTGCTACTGTTGACTACTTAATAAGAATGGAATGTTGGAAGATAGAGGAGTAATCTTGGCCGGAAGGTGTGAGTGTATAAGTGTAGAATGTTTTAGAAAATATGTAGCGAAAGATTTGGTATGTTTAATTGTTAATTATAGAAAGTTCTCGTAATGTTGTGCAATCAGTTTTGAGAATACGTGTAAGTATATGGGATTTGCGACCTTAGACTGTACTTATTTTTGCAAATGTTGCGGAAGGAGATTGAGCGCATGTGAGAGATAAACGTTGAAAGTTATGTAATGGTCCAGAGTGGCCACTGAATGAATGTGATGACGAGAAATAGCTTCTCCATAAAGTAATTGTAAAATTTGCAGGTAAAAACATACATGGCGATGTATTGTAGTTATAAGCGTGTTTGTACAGAGGGTAGCATCTGTCGGCATTAAGAAAGTTTGAATGAATACCATTGGTGAATATAGCAAGGAAGTCGGACATGTTTAAAGATGGATGGCTTAAGGTATAAATATGAAAGTCTGAGATTGACGTGGGCTTTTTGTTGTTTGTTGCTTTTTGGTGAGAGCTCGGGGAAGACGCGCGCGCGAGATGATGTGTGAAATCAGAATCGGTTGAGTTGGAGTTATATTTGTGAATAATATTGAAGGCAGTCATTGTTTAAACAACTGCGTAACCCGAAAGGGGATGAATCGTATAAGACATTCATAAATAAAACAATTAATAAAATTGAGATTGAAGATAAAATCAGTTTTTTTTATTCTTCAAGAAAAAGTGCGTAAGCAGATTAATAAAAACATAACAGTTGTTACGTTATAGTGTGAGTGCGGCGCGTGTACTTGTAACGACCTTTAAGTGAACGAAATTTTCGTAGTAAATTGAGCCAATGTTAAAGTAATTTTGTATGACATTAAAAGTTTATTTGTGTTAAGGAAGGGCTAAATTGTCCTAAAGGTTGCGAGAAACTTTTAAGAGGCAACCAAATGTGTACAGATTATTACGGTTAGTGGAGTAATAACTTCGTATAGTTAGACTATTTGCGAATACCGAAAGAATAAGTGTTTGTGGAATTGTGAAGTATTTGTTATGTGCCTTCAGGCAATCTAAGGAATACAAATGGACTACAAATAATTGGTTTACGGGAAGAGAGAAGAAAGAAGAGCGAAGGATTAATGGACAATTTTTTAAGTAAGAATTATATTTAAGAACCTTGAAAATTTAGTGGAGCACGATTATCTTTTCTTTGGTTAATTTTATTTGCAGGTTTTCTTTTTAATTAATTAGTGTTGAAGGAAAAAGATAATCGATCTCGAGTTATGTTGTATTGGCTGTTTTAGTAGTAAGAATTTTTGCAGAAACGCAAATTTGTATTGACAGTGGTTTTTCAACCACGTTGTTGTAGTATATGTAAACATTTGTTTATTATTTTGTGCAGGACAATATATATTTATCGTTAACTTTTATTTTGTTGTTTATTTAGCCAGTTATGAGATACATTTGTAACGTTTACTTAATTGGTGACCTAGTTTTTGACAAGTTAAATGTAGACTTTGCATATTTCGTTTTTTTTTAAGATTAATGAACAACCTGAAAGGTTATATTAGCCAGGTTGATTGCAAAAATTTTCATGTTAGTTTCGTTTAACGCAGTACACTAATGACGGATCAGCTGTTGATTTAAAAATTTCATTAAGTATAACTATGAGATGGAGTTTTGAGAACTTAAATATTTACGAATGTCCGATACGATTCAGAGGTATCATAAAAGAACAATTACTAAGCCGACGACATTACTTTTCTTTTGATTAGGAATTTTAAAAATTAATTATCGACCATTGAATGAAGAGCTATTTTATTCATTAATAAGTAGAAATTTAACTTTATATGTATACGAGGGATACGTAGAAAATATTCAGTTAACGTATTATGACTTTGGTATTCTGGATGTACAGGGTACAATCAGGAAGTTTGTGACGACCCGTGTATTACAGTTTTTTTTGTGTAACTGTTGGTTACGTGAATGCAGTTAAATTTGAGTGATAAATTTTGTTGTGGAAATTTTGGTTTACGAGGTGTATTCAAAAAGTTTCTAATAACCTGGGTAGTACTAAATATATTTGAGTTTGAGTTGAATTGTTTGGGACGAGTGTTTGTTTTAGGACCCTCGTGTGAGAGTTTACTGAGTAAGCACAATCCTACTTTCCACAATCAAGTAGGGTTAATTAACACCCAGCTTAAGACAATTATTTTAGCAAAGTTTCGATTGTGGTGGCGCCTGGAGACATATTTTCCCGGACTGAGCTGTTTGAATATCGGTGTAAGGTGTTTGAGCGTATTAATCATTCATTTTACTTCTTATTTCGACCACGCCCATCTCCCTGTTAGCTGGCTTGACAACCCGCTTACATTAGTAAGCATACACGACGCCTAGTGCGGTTTGGACGTGTAACAAAGAAAATGGTCTTTATTAAGGATATTGAGCTATAGATTTTCTATAGAGCTTGACTTGCTTTATTTAAAATTTGGGATGAGACATAAACGTCTGTTCATTAAGAAAATCTATAACGAATGAACGGAGAAAGCTCAATAATCAATGCAGACTTTTTACTTGCTATTTAATTGTTAATACACGAGAAAATACGGGAACTTACGTATACGAAAATGTGAATATGTAACTAATTTAATCTTTTTAAAGCATTGCCGAGATAATAACATAGTTCCAATTGCATTCAAAATTAGACTACGTCCAGACATTTATGGCTGATGTCAAATTTTCAATAAAGCAAGTCAAACTCTAATAAGAACATTTATAGCGAATGAACGGATAATGTTCGATATCCTTTGTAATTTTTACAGGTGTCATATGAATAATTCACCCACTTATGATTAAATACTTCTAGCCCAGAGCTATAATTAGCTATGGAAAATAATGGATAACTAGAAGATTTTATGCCACTTTGCTCATCGGTAGATTAATAGGTCCAGGTTCAATAACATTTGATTTGCTTATTAACAAAAATAGAATTGCTTAGATATTTTCGCTTTACAAAATTTATTTTCAAACCTGAAAATAAATAATGTAATCTCGGACCCCAATTTATTTTTAAGGAACAAATAAACCTTAAAAATAGAAAATTCACAAAAAACTCATGAAAATAACAAGTAAAAATAATGACAACAATGAGTTTTATTACGATACCTAATTTGATTATAAGGATTATCTCTTAAAAACTAATGTTAGTGACTCTTAATTAACTGCCTTAAACTATAATGTGAATTAATTAACAATATGAAATACCTGATGTAATTTCTGTTACATTTTGGGTGTCACTGAAACTTCAGCAGATAAGGAAATGCTGCCGACTCGTCACTTTAGATTTTATTGCGCAATTTTAATGGAAGGTGAAATAAACATCAGATTGATACGTTGGTTATTCTAAATATATAGAAATTTCTTTATAAACATCCAAACTGAATTGATTTTGTATGGTTCAAAGTAAAATTTGGTAATTGAAATCCCACTTCGCAGTAACAAAACTATTGCATCATCTTGCAACGTTAACGTTAAAATAAAATTAAACCCAAAGTAAAATAAGTGGTGGTAAGTGTATACGTAAAATTTCCTGAAATGTAAATGTCTCAAATTTTAGTATAATAAATTTAATAACTCACCATATAAATGTAGCACCTTTAAAAAACTTAAACAAAGCGAAAATGGCTTCTACTTCAACACGTAGTTCAAGCAATGAATGAAAGACGCTCAAAGTAACCCTGCGCAATGACCGAAAATGACTCGAAGCACGAAAAGGGATGCGCATAAGTATAATACTTGAATTAATTTAGAACTATATGGACATTTTTTTACGCCAGTAAGGTATGCAACTAACGTTACACGAAATGCACTTAAGTTGCCAATATGAACGTAAATTTCAAACATAAAGGTTTGTTACACCTTAATAAACACTACTTATAATTTAACTGTTAATACACGAGATCTTCCGAAACCGGATGTTTTAATTAAAAATACTCGTGGAAAACTCAATCAAATATATATATATATATATATATATATATATATATATATATATATATATATATATATATATATATATATATATATATATATATCTGTTATTTTATTGAATAAGCATTCGTGATTCTTTTATAAAAAGATTCCCCCGAATGGGATTTGAACCCATGTCCTTTCGTTGACTAGACGAGTGCTCTACCAACTGATCTACGGGGGTATGAATTCCATTTGATAGAAACTTAGTATGTATATAATTTGTTAATAACAGCATATTGTGTTAACTTAAATGGTAATAGTTATTATGTGTATTGTTATTATGTGGTCCGCATTTATTATTAAACAATTAATTAAAACAGTCAGTTACGTACTTATCGTGTTTGCAACCTTAGCGATATGCGGGTCACATGATAATAGTACACATGGTAACTGTTACCATGTAAGTTAACACAAAATCCTGTTGTTAACAAATTATATGCATATTAAGTTTCTATCGAATGGAATTCATAACCCCTGTAGCTCAGTTGGTAGAGCACTCCTCTTGTTAAGGAGAGGATATGGGTTCGAATCCCATTCGTGGGAAACTACTTATGTATATAAAATTTTTCAACTTGCACATTTTAAAAATATTTTCATATATTGATTCAGAGAAACATGGTCAACAAAACTTGATTGTGTTTAAATGGAAAACCATGTATATTTACGCATCATCGAATAACTTGTAATATGTTGCGTACATTTGACGCGTAATTCATATCCCTAGCTTCAGCGGTTTTCGAGTTATTTGCATTATTTCAACATTTTTGAAAGGTACACGGTGTCAAAGAAATTAGTGTACCGCGGAAGTTATTGTAGAGATAAAAATGATTTTCTGAGGTGTTAAAGTCTAAGTACGGCCTGAATCAAAATGGACGACATTTTGAACATACGTTATAATTTGCTTATTAGCTGGACCAATTCATATGGGAACAAAATAAGAAAATTATCCATAAAACACTACACTAATTCCGACGCGGGTTAAGTTAACCGAGTTAGCATCTTCAAAATAGGTACGAACTCTGACTTCGTTTTCATGCTTGTCATCTTTCATATTACCTTGTTATTGCAGAATTTAACCTTAACTTTGTTACTGAATATTTGTAGATACAAAATAAATTAATAATTACTTGTATTCTGCTAATTACGTAGTGGACTGTAAAAGTATTTAGTGTCCATATGCGAATGAAGCACCACCTTTGAGAGAGAAAATTCATGATGTCATAATAATGAACTGCATGCAAGTATTTTTTTATTCAGCTACGAAAGCACCCATTAGATGATCACAGAATCAATTCAAACGTAAGAAATCCCAATCCTCATAACCTATTCTACAAAACGCGTCTTGTAAAAAAAATTGGTTTTTATCGAAATCAAAACTGATTATTTTAGATATAGGGCATGTCAGATACTTTCCTATTGATTTTCAAAGGAGAATTCACTAGTGACATAAAAAATGGTGGGTTCCATTTGAAAGAATTGAGTTTTCCGATATTTGTGAAGTCAAAGTTTGAACCAAATTTTTCGGACGCCCTGTACAATATATATAATACAGATAATACAGATAAAATGTGTGCTTTATTTGTGAAGCAAATATAGAGAACCTCGTAGGTATCTTGCAGTT
This sequence comes from Vesta saturnalis, assembly GCA_036346205.1. Lineage (NCBI taxonomy): Eukaryota > Metazoa > Arthropoda > Insecta > Coleoptera > Lampyridae > Vesta > Vesta saturnalis. The sequence continues at coordinate 1,039,290 of JARFJB010001851.1, read as the reverse complement.
TGATAAAAAATATGGAGTAAACATTAACATAACAGACTTAAAATATTTGTTCTAAAACTTAATAAATAGCAGAAAGTCGTTTGTTCCAGCAGTTTTTTTTAGAAATGAAGTGTCTTATCACCATATGCTTTTATTTCATTACTTTAGTATACGTAAGTAACCTGGTAATAAATTATTATCGATTTCAATTTGTCTACTTCAGGCTAAGGTTGAACAGAATCGTTTGAAATTTGAAAACAATTTTGATTCGAGAATTGTTGGTGGTTTTGAAGCCCAACCTCACGAATTTCCCTATCAAGTTAGTAATACCATAAGTTAGATTTAGGTATTCTAAAACTGCGTATATAATTCGCAGGTAATTGTTAATATTGTATTACGCAACAGCAGTGTTTTATGTGGGGGCTCAATAATCAACACCAAACACGTTCTTACAGCGGCACATTGTCTTGTAGGGTAAGTCATATATTATCTTTCTAGACCTTATTTAAGTTAAGAACTTCGATATTTAATCATTTTGTATGCATTGACATGATGATCGCAAAAGTGCCCAAATTAAGACTTCCATTTCCTTTAATATTTCCAATTGGATAGACTGTGGTGTACAATACGAAAAGTACTTTTGCATACTTCAATTAGTCTCACTTCACTACGTTGAACTTTTATCAATATGTATCCAATAATAATTTCAGTGCAGTAAATGCTTCAGTATATGCAGGTTTGCACAATTTTACAACTATAGAGCCTACATTAAAAATATACGGAATTTCAAAATTTTTTATTCATCCTGACTGGGATGAAGAACGGGCTCAAAACGATATTGCAATTGTTAGATTAGTCACAGAAATCGTGTATGATGGTGAGCATTTATTGTAAGACTGCACCGTTAATTTTCAAAGCCCTTTTTAGCATATATTCAACCTGTAGCTTTACATACAAGTAACGAAGATTTAGTTGGAGTTAGAGCCATAGCGACAGGATTTGGTCTAGAAAGTGATATTGATGTAGTAGTAGGTCCCGTACTGAGATATGTTGCTTCACGAATTGTAATAAACTGGTATTGTGAACAGGTTCATACAGTGGAACTCTTAGACTCTCAACTTTGTCAAAGTGGATTAGTTCACAAGTCGACGTGTTCAGGTGATTCCGGAGGACCTGTTGTAATGGAAAGATGTCCCAATCGCAAAATACAAATAGGCATTATATCATACGGTTCGGACAAAGGTTGCGAACTGAGTCTTCCATTTGTACATACAAGAGTATCATCTTTTACAACATGGATTAATAGTACAATATTATCACCGTAATAACCATCCGCTTTAATGGTGTTTATTGCATTTCCAAATATAATTAATTTTTGTATTAACCCCAAACCTTTTTTTTTTAATTATCTATGTAACTCACCAAAATATAATTTAAGATACTATGTAATTTGATGGTATAATTAAACCTACTTTTGAACCACATAAACACTTTCTTGTTTAAACAGCTTTCTTTTTGGTCAAGGTAAGTATAATGAGCTATTTTTTGTTTATTTTAAGAGCAAATACATGATAACACTAAATATAATCGAAATATTTGTCGTCGTTCTCACTTATATTTGAACATTAAAATACTTTACGAATAAAAAGCTCCGCACAGGTACATAGTATATGCGTGAACGTGCAGTCTGAATCAACGTAAGTCGGCACCATTACTAACTTTGCATTTTTACCTTCTAACCTATACATGTATACATGTAGGTACAGAAGAATATGCAATCGGTCTTCTCTTCACTAACGCTAAATCTATAA
>JARFJB010001851.1:990000-1032500 GCA_036346205.1 Vesta saturnalis | reverse complement strand
TGTCTGTGTGTGCGTGCGTGCGTCGTGTGCGTGTGCGTTGCGTGTGCGGTGTGCGTGCGTGGCGTGTGCGTGTGCGTGTGGTGTGGGTGTGCGTGCGTGGCGGCGTGTCGTGCGTGTGGTGGTGTGCGTGGTGGTTGCGTGCGTGGGCTGCGTGGTGCGTGTGCGTGTGGTGTGTGTGTGCGTGGTGTGCGTTGCGTGTGCGTGTGCGTGTCGTGCGTGTCGTGTGCGGTGCGTGTGGCGTGCGTGTGGTGTGCGTGTGGCGTGCGTGTGCGTTGCGTGTGCGTGTGCGTGTGCGTTGCGTTGCGCGTGCGTGTCGTGTGCTGTGCTGTGCGTGTGGTGTGCGTGTAGTGCGTGTGCGTGTGCGTGTGGTGCGTGCGTTGCGTGTGCGTGTCGTGTGCGTGTGCGCTGCGGTGCGTGTGCATGTGCGTGCGTTGCGGTGCTGTGCGTGCGTGTGCGGTGTGTGTGGCGTGTGCGGTGTGCGTGCGTGTGCGTGTGGGTGCGGTGCTGTGCGTGTGCGTGGCGGCGTGCGTTGGGTGCGTGGTGCGTGGCGTGTGTCGTGTGCGTGTGGGGTGCGTGTGCGTGTGTGCGTGGCGTTGCGTGTCGTGTGGTGCGTGTGCGTGGTGCGTGTGGTGTGCGTGTGCGTGTTGTGCGTGTGCGGTGCGTGTGCGTGTGCGTGTGCTTGTGCGTGTGCGTTGGCGTGCGTGTACGTGTGCGTGTGCGCTGCGTGTGCGGTGCGTGCGTGTGCGTGTGCGTGTCGTGGTGTCGTGTGCGTGTCGTGTGCGTGTGCGTGTGCGTGTGTGTGCGTGTGCGTTGTGCGTGTGCGTATGCGTGTGCGTGTGCGTGTGCTGTGCGTGTGCGTAGCGTGTGCGTGCGGTGCGTGTGGTGTGCGTGCGTTGCGTGCGTGGTGCGGTCGCGTGTCGTTGCGTGGTGGCGTGTGCGTGTGCGGTGCGTGGTGTGCGTGTCGTGTGCGTGTGCGTGGCGTGTGCGTGTGCGTTGGCGTGTGCGTGTGCGTGTGCGTGTGCGTGTGGTTGCGTGTGCGTGTCGTGTGCGTGTGCGGTGCGTGTGCGTGTGCGTGTGGTTGTGCGTGTGCTTGCGTGTGCGTGTGTGCGTGTGCGATGTGCGTGTGCGGGTGCGTGCGCTGCGTGTGCGTGTGCGTGTGCGTGTCGTGTGCGTGTGCGTGTGCGGTGCGTGTGCGTGTGCGTTGTGCGTGCTGCGTTGCGTGTGCGTGTGCGGTGCGTGTGCGTGGTGCGTGTGCGTGTGCGTGTGCGTGTGCGTGTGCTGTGGCTGTGCGGCGCGTGTGCGTGTGCGTGTGCGTGTGCGTGTGCGTGTGCGCGTGCGTGTGTGTGCGTGTGCTGTGCGTGTGCGTGTGCGTGTGCGTGTGCGTGTGCGTGTGCGTGTGCGTGCGTCGTGTCGTGTGCGTGTGCGTGTGCGTCGTGTGCGTTGCGTGCGTGTGCGTGTGCTTGTGCGTGTTGCGTGTGCGTGTGCGTGGTGTGCGTGTGCGTGTGGTGTGCGTGTGCGTGTGCGTTGTTGCGGTGCTGCTGTGCGCTGTGCGTGTGCGTTGTGCGTGCGTGTCTGGCGTGTGCGTTGCGGTAGTGTGCGGTGCTGTGCGTGTGCGTGTGTGCGTGTGCGTGTGCGTGGGTGCGTGTGCGTGGCTGTGCTGTGCGTGTGCGTGCTGTGCGTGTGCGTGGTGTGCGTGTGCTGTGCGTGCGGTGCGTTGCGTTGCGTGGGTGCGTGTGGTCGTGCGTGTGCGTGTGCTGTTGTGTGCGTGTGGTGTGCGTTGCGTGCGTGTGCGTGTGCGTGCGTTGCGTGTCGCTGCGTGTGCGTGCGTGCGTGGTGTGCGTGTGGGTGCGTGTGCGTATGCGTGTGCGTGGCGTGTGCGTGTGCGTTTGCGTGGCGTGTTCGTGTGCGTGTGCGTGTGCGTGTGCGTTGGTGTATGTGTGCGTGTGCGCGTGCGTGTGCGTGTGCGTGCGTGCGTGCGTTGCGGTGCGTGTCGTGTGCGTGGTGCGTGTGCGTGTGCTGTGCGTGTGCGTGTGGGGTGTCTCGGTTGCGTGTGCGTGTGCGGTGCTGTGCGTGTGCGTGTGCTGTGCGTGTGCGTGTGGCGTGCGTGGGTGCGTGTGGTGTGCGTGTCGTTGTGCGTGTGCGTTGCTGTGCGTGTGCGTGTGCGGTGGTGTGCGTGTGCGTGTGCGTGCGGTGCGTGTGCGTGTGCGTGTGCGTGTGCGTGTGCGTGTGCGTGTCGTGTGCGTGTGCGTTGCGTGCGCGTGTGCGTGTGCGTGTGCGTGTGCGTGTGGTGTCGTGTGCGTGTGCTGTGCGTGTGCGGTGCGTGCTGCGTGTGCTGTGATTGTGCGTGTGTGCGCGTGGTGCTGTGCGTGTGCATGTGCGTGTGCGGTGCTCGTGCGTGTGCGTGTGCGTGTGCGTGTCGTGTGCGTGTGCGTGCGTGGTGTGCGTGTGCTGTGCGTGTGCGTATGCGTGTGCGTGTGCGTGGTGTGCTTGGTGCGTGCGTGTGCGTGTGCGTGTGGTGTGCGTTGCTGCTGTGCGGGCGTGTGTATGCGTGTGCGCTGCGTGTGCGTGTGCGGTGCGTGTGGTGTGCGGTGGGTGCGTGTGCGTTGCGTGTGCGTGCGTGTGCGTGTGCGTTTGCGTGCGCGTGTCGTGTGCGTGTCGTGTGCGTGTGCGGTGCGTGTGCGTGTGCGTGTGCTTGTGCGTGTGCGTTGGCGTGCGTGTCGTGTGCGTTGCGTGCGTGTGCGTGTGCATGTGCGTGTGCGGTGCGGTGCTGTGCGTGTGCGTGCGTGCTGTGCGTGTGCGTGTGCTGTGCGTGTGCGTGCGGCGTGCGTGTGCGTGTGGTTGCGGGTGTGGGGTGGGGTGTGTTGTGGGGGGGTTGGTGTGGGGTGTGGGTGGGTGTTGCTGGGGGGGTGGGTGTGGCGTGGTGGGGGGGTGTCGCGGGGTCGGTGTGCTGTGCGTGTGCGTGGTGGTGCGTGTGCGTGGGTTGCGTGTGCGTGCGTGTGCGTGTGCGTGTGCGTGTGCGTTGCGTGTGCGTGTGTGGTGTGCGTGCGTGGGTGGTGTGTGCGTGTGCGTGGTGCGTGTCGTTGTGCGTGCGTGTGGTGTGCGTCGTGTGCGTGTGCGTGTGCGGTGCGTGTGCGTGTGTGTGGTGCGTGGCTGTGCGTGTGGTGCAGTGCGTGTGCGTGTCGTGTGTCGTGCTGTGCCGTGCGTGTGCGTGTGCTGTGCGTGCGTGCGTGGTGCGTGTGCGTGGCGTGTGCGTGTGTGGCGTGCGTGTGCGTGTGGTGTGCGTGTGCGTGGTGCGTGTGCGTGCGTGCGTCGTGGGTGCTGTGCGTGCGGTGTTCGTGTGCGTGTGCGTGTGCGTGCGTTTGCGGGCGTGTGCGTGTGCGTGCGTGCGTGTGCGCGTGTGTGCGTGGTGTGGTGCGTGTGCGTGCGTGGCGTGTGCGTTGCGTGCGTTGCGTGGCGTGTCGGTGCTGTGGTGCGTGGCGTGTGTGCGTGGTGCGGTGCCGTGGTGCGCTGGCGTGTGTCGTGTGTGTGCGTGGTGCGTGTTGTGGTGGTGTGCGGCTGGGTGTGGTGTGTGCGTGTCGTGCGTGTGGTGTGGTGTGGTGGTGTGCGTTGCTCGTTGCGTTGCTGGTTGTGTGGGGGGTGGGTGGGTTGGGGGTGTGTGGGGTGGTGGGGGGGGGGTGTTGGCGTGGGGTGGGCGTGGGTGGTGTGGGTGTGGGTGCGTGCGTGTGTGTGGTTGGTGGCGTGTGTGGCGTTTGGGTTGGGTGTGCGTGGTGCTGTGCGTGTGGGTGGTGTGCGTGTGTGCGTGTGTGTGCGTGTCGTGGGTGCGTGTCGCGTGCGTGTGCGTGTGCGTGTGCGTGCGTGTGCGTGTGCGTGTGCGTGTGCGTGTGCGTGGTGTGCGTGTGTGGTGGTGTGCGTGTGCGTGTGCGTATGGCGTGCGTTGCGGTGCGTTGGTGTGCGTGTGTGCGGTGGTGTGCGTGGGGGTGCGGTGCGTGGTGGCGTGGGTGTGCGTGTGCGTGCGTGCGTGTGCGTGTGCGTATGGTGTGCGTGCGCGGTGCGTGTGCGTGCGTGTGCTGTGCGTGCGTTGCGCGTGCGTGTCGTGTGCGTGTGCGTGTGCGTGTGTGCGTGCGTGTCGTGGCGTGTGCGTGTGCGCGTGGGTGTGCTGTGCGTGTGCGTGCGTGTGCGTGTGCGTGTGCGTGTGGTGTTGTGGCGTGTGTCGTTGCTGCGTGGTGCGTGTGCGTGTGCGTGTGCGTGTGCGTTGCGTGGCGTGTGTGCGTGCGTGTGCGTGTGCGTGGGTGTGCGTGTGCGTGTGTCGTGTCGTGTGCGTGTGCGTCTGCGTTGCGTGTGCGTGGCGATGTGCTGTGCGTGTGCGTGTGCGTGTGTGCGTGTGTGCATGTGCATGTGCGTGTGCGTGTGCTGTGCGTGTGCGTGTGCGTGCGTGCGTGCGTGTGCGTGTGCGTGTGCGTGTGTCGTGTGCGTGCGTGTGCGTACGTATGCGTGTGCGCCTGCGTGTGCGTGTGCATGTGCGTGTGCGTGTGTGTGTGCGTGTGCGTGCGCGTGTGCGTGTGCGTGTGCAAATGCATGTGCGTGTGCGTGTGCGTGTGCGTGTGCGTGTGCGTGTGCTTGTGCGTGTGCGTGTGACTGTGCGTGTGCGTGTGCGTGTGCGTGTGCGTGTGCGTGAGCGTGTGCGTGTGCTTGTGGGTGTGCGTGTGCATGTGCTCGTACATGTGCGTGTGCGTGTGCGTGTGCGTGTGAGTGTGTGTTTGCGTGTTCGTGTGCGTGTGGTGTGCGTATGCGTGTGCGTGTGGGTGTGCGTGTGCGCGTGCGTGTGCGTGTGCGTGTTAGTGTGCGCGTGCGCCTGCGTGTACGTGTGCGTGTGCGTGTGCGTGTACGTCTGCGTGTGCGTGTGCGTAGGCATGTGCATGTGCATGTGCGTGTGCGTGTGCGTGTGCGAGCGCGTGTGCGTGTGCGTGTGCGTGTTCGTGTGCGTGTTCGTGTGCGTGTGAGTGGGTGTGCGTGTGGGTGTGCATGGGCATGTGTGCGTGCGTGTACGTGTGCGTGTGCGTGTGCGTGATCGTGTACGTGTGCGTGTATGCGTTCATGTGCGTGTGCGCGTGCGTGTGCGCGTACGTGTGTGTGTAGGTGTGCGTGTTCGTGTGTGCCTGCGAGTGCGTGTGCGTGTGCATGTGCGAGATCGTCTACGTGTGCGTGTATGCGTTCATGTGCGTGTGCGCGTGCGTGTGCGCGTACGTGTGCGTGTAGGTGTGCGTGTTTGTGTGTGCCTGCGTGATGTCAGTGTTGTCGTGTGCTACTGTTGCGTGTGCTTGTGCGTCGTTGCGTGACGTGTGCGTGTGCGTGAATTCAAATTTATTTTGTCACGTTTTTATTATTGAAACAGCGTAGCCTTTGTCAATACTTTGCAGAAGGGTTGTTGTGTGAAAGCATGAAATTTGTTAGGATACAGGACTCAAAATTTAAGTGAAATGCAATTAGACGCTCTCCTAAATTAAAACGTAAAAGATAACGTATTAAACTGCTGAACGGTAGAAGAAACAGAATGGCAGTCAATCATGTGTCAAAGCGTGTTGAGCTGTGAACAAAACAAATCAGTGTGCTAAATAGCCATTAGGCGTCAAAATATATATAGTGGTACTTAATTATGTACTAAAACTGAATATACTAAAATTTAGTTATTGAAGGAAAAGATGCCAACGTAATGTGTATATTTATAATAATAATGCAAATTTAAACTTATTTTAACGTAACTACAAATATTAAAAAAATAAGGTAACAATACAGAATTACGTTACAAACTGGTTATATAATCCAGTGCAATTTAGACTATCTCAGAATTACAGGAGAGTCATAGTGATCTGCCATTGGCACCCGAAGATATGGTTCCGCCCGTACCTGACGCAAATTCTAAATTTAAAAAATAATTGCTTACATTGTATCCAAAACGTAATTACGTAATTCATTACAAACATTTGAAAGTATATTTAGAATATGGATTAAAGTTGGTAAAAGTACACCGTATATTACGGTTTAAATAGTCCCAATAGTTAAAAAAATATATCGATTTAAACACCACCATGCGCCAGCAATCTCAAAATGAATTTGACAAAAATTTTATATAAATTAATGATTAATAGTGTTTTTGGGAAACTGATGGAAAATGTACGTAAATATAACGATATACGTTTACTAACAAAACGGGATGGCCACTATGATGCTCGTGCTTACATATCAAAACCAAATTTTCTCATATACGCCTTTTCAGTTTCTGATATCTATGAATGCATTAAAGAAGACATGGATAAATTCGATACATTTGATTATAATCCTGACAATATCTTTGGAATTACATTAGCAAATAAAAAAGTTCCCGGCTTAATAAAAGATGAAAATCATAGTAAAATTATGTTAGAATTTGTAGCACTTAATTAAAAAGAGGTTTAAAAAACTAAGTGTCAAAAAATTGCGATAAATGGCTATGAATATGTTTTGTTTGATGCTAACGTAATAAAGCATATCAACATTTGATAAGGTCAAAGAAACGTGGTGTTTACAACCAAACAGAATAAAGTAATACTTAATCCTTACGATAATAAATGACTAGTAAATTTGAATTTTTTACCGATACTAGACCTTGGGGACATAACTTCACATAGCATTTTATTAATTCCTGTTCTGTTTCAGAAAAAAAAAAAAATTTTACCATTATAGCAGTCTTGAAAACAAATTGCAGAAAGAACTATGGTACAGTAGTGATCAAATATACAGAAAGCACCTAAAACGTTCTTTGATGGGAAAGTCCTCCCCTGAATGCTATTTATTTGTGCTGAATATATTACAACATATTGTTATTCCTGGTGAGTGTTTTAACTATGTGCTATAAACACAAAGTGTCCAAATAAAGTTATTATTAATATGTTATTTGATAAAAAAATTAACTTAGACATTACTATTGAAGTTAAAAATTATTATTAATTTTATTAAATACATAAATAAAAAGTTTACCTCGAGTAGGATTTGAACCTACGACCTGTACTTTGCTAGAGTACCGCGCTACCAACTGCGCCACCAAGGTTCAAGCCCCAATCGATGCAAATTTTGTCTTTATGTATGTAGAACTGATGTAAATTCTAACTTATTCGTTCATAACAAAAACTTATAATAATTACTATTGAAGGTTTTATGAAATTGTGTACCGATAAAGGTTATAATTCATCAACTTTTAATGAAGTATATAGAATCTTAGACGATACGAATTTACTTGGTAACATACCGGTTACAAAGTACGTATACAATTTATTATGCGGTGATTATTCATTTTGCACTTCGACAAATGTTAAGTCTAGCCAAGAAAATATTTATCTACTAAAAATGAATGTATTGAGAAAGCAGCATATTATGCTAATTACAAGTGCCTCGATATTTTGATTGAAATATTATTAGAACAAAACATCACATATGTTTCAACCGTGGGAAAACGAGGAGCACCACAAAATTAACCACTGGATATTAAAAAACGTCGATAAAGGTGAAACAAATGCAAATTCCTGCTTGAGGTGTACGTGTGGACCAGATTCTGGAATATGGACATCCAGTAATTTAAATGATTACGGAAGTACTTTAGGTTTACTATGTAAGATAATGATATTTTAGAAAAAAACATTGTTTATGTAATATTTATATTTATAATAAAATACAATTGTTTTTTTGTTTTATTTCATCTAAAAGCTACGTCCTTTGATACAAACGATTCATATTTATTTCTTATTATTTTTGGAGTGAAGCAATTTTCTACCAGGTACACATCCAGATACGTTGTTTTCTGTCATTCGTGTTGATAAGATCGTCCCAGTACAAGTGTTCCTTTCATGTCTTCCAACATGTATGTGCCGGGGTTAGTAATTTGAACTTTCACAACCTTAAATAGTTTACTAGACCAATTGGATGTGTACCCTTTGGCGAAAGCACTTTTAAATTTACTGATTCATACTATGTCACCCACACAATATCGATTCCTATAAAATGTTTTTATGTGAGTGTAAGCCTCCAGCTTTGTATGATAGCGACTTCTTTGGGCTTTACTCCGGTAGTTCTGTGCTTATGATTGTTATAGTCCATCGTTACGGTATTAATTATATCAATCCATTTGTATTTACCTTGTAGGCTAAACGTCTTCTATAGAGCACACTTAATGGTTCTGATAACACGTTCCGCAATTGCAGCCTTCTTTGTGCTATAGGTGTAGTAATGATTGACTCCATAACGCTGCATTAGTTTAGTAAAGTGCTTATTGTAGGATTATATTCCTGCATCTGTCTGCAAATTGGAACGTTTTCGCCCTTTTGAAGATTGTTTGGTAACTTGGTAATTTCAATGCCCGTTTTTGTTTTTAATCCTTTGGTTCACAAGTATTTCGAAAAACAGTGCATAACCACTAATATATACTTATAGCCCTTATTTTGTTTGGCATATGTGTTAAATTCCGCCAAATCTACTTACCAAACGTCATCAAAACCTTCAATTATTGTTCGCCTTTGTTTAACATTTTTTCGTGCAGGTTCGTGCAATTCGTTGACGAGTTGTAATTTAGACATGGCACTAAATTATCTACAATTTCTTTAATTTAATATAGTTTTTGCTCCAACACTAGATAAGCGTTAGTCTCCTTTAAAAGATTTATGAACTGCTTGTGGACGAAAATCGATGTATCCTTTAGTTATAGCATCTCCCGGGTCCACCAACATTTGCTTTGCTTAGTGATGACATCTTGAGGACCTATGGGATTGGTAACATTGCTAAGTCTCTTATTTTCGATATCAAATTGATTAGCATCAATTTAAACTGAGGGGTTGATTTTTTAAATTGATACTGGACATGTGAACGTCCAAATTTGTCTAGGGGCATTTTAATTATGATATGTCGACATCAATGCATTCTGATTTATGCTGTTTAAAAACGATTGTTTGGTTTTTCAATGTATCCATCTTCATATAGTTCTTCTACAATTGATATTATGTCATTTATGGCACCTGTAGTTCCCGCCCATTTTTCTGTCCACAATATCTCTAGATCACGCATTAGTTCATGTATATCATTCCAATATTTGTAGTCAATCAGCCTGTTTGTTAATTCCTTAAAAACATAGCTCTACCTCCTTTAGCTGTGGGTGATGATGATAGCAAGGGTTTGATTATTTCTATCTTTTGAATTTACTAGACTTAAATTGGATTCATCCATAATAAGCAGATCATATAAACCTGGAGTCTCGTTGTACGTGACACCCTTAATAATCATATCGTTGCCTCTAATTGTAACGGGAGTATTACCAATTGTCCATTTGTCTGTTTTGGTATCATAGTGGAATCCATGAGTATGATTAATAGCACTTTCAGGATCCCTCATAATATGTTCAACGCATATACGAGGTAAATTCATAGCACTTCTCGTGAAATTCATTTGAGATGGGTTCATTACGGGTAGTAGAATCATCTGCGATACTAAGAGGTTCTTCTTCTTCCTCAGTATTAATCTCTCCTACAACAGATGCATTGAAGAAAGATGATGTACGAAGACCTGGAAGAGGATTTGTTTGAAAAGACGGAAGCTGAGCTAGTGGGCTAGTAGCACCCTTTCTTGAATGACGTAGTGGGGGTAGTAGCGTGCCTTCTTGGAAATATGGATAGGGGTGTTTTCTTGGGCTTAATGTCAATGGGCTCCTTTTTAGGTGTTTTTTTATCTGGATCGATTTTATTTACTATTTCAGTTAGAGGTTCTATTAGCGACTTATAAGTACTTTTAAATGTTCTTTCATTATCAATGCGAGCAGTTTTAATTCTGTTGTACTTCTGCTGCATTATTTTACGAGCCTGAATAATTTTTTCTTTAATACCATCTCGTTGTTATCCATTGTAGCAAAACGGGTTCAGTGAACAGGTACCGGTTTACCCTGAACAGATAGCTGTTTACACTAACCAGATAGCTGTTAATAACTAAACTACTGAAAGCAGTTTAAGGTATTATATAATCAATAAACGTTTGTAGCAAAACGGGTTCACTGAACAGGTACCAGTTTATCCTGAACAGATAGCTGTTTACACTAACCAGATAGCTGTTAATATCTAAACGGGTCAGTAACTATTACTAAACTACTGAACGTAGTTTAAGGTATTATACATTGATCAAACCTTTTCCTACAGCGATCATTATTAACTTCAGCATCCTTGTTTATGACCATGAAACCAAACTGATCTACCCACGCATGTCCCAAAACAATTTCATGCTTATGGTGGGACTTATATGGTCCTCATACACATGTTTTAGATTTAATTCATCTTGCTCAAATAATATAATTCGATTCGCATTATCACGAATTAATTGCTTTGGAATTTTACTGTAAGTTTGATCCAAACAGAAACAGTCAACATCGTTATGCCTACCCGTAGAAAAATATGCCCTTATGTTATTTTGCTTTTCACATGCGATATCATCGAAAATAAAAATAGAGTTTTATACAATTAGGCTCATTGTAAAGTAACCTATACCCTTCATTGGAAGTAAGATTTCCTGTAAAAGTTTGTACATGTTTTGATTCAATGACTTAGAGTATACGTATACATGTTTAAATTTCAAACCATTTTTCTCAGAAATCAGACTGAACATGGTGTTTGTTTTACACACAATTGGAGGGGCTGCATATAATACCACGTATATTATTAGGAACTAAATACCATGTTTTGGAGTACTAGACTTTTCATCTGCCTCGTGATTATGAATTGGAAGTTTTTATTTCTTAGCAACTACTTTCATCGTTAATGGATGAAATAAAACTAAACGAATAATTGCAACATTTTTATTTATATACATAGTGCATATTGCAATAATTATAATTTTTTCACTTCTCCAGTAAGTGGGCTGTACTGCACAATAGAATCATGGAGAATGAGACCATAGACAACGATTCCATTATCGAAAGGTGTTACAAATTCCATTTCCAATTTGATGTCTACTATTGAGTTTCATTCATTTTGATTATTTATATAAAAATTGTAGGCATAGGTGTCCGCAAATAATAGTATTAAATTCTTGATCTTGATTGTAATTATAATAAGTTATATATCCCCGAAAGTAGTTAATCACTTCGATTGGTGATCGAAGATTACCGTAACTATCGTAATACCATACCTGTTTACCTCATCGACCTTCATCGACTGCTTTAGCAATTCTCGATGCGCCGCTAGCTAAAGCGCCGATTACTGATCATCCTGCGAATATCGGAATAAGAAATGGTAAAAGCCCTCCTTGTTTAGGTAAGGAACTTTAATGTTTTTCATTTTACCGAAACTTTTTACCGCACGTTTTGCCGTTGAAAGCGCTGGCTTTATTGTGTCTACGAAATTTCCGTTAGGTTTAATTTTTTAGCTATTGCTCTCCGTAAGTGCAATAAACTTCCACCACTGCATAACGATTTCTTCTTCGGATTGGATCTACGTTTACACCCCATTCCTAATTTTCTCTTTGCTTTCTTGGTGATACTGACTGCTAAAGCAGCAATTCGTTCACCTAACGTTGCGTTTGATGATTTAAAGCGTCCCCAAGCTTTTGCTTCTAAAATTTGATCTGCTTTATGACTATTTTCTAAATCTCTGTAGCTGATATCATAAAGTTTGCACTGAGCATCTACTTGATTAATACTTGGGGCACCGCGTGAATGTCGTTTCTATAACTTTGTACGAGGACCACAACACTGGTAACCAACAATTCAATCGGAAGTTTGTTTATTTGTCATGTATCCATGACTTTATCAAGGTTTGCCGGTAGATTTCGAATTTGTAAAATTATTTGTTAGTACCGAACATTTTGAATGGGATATAGACTCTTGTAATTGGATGTAATAGCGCAGTAATGATGGGAGAAACTTTTCGATTGTAACGTTTTCTTTTATCGTTTGCGTAATTTAAAGGTTTAAGAATTTTTTTTGTATTTTCTAAGGCGAAAATGAAGTTTGTGTTGTAGATCGTAGCAAAAATGGAAGCTTAAAAAAGAGAATGTGATTTACGTTTTGGTATCGATATTTAGGGAAACCCTTTCACTAGAGTTTAAAGGAAACATTCGTTAGTGTATTTTTAAATAGGGATAGTTTTGTAGAAACAAACTTCGTATTTTAATTGGTTAAATCACCTTGGGATTGTATCATACAACATTTAAATAAAGAACGTATTGAGATATTACATTAAGGTACATCTTTTGCAAAAGTTCTAGTAAGCAGCCAGATAGGCACCGTTCCGATTGATAAGAGTTTAGATATGCAATTTCTCAGATAAGATTTCGAGTAGAAACAAGGCTTGCTGACAATGCAATCTCTCCCGACATTTTTCGAATTTAAGCTTCGTGTATGCGCGGAGTGATATATTTAAGTTTTTTGGGCAAATTAGAGTGGAGGTGGTTGGAAAACCAATGTGGCCGAAAGTAAGGTTTTTATGTTAGCAGTCGTAGTATTTATTGGAAGTGTTTATTAATGTTATTCAAACTGACGAACGTCTATATCGAAATTACTATAGGTTTATTAGAAGGCAGTTTGCAAATTCTAGCTAGAATCGCCGCCAAATTTAGATAAGCTCTTTGACGTTATTTTATAATCAAAATTGTCTCCGATTCCTTTGTTCTTCTATCATTATTTATTTTATGTACATCATATTTATTTAGGTTATTGGACTTGTGTTTTTTTTATTATGTAAACCCAGGATTACACAGCATCTGAGGATAAGCAATTTTCGTATTTATTCCTTAATTTGCTCATTAAATTAACATAATTATATCGAGTTTGGTTTGAATGAAACAATCACGGCCGTAAGTTTTCAAGGGATTATTTAATTTTAACGTACATTTAGAGGCCGATGAAATTTGCATTTTCCTTGCTTGTTTTGTTTATGAATTGAGCACAATTAAACGTAATTTGAAGAATTGGATTTCAAAGGATTGTGTACACAGTTAAAACGTTTTTTTTATTATTAATATATTACCATTTTTTTTGTTTGGCGAGGTGAATGTATTTTACACATTGAGATTTTTGATTAACAGAGGTTAGTGTTTGTTTATCAAAGAAGTGATTGATTTTTGCGTCACGCTATTATTTTATTTAAGCGTACCAATATTTGTTTTGAAGCCTTTTAAGTTGGCGAAAGATCTGTCGGTCCAATAGGCGCCTGTGGAGGTTACGTATAGGTAAGCAAATTATTTGGGTATTTTGAGCGAGCTGTAAACTATTGTAATTAGGCATTTCACCCCCTATTGTGACATTTTAAATATCCTGGAGTCCATTTCCGGTTTTATGACGATTTAAACCCCTATCTTGACTTATGAATGGTATGCTATCATATCGTGCGTAAAATTAATTAACATCTGACTAACACCCGACCGCTGGCTAGTCTTGCAAAATCCAAGTTTATCTGTTATCTCGTTTTAATGCCAGTTTATACCGTAACAGATTAAAATATTCACTAAACCACCTGCACTCTTTCCCTCTTATCAAACATTGTTTACCTAGATAGATAAAGCAGGGTATTTACACCTAAATTAAGATCATAAAAACAAACATAGCATAAGCATAGTTATTAATATTTATTTATTTAGTAAATCCTATACACATAGAAAGTCTAAAGAACAAGTAAGTAGTTTAATAACTGTATATGAATTTAACAGGTTTTTTGCACAAATATCTAATGATATTGTAATAAATCTGCCTCAACCAAATACGTCAACTTGTGATATTACACCAATGTCTGACGAATTAAGATTTACTTTTAGTTCTACTTCTTCAGTGGAGGTTAGAGATACCTTACACTCTCGAAAAAACAGTAACACCTAAGATATCTTTAGTATTAGTATCAATCTAATCAAACGAAATATTAGTGGGTATATACCGGTACTTGTAAAACCGATTAACACTATGTTTGCGAGCAGTGTATTTCCAAATGCTCTAAAAGTTGTCGCTGTTATTCCATTACATAAAAAGGGTAACTTAAATGGTATAAATAACTACCGACCATATTACCGACCTTTTCTAAAATATTTGAAAATATCTGGTGTGAAATACCACACGACCTTCCAACCTACAAAATGGAAATTAAAAGGAATGAAATAACTTTAATAACATTTTTTAGAATAATTATATCTTTATATAGTTTTATAACAAGCTCATCACGTAAATATGCAACATTTTAAAAGCAAAAACAATAATCTAAGTCACACAGGCGTTTAAAACTTCTGTGCAGATAGAGATTAGTGGACATTTATATGCTAACTTAAAAATGAAATGATATAATTTTAATTATAATTTATTTTAGCATAACTATGCAACTTCTTTCATATGATCATAACGAAAACTGGCAATATTGTAAAAAGAAACACAGCAATCTATATCAGAATGACTTTTAAAACTTCATTCGAGATAGATATAAGTAATACTCTTCTATAAAATATCAATGATACATTTTAACCATTTTCATTCATATTTAATTATTTTTTAACCTTACCTTGCATTATATTAAGAAACTATAAAGAAAAGTTACGTAAAATTAAATTTTCTTTAAAAAATATGTCTGCACTTTTTCTAATAACATGAATAGCTATTCAGATATTGAACAAATTTAAACTAACACTTAAATTGTGCCTTAGGAATATTTTACCGCTAAATTATGCGTCGTATTAAAAAATTACATAGAACATAATTAATCGATATGTTTAAGGTCCTTGTCTGGGTATTTTTATATATTTAAAATATGCAGCTGTTTCGGAAATATTTGATAAAAACTAAAAACTAACTCTAATAATCCTCCCTCTCCGCCGCTGGATTTCTCCCAATATCTAATCAGATCTAAGCCAAATGAAAACAAGCTTAAATATAAAATTTTAAGTACGTAGGTATTTTCGTTCTGGAGTTATCGTGGATACCAACATACACACACACGCACACGCACGCGCACGCGCACTGGCACGCGCACGCGCACACGCACACGCACACGCACACGCACACGCACACGCACACGCACACGCACACGCACACGCACACGCACACGCACACGCACACGCACACGCACACGCACACGCACACGCACACGCATACGTACATTCACACTCACTCGCACACTCACACGCACACGCACACGCATACGCACACGCACACGCACACGCACACACGCACACACGCACACACGCCCACACGCACAGACGCACAGACGCACAGACGCACAGACGCACAGACGCACAGACGCACAGACGCACAGACGCACAGACGCACAGACGCACAGACGCACAGACGCACAGACGCACAGACGCACAGACGCACAGACGCACAGACGCACAGACGCACAGACTTACAGACGCACAGACTTACAGACGCACAGACGCAAAGACGCACAGACGCACATACGCACAGACGCACAGACGCACAGACGCACAGACGCACAGACGCACAGACGCACAGACGCACAGACGCACAGACGCACAGACGCACAGACGCACAGACGCACAGACGCACAGACGCACAGACAGACAGAGACAGACAGACAGACAGACAGACAGACAAGCAGACAGGCAGACAGGCAGACAGACAGACAGACAGTAACACACTCATACACACAACACACACACACACACACACACACACACACACACACATACACACACACACACACACACACACACACACACACACAACACACACACACACACACACACACACACACACACACACACACACACACACAGACACACACACACACACACACACACACACACACACACACACACACACACACACACACACACACACACACACACACACACACACACACACACACACACACACACACACACACACACACACACACACACACACAGACACTCCAGACACACACAGACACACACACACACACACACACACACACACACACACACACACACCCACACCCACACTCACACACACACACACACAGCACACGTACACGCACACGCACATGCACGCGCACACGCACACGCACACGCACACGCACACGCACACGCACACATCCAGACATCATGCCCGATCTTGACGAAACTTGGCCAAAAGTTGTAAAATGAGTTAATACGTCGATTTAGTGATAGTGAAAAAAAGGTCGATTGCATAACCTTCTATACGTACATATGTATATGTAGGTCGGAAGGTAAAAATTAATAATTCTCGAATCACTGCTTACTTCGAAAAATACAATTTATTTTATCCAAATCAGTTTGGGTTTAGGTTAGGTAAAAGTACTAAAGATGTACCTTTACAGTTCGTCAATAAAATCCTTCAGAGTTTTGAAGAATGTAAATTTACTCTGGCAAGCTTTACAGACTTGTCACGTACATTTGATTGCGTGTCTGACAAAATTTTAATTAAAAACCGTCAAGCTTATAACTTCGATAAAAAAAGTTTGGTTTTAATTGAATCATATCGAAGCAGGAGATGGCAATATGTAAGAATAAATAACACGTGTTCTGCTAAAATACCAATACAAAGAGGAGTTTCAAGGTAGTATACTGGGGCCTCTCTTATTTATTATTTATATTAGTATGCCGCGGAATATTTCTAGTAGTGCTACTTGTTTACTATACTGCCCTGCTAAGAAAGAAAGCCGTATCTGCACCGAATATAGAACTGAGAAAAACGCGCTTAAAGTTTTTGTACGTGACGTTCTACACTCAACTATTAATCGTAGTCAAATATGACTCCATAGTAAATTTGCACTAACAATATTATACTATGATGATAGAATACCATCCATTTGAATGTATTACAGCAAATAAATGCACTTACTGCTTTTTTACTAAACATCTTTGTGCCATGTTGCTAGGTAAGAATGCAGTATGTACAAAATCCTAGATAATAACGCAGCATCTACAACATCATTAAATGTAGATGCTGCCTTGTTACTAAGTACCCTCCAGATACGGCGTTATTATTAAGTATTTATTACGTTATTTTTGGCGTGTTCATCAAAACTTTTGCAGTAACTAAATAGCAGCGTATGATTTGAAAAAGGTAGTTTATTAATCAATTATTTGTAATTACAGTGTATTAAATTATCGTAAGGGAAAAGACAAATAATCAACCTAATAGAGACCATATTTTAATATAATATAGTTTATAAAAAACAGAAGAACTATTATTGAATTAAGAATAGAGAAATAAAAAAAGGTAATTAATAAGTATGTTGTCTATTAATTTTAACACTAAAACTTAAACTGCATGTATAATCAAAGAAGTAACAAAGGTATTAACATATAACAACATAGACTATTCTTGTGGTGTCGGCAAGTTTAACCAGAAGACTCTTCTATTTTCAGGGAGTAACCCCTCCAGAGATTTTAGAATAATCTCTTTCTTTTCTTTTGAAAAACCATATGGTTTAGCTAATGTTTCGGCAGGTGAAAGAAGGACATTTTTTCTCATAGCCCGTTTTAAAAGAAAATCTATTGTTTTTGTGTCATATCCATTTTTCAAAGAAGTTTTGTATATAAGTACGAATTTTCCACGTTCCACTTTTATTTGAACAATGTTTGATAAATATGGGCGATTGGAATCACTTTTCAGTTTTTGTTCAGACTTTAAGTCCTTCCACATGTAGAAATCATTCACTTCCATTTTTTTAACCACAACTTTTCTCTTATTAGCACTATGAACTGCACCCACAAACTCATTGAAATCGTACGTTTTGCCTTGTTTTTTCAACGATAAATCCACTTGATGGTGGAAGCTATCGGCGGACATGAATGTGTGTCCAGGCTCGAAATAATTTAAAGTAATTTCTCTGGCAGCATTGGAATTGATCATACGTACTAAGAAACTGAAAATACACCAATTTTTGTTCTGGCTGGAACAGCTATCCAACCATATAATTATTCGAGGCGCAACCCGTTGCCACTTAAGAAAGGCAAAGAATGTGCTTATTATATCTTCCTTGCTTCGCCCACTGATACACACTGATACACAAAACTTTCGTGGTAGGCAATTAATCTTTTAAGAAAAATTACTTTCTTAAAACAATCTATTCTTGGTAACATAATCACCTTTTGTAAATCAGCAGAAAAACACACGGTGCCGTCTTCAAATTTCGTTTGTGCTTGCTCTCTATAAAGCTGTCTTGATACTTCTACGTGATCAAAATGCTTCTTCCAACCTAAACATGCATCACAACATTCGTGTAAATTTTCTGCACAATGACCATGTAACCTGAATGTTTCGCACCATTCGCACTGTTCGTTATCTAGTTTTGCGAAAGATATATTCTTAGCCTTCACTTTTAAGCGATATGTCTCATAGGAAATGTTTGTAGATGGATATTTAGTCTTAAAATCGTTAAACATTGATGAAATTGATACATCACTTGGCAGATATTTAACTTTAGGGGCGTGTTCGCGTCTGTAGTGTGAAATTACAGGATTGAATGATTCTATATGCGAGTTTATTTCAGTGTCATCGATTTTTTTAGATGTACCTCTTCCCGTAAATCTGGTAAGGCGGCAAGCTTTCCTATTGGCGTGTTTTTAAGACGTCATGCACAAATCTATCATTAGTTTTTTATATCCCAGAGTTGTTAAAAGAATAATTTACAAACTTCAATATCGTTTTCGTTCTCAGTTTTAAATAATATTTGAATGTATTTTTCTTACTTCAGATTCCACAGTGCGGCGATTTATTGTAAGGCGTTCACAGGAATGTAATACAAATGTTTTCCTTTCTTGATTTCCCATCTTCCAAAATTCACCATTAATTTCTTTACGTCGATCTTCTGAGATAAGTTGAACGCATTTCTTTTGCAGGTATTTCCGCAGCCCTGCAGGACGCGGTGTTTCTCAATTAATTGTTCTCGCTTTGCTTGCCTTCTGGTTGCAAAATCTGTTAATATTTTCCTTCGTTTTCTAGGATTTCCACTTATGGTGTAGCCGACATCTATGAATTACAAAAATTAAAATTCATTAATTCCAAATCATATGCACGATTGAGTACTTACCTCATTCCCTGCTGATGACATTTCTTCCACAACCATACTTGCAGCCTGATCTTCTCTAAAAGCATTATCTTGTATATTGAATATTTCTGCATATGTGCCTAAAAGTGGGTATTATTATCAAAATGAAAATTAATTAAAATGTCCCAATTTTTGCACACTAGTAGTACAAACCTTCGTTCGTACTGGGTGATATTTCTTCTACTATTCTTTTAGGTTGCACTTTTCTTAAAGGCTCATTTTGTAAAATAAAACTTTCTGCATCTATTCCTAAAAGTTGGTATTATTAGAACAAATGCACGTTAATCAAAAGTTACTAAGCTTTTTCAAAGTAGTACATACCCTCATTCTCAGTTGGTATTTCCTCCACTATTACGTTTGTAACTTGCACTTCCTTTAAAGGTTCATCCGGTATATTAAGAAGTTCTGCATCTGAGCCTATCAACTGTGGCAACAATGGAGTTTCTGTGGTATTTTCAAAGTCTGCCAAAATAGCAGATGAAGTTGCATTTTCGTACAAATTATCCCCTTCTCTCTGTTGAATCATGCTACTACCATTAGACCAAGAACAATGGATCTGCTGTTGGTTAATGATTAAACAAGATTAATCAAGTTTTATAAAGTTTTGACAATTGTCTGGAATTTTTTGAGCTTGTACGGGAACCAATGTGGTTAGCACAACAGGTATCTGAGGTTCGTCATTATCTCTTAAAAAAACACCATCTTCTGAAACAATTGGAGTATTATTTACATTAATTGATTCCTGGGGACGGCTCTGATTCATTTAAAATCTCAGTCAAAATATTAACTTCTTTGAGGGCCAATGATATAATATGTTTTGATCTATTCGACATGATTTTTCTAACAAAAGCTGTAAAAAATAAAACTATTGAAGTGGAAAATTCTAATAATAAACAAATTGTCTACTTACCAGTAGCTTAATAATCACGTATATATTGCACTGCGTTTGAGACAACAATGAACTGCAGCAAAACGCGCGCGTAATCGGGTACATTGCTTGATAAGAACGCCGCATGTATATGTTGCTTAGCAAGAACGCCGCATCTACACCACAGTTTGTTGTAGATGCGGCGGTCTTTCTTAGGAAAGTGTAGATACGGCATTTTTATTAAGTAACACCGTACAGTTAAGAGTAGATATGACAACAATAAGCCTATTTTAACATATTTAGAGTGGAGATACGGCTTTTTTGCAAAGGAAATAAGTACTTTTTGTTGGAGGATTACAATAATGCAAATACTAAAAATTTGATTTCTTTGTAGATACGGCGTTCTTTCTTAGGAGGGCAGTATATGCAGATGACACTACAATGATAATGCATGACAAATGTATTGATAACATCTTGCTTGAATCTGATCATAACCTGAAAAGGATTATAGTTTGTGTATCAATAATGTCTGTTAATACCTCGAAAACAAATGCTCTAGTTCTATTTTTAAAGCAAACTAATCATGTAATCCTGAAAGTGTGAAGTTTCTTGGATTACACGTAGATTCTAAACTTTCATTTAACACGCATATTAATATTACCTCTGTAAAGGTTAGTAAAAACATATTTGTGTTACGTAGGTTAACAAGCAATGTTTCTGTGAAAGCTTTGTTAACTGCTTATTGCGCTTTATGTCATAGCTGTATTTCAATGGTCTTCTGGTATGGGCTAACTCATCTCAATCTAAATACCTTCAGCGTCGGGCAGTAAGAATTTTTGCTAATGTATCATTTTGCAGTGATTGTCGTCAAGCTTTTATTAGGCTAAGAATTATAATGCTCCCTAGTTTGTTTATTTTGCAATGTCTATGTTATGTTAAATCTAACTTAAATAAGTATACTCTGCAATCAGAACTACACAATCATGATACTCGAAATAAAACTCTTTTTCGTTTACTCCAATGTAGGATTAATAAGTCACAAAATACACCTGATGTAATTGGTTTGAGGCTATTAAACTGCTTACCTGATAATGTAAAACGTTTACCGGCTTTATTGTTTAAATCTAGAATAAACATATTTTTGGCCTCCTGAAACGTAAAATCGACGTTGCAATCTTGTGAACGTCAAGTGTAACTTCAGTTTTACGCACACTATTGCAAAAATACCGCTACAATGTGGTAAAATGGTCAGTAAATTGTAAGAAATACTTATATTTTTGGGTTTTTTAATGGTGTATTTTAAATTATACAATCTAAAGGTTTCGATAACACTTACAGTTATCTTCGTCAGTAGTAAAATTTATTAAAATTGTTAAAGATGTTGTAAACAATTTTGTCAAAGTTGAAAAATTAATAATAATTTTTGTTTATGAAGTTTCTTAATCAGGGCCGCGCCTACCTTTTTTCGGACCCTAGTCACAGAAGTAGTTTAGGAGCCCCACCAGATCTGCATTTCTATAAGCAACAAGAATAAAAATACGATTTCAACTTCGTTTATTTAACGTAGGTACTAACTAAACGTAAATGACAGTTATTCCGAAAGAAAATAAAAACTAAAATTATAAAACTTGAAATTAAAATGAAGAAATTTATATTTCTTGTATTCTAATTTTAGTGTCAGTAAATGTATTAATGATATCATCGTAACACAACGTGTTGAGCATATCTTTTTCAATATACAACATGAACAGATCAGTAAGATTTTGTTCCGAAAGAGTGCTCCGCAAATAATTCTTTACCAATTTCAATATCGAAAAATAGCGCTCTCCTTGGGCATTGCTGATTGGTAATGATAAGTGAAGTCTCAGTATAGTTTTAACGTTTGGAAATGTTGATACAATGTTGTTCTCAATTATAAAGTTAAGTTTATCAAATGCACTAAGTAAGTTCTGGGTTTGACTTAACAAACTAAACCGTTCCATTTCTACTTCCAGTTCCTCAACATCCACATCCTGACTTTAAACTGCGCTTATGTAATCTTTACGTTGTACAAATGTTGCATCGCTGTAATTATCTATAAATTTAAACTTATTATTTATATTTCTTTACAAGTCACATCTTTTACACGAATTTGAGATTATTGCATCACACACATTCGAAAACACGTTCACTCTAAAAGCTTCCCTTCCTTCTAATTGCAAATTGTTGTCATTATTCTCATCAAAGAATATTTTTCGGCTAATCCGTCGTTTCTTTGTAAACTCGATTGGAATAATTTTCCCAGCTTCGTTTTTAAAGTCAGTAAAATAGTTTCTTTGAGATAAAGTTGGTTATGCTATCGTACAGTGCTACTACAGTAGATATAGAATCCTTAGAGGACTGCAGTGATTTACGAACAGAGCTCATTCTGCTTAAAATTCTGTCCCAAATACACATTAATAGCAAAAATTCGAATCCGTCAATTTTATTAAATAATGCGCCTGCTTAAGATAAAGGTTTAATCGTCTAGTGTTTTTTCGTTATGCAGCTTTCAAGTATATTCCACCTGTGAGTGGATGCGGAGAAAAAACATAGAGTTCTTGAATAATATTGAAAAACGCTGTTGCCTGCATACTGCTTTCCGCTGCTGCATTTCCAACCAAATTTAACGAGTGGGCTGCACATGGAACAAATTTCGCAAAACTGTTCTTTAATTAAGTTTTGAATTCCATTATAACAACCGGCCATATTAATTACCTGTTCCAAATTTCTTGCTGTATGGGATGTGATGGGAATAAAGGTAAGGAAACGTTCGTTAATTTTACCCTTTAATACATATCGCACAATAACGGTTAATTGATCTATGTGTCAGGCGTAGAGTCTACAATCAAAGCAAAATATTTTGCTTCTTTTAGTTCTTCCAGTATTTTATTTCTTATATGATTGCCAAAGAGAGTAATAAACTTATCGCAAATAGTAGATGACAAATTTTGGACATGTTCCTTCCCCAAGTTTACGTATTTGTCTAAGTGATTTAGTAAAAAAAGGATCAAACTCAGCCAGATAGCCGTGTTCTTTGTTGAAAGTTTGACTTTTTCCACGAAATGCCAGTCCATGGGACGCTAAATACTTCACGGTAGCAACAACTCGCTTCAAAATTTGTCTCCAATACAATCGCTCCGACTTTTCGGCTTCAATAACAACTGTATCTATACGTCCTTCACTTCTGCTTCTTGAAATAAATACACGTATCGATGAAATGTGATCTACAGAATTTTCATGTTCTGCTAATATTTTTGAAATATTTTTCCAGTCATTTTTGCCTTTTGATAATTTCGTTTTTTTTCGTGAAAATAGTTTGCAAATGTAGCAATATGCCATTTTATTGGTTTCTGTATAAACAAACCATTCTCAGGGCAATTTTTCTCCATTCTTATTCACCCTAATAAATGCATTCGTGGTTAAGGACCTATGCATTATTCGTGATCTTTCTTTGTATGTGGTTCTTGAGGATTCCAATGATCTAATACTGCCGGTGGTTTACATCGTACATAATAGTTTTCCATGACTGATTGTTTGGGGCCAAAGAGCAATGTCTCTAGGGAACACAAACGCTATCCGTGGTATCGGTATAGATATGAACCTCTTCTTGTATTTCGCTAATAACTGAGGTATCATCTCTCTCTGTAGTACACGTATTATGTATGGATTCATCAGTATTTAAACCACAAACACTTTCGTCATACGCAAAATTTTTTTAGAAGTTTCTGAATCACAATTATGCGTAGCAGAAAATAAGTTAGAACTAACCGCACTTTCGTTATTCGCACATTGTTTTTTAGATGTAAGCAAAAATGATGAAAGGGTTAATTTCATCTTCTTCTGTTCAAATTCTCGTTTCTCCCGCCTTTTTTGTTTTTCGCAACAACTGGCGTGTTTATACGACATTACTATTTGCTTGGTACCGATAGATGTAATCTAATACCAATTACCTATTGTAACATCAACTTATTTACGTGATTATTTATAACAGATTTATTTATAACAGTTCGGATTTATTTATCACTTAATCGCAATTGCATTAATAACACTTAAAACCGAGTGCGAAATTCATTAACTAATTTATTACAACATCAATATTAAGACTACCTCCTCAACACATTTCACGTTCCGCTTATAAAGCACATGTAAAACGACATGAAGGTGTCGGTTTTCTCTAGAAGGTCAGCGTCAGCGGATCGTCATAGTATTTCATAGAAGGATCGAGACTTCCGCTTGTAATGTAATCCTTATCCCCGATGACTAATTCTTTCTAGACTTTTCCGGTGCTTTTCTTTTATCCAGATTTGCTTTTTCTTAGAATAAAAATTAATTAAATATCAATGAAAATGGTTAAACTGTATTATTATCTTATAGAAGCGGGCGGATTTGGATCTTTTTTTTAAGTTAACATGTATTTATGTCTATTAATCTCTATCTACCATGAAGTTTTAAACGTCAATCTGACATACATTATTGTTTTCGTTTTTACAATGTTGTCTGTCTTCGTTATGAACATATACAAGGGGTTGCATAATTACCCTAAAAAATTATAATTGATATTATTTCATTTCCTTTAATTATTTAAGTCAGCATCTAGATTAACCTCTGCTTGTCATGAAGTTTTAAACGTCTGTTTGACATAGATTATTGTGTTTGTTTTTACAATGTTGTCTATTTTCTTAATGCAGTCGGTATTCAAAATAATACTTTCAGGCAGTCGGTATTCAAAATAATACTTTCAAATGATTCATGCAGTGTAATGCAATATAGGCCTCCCATCACTTCGCAAATTTGTTCTGATTCTTTGCAACGCACATATTCAAAATCATTTGACATTTCAATGCAATGCCAACACGCGTCACCCGTTCTGTTTTGAAATTTTTCTCTTTTATTATAACGCAGTTCATACAAATATGGTGCCACCCATGTCACTTATAATTGAGGAGTTACTAATATTCAATGGGTTAGTATATGTGCGACCATCAGACTTGTATCTTTTGTGGCATCAGAGAATAGCTAAACGAATCGCAAACTCCGATATTAAACTCGTTAAGAAGATATTATTTACAGACTTGCATTCCTAACATATCAAACTCACTTTTAGCCATTTGACAGTTTTGACTTCTCTGTGTCTTTAAATACCTTAATCGCGTCTAAGTTAAATACCGTAACTACCTAATTTATCTTTAATGATGTGGATTTTAATATTTTATTGTCAATTTCCGCTTGTTTAAATATCTGTTGTAATGAAATTGTATAAATTACCTTCTTAACATTATTTTTACAATTTTGTTTAGTTATTTTTTAATCATATTAAAAATTTTAGCACGAAAATATATATTATAAGTCTACGATATGTGGTACGCTTATGTTTATTATATATTTTTTAAATTATCTTGTAAAAACGCAATAATGGTATCTTTGACTATATTTTATTTTTGTCCTTTGTCAATATCAGCGGCGAAGTGAGGGGGAGGGAGGTACTACACAATTAAAGACTGCTCTTAGAAAAGATTTAGTTAAAAACAGATTTTTTTTAATTCTGTTGATGTTTCGATAAAATTAAAAATACACATAAATTTTGTACATCCCTTTAAATGCAAAACTGGCCAAGTAGATTTTCTACTGTTATGTTGCACAAAGAAGGTCCAGCCCCCCCCCCCAGGGCGCGAAATAGAGCCAATAAATCGTAAAGGATTCGTTAAATTACAATACAAAAAATTTGTTTTTTTATCAAAGTTTTAGGATTCAATTTCCCACAAGTGAGCATTATATTTCATTTTGAGATTTCCTAAAAAAAACAAAATTGACATTTTTAGTTTTCCGGTTTCTTAGAAAAGCATTAAGGATGTTTGTAAATTAAATAATGCCACCCTACCTATGGGACATTTTATGCTAAATAACCAGTTTTTATTTTAGCCATTATAAAGTTTTTCAATTCAATTCAATTATTTATCTTACCTAATTATCTCGGATGTAATCGAAATTAATCAATGTAGAAGGTATAAGAATGTATTTTCCTATTATTCTGGTATATTCGGAATATTGTATTTTTAGAATAATTACCATTATTGCACAAAGGGTAAGCCGGAAATCAATTAATTTGTAATACCATTCATGTAACTTTTGCCAAATTTTAACGGACAGCATGCGTCGAAGAATACAGGATTGTTATATGTGTTTCGGATTTACTTTTAGCTAAATAGTTAACTCTGTCGTAATGATAATTATAAAAAAATAATAAATATAAAAGGTAGAAAGAAATCGATTTTTTAAATTTAATTTGCACTTTTATCGTTGGAAAAAGAAAACGAATTTGGTAAGTTCAAAAACAGTTTTTCATTTTTGATTGAAAAACTTCCACTTTTATATTAATTCGATTTTTAGCGGTACTTGTGCCTATCAATGATCCATAGAGGTAATGGATTTTTTATATTTAAATCACAATTAATTGGAAATTATATGCCAAATAACGTGTTTTTATTTTATCAATTAGGACAATTTTTAATTTTAATTACATCCTTGATAATACGATTTCATAAATATTCCTCTTTTCTTAGTAGTGTTTTCAATTAAAGTGGAAAAAAACAAGCACCGTATTATCAGGGAAATATCAAAATAATTTGGAATTGCATTGTTACTTGTAATTTTTCTAATCAGTCTAATTATATCGTAGATTAATTGATTTTTTATTTTCGTGCAACAATTTCATTGAAGTTAATTCATATTAAAAATATACTAACTCCTATTATCAATTCCTGTATGTGAAGAAAAACAACTGACTTGGGGGTGTTTTAAATTCCTTAAAGTAAACCATAATGACATTTAAATTTATTGTCTGATTCCATTATAATGCACTAAAAATAAGATCATTTGTTTGGTTTTATAAATACACATATATTCAAATTATTTTATATAACCAATTTTCAAGTCAGTTTCTAACGTATTTTCATAAGAATTGTTTCATTAACAAACTGGTTGTTTAAGAAAATATCTACGTGACCGTAATATAATGGAAAATTTACCTGAATATTACCATACGTTCTTGATTATCAATAACATATAAAGGGTGTCCAAAATTTCTAAGTTAGATTACCTCGGGGGGTTGACTTTTTCATTGACATCGGGTGTACAATACAGAATAACACATGTATTCTTTAGGATTTCTGTAAATTTTGAATTTAAATCCTAAATAAGGGGGTGGCGAATTTCGCCTCCGCCCCGGGCGCCAGGAAACCACGCTACGTCACTGGTCAAGATCTGGTAATAATAAATATCTCTTTCTTAGTTTATATTCGTATCCAATAGAAGTATTTATACCTATAAGGGGTCGGTTTTCATTCAAGCGTACACTACCCGATACGTATATGATTAAAAAATTGCCACGCTACGTCGCTGGTCAAGATCTGCTAATAATAAATATCTCTTTCTTAGTTTATATTCGTATCCAATAGAAGCGTTTATACCTATAAAGGGTCGGTTTTGATTCAAGCGTACACTACCCGATATGTATATGTTTAAAAAATTGCCTTTGTATTGGCCTTACGTTGTTAATAACTATTTGACAATAAAACCGAAATAAAACCCTTGAGTAAAAAACGTTCAATATTGAAACATTATTCTGAATCCCTTAAAACTTATGCAACCTATAATGTAACAAAGTGTTGCCAATTACTTGTTTCATTAAAACTTTTCTAATCGTACGTTGTAAGTCTGAAACTTCCCTGTTAACGTCCACCCAGAGCACTGTGGACTTGGCACAAAAGATGCAGTCGTACACTGTTTATTGATTTAAACCCTTTTACCAAAATGTTTCTAGTCGGCGCTGGGAGACACACAAGAATTTTTTCCAATCATTTAATAGAAGTTAATATTGACAAATCTTTTGAAATTAAAACGCTTTAGATAAGTATTTTATGTATTTTTGAACAACTCACTTAAAAAATTTGTTAAGCGTATATTGTCTAAGTACATTGATTAGATAAATAAAAACGTTTTCTCATCAGTATATCAAATTATTATATTTTGTTTTAGGATAAATGACAAATATTTTTATTAAGTAGTCTAATCATTTTTCATTCATATATTTAACGCTATTGTGTATTTTTTAAGAGTCACAACTTGACGAAAAAAAGCTTTTCACATTAATATTTCTGTGCTGGTTATAGCTTACGCCCTAAATACATTTATTTTGTGCACGTTTGTAACTTTCCTATTTATTTTTAGTTTATAAGGGATGCTACATTTTTTCAACATTCGCGTTTTACAATAATAAAGTACCGTAAGCAGTTTTTTAATTTGTTCAAACATCTGATTGTTATTTATATAGTAGTAAATCGACCATCAAAATGAACAATTTAAAATGTTTCAGAATGACACATGAATTTTATGTTCAGTATGACAAAGTGTCTGCTACTACTTCTAATGGTACCTACAAAATGTATCGTTTTACTAAACTAAATTTAATCACCCAAGAAAAATTTACGTGTCATGTCATAAGATCTCTTGAAAGATATTAATCAGCTGTGATATTTGATTATAAATAGAGCATACTTTGTACTTGGCGTGATTTCCGTAATCCCACTTAAAAAAATTACGGAAATATGAAGTGCATATAGCACCAAACATTTTCCTCTATAGCTTACGTTTTTTAAAGTAACTATCTAATATTCTCAACTCATTATTTCATTATTATTACTAATGATAACACTGTCAAAGGTGTATACGTTTCCAAGATTTTGTATAGTTGTCAATAGTATCATTTTATACATTTTATTTTTTCAAGTATTTACATAACGATAAAAACACGTACTTTAGAAGTGTTTTTGCCTCTCGTAATGAAGGAAATATGATTTTAAGTGAACTAACTCATAATCTGTACCTACTTACGAATCCAAAAGCCATCAACCAAAGGGCAATTTTCGCAAAGCCACAATAATGTATTATTATACCTTATAAGCTAATAGAATACAATACAGCTTGATTTGATTGGTATATATGGTGATCATACACGTAAAATATGATCAAGTTCTTTCAAAACCTCAAACGCGAACTGTTTAAATGTATAGATTCATCAAACCATCACACCCTCACACAAACAAAAACACAGAAGTAGAAGAGGGGCACTTTCTGCCATCTTGGATTTTCTGGGGAAAACCCAACTTTCACTTTTTTCTATGCCCACGTGGGGGACCGTATATTCCACCCCTATGGTTTCTTTTCGGAGGCCCTTTTCATCCCGAATTATTTTTTGTTTTTTACTCGCTCACGTGTAGGACGTGTTTTTTCACCCCCTATTTTATGACAGCTCACGTATAGGACGCGTTTTTTTCTACCCCTATGGTTTCTTTTCGATGGTCAACCCTTGATAGAATTTCAATGCTGTATTAAGAGCCTTTTTGACAGTAATTTTGTACTTGCTCACGTGAGGGGCATATGCACGTCTAGGGTTTGGTCTTGGACTTGGGGTTGGTCTTGGACCTGGAGTTGATGGACAGCTTTAACCCTAATTAAGGTCTTTTTTGGTAGTATTAAGAGCAGCGCCACTGGAGGTTAGGCAAACACACACGCATACAATGTTGGAAATTGCATAATTATCCTAATAAGATATTTTTAAAATTATCGATCCTATTGTTTTAAAATGGTCATAAGCTATTGGGTACGTTCGGATGATCTTTTACCTATACGAGACATTTATTTATACGTTGTATTTCTAATAAGGAGGTTCTTGTAAGGCACGTGTAGGGCTTCGCAACTTGTTCTCGGGCCTTCGCCCCATGGCTGGAGATGGTATGGGAACCCTAACCGTATAAGACAAGTGTACAGCTTAGCCCCTATCGTGGCCCCCTTGGTACAATTGTATGCGGGTTCTAACTTAATCTTACAGCTGTAGGCCTTCGCCCTGTCATACAAAATTGTATTCTAATAAGGAGGCCCTAGCCTTGTAAGACAGGACTTGTATCAGGGTCTGAGCCCTGGCCCCTTTGAGTTAAAATTGATTTTAGTGCCATCTAGTGGCGTATAGACTAATGGACATTTTCTGTAATAGAAGTTGATAATGCACACCTCTCTCTTGCTCTATCTTGTTTCTCTCTCTCGCTCTCTCCCTTTTGGCTCTTTCACACACACACACACACACGCACGCACGCACGCACGCACGCACGCACGCACGCACGCACGCACGCACGCACGCACGCACGCACGCACGCACGCACGCACGCACGCACGCACGCACGCACGCACGCACGCACGCACGCACGCACGCACGCACGCACGCACGCACGCACGCACGCACGCACGCACGCACGCACGCACACGCACACGCACACGCACACGCACACGCACGCGCGCGCACGCACGCACGCACGCACGCACACGCACACACAACACACAACACACAAACACACAACACACAAACACACAACACACAAACACACAAACACACAAACACACAAACACACAAACACACAAACACACAAACACACAAACACACAAACACACAAACACACAAACACACAAACAGCACACACACACACAACACACAGCACACGACACACACACCGCACACGCACGCACACACGCACACGCACACACACCACGCACGCACGCACAGCACACGCACGCACACGCACACGCACAGCACACGCACCACACACACACACGCACAGCACACGCACACACACGCACACCACAGCACACGCACACACACACACACACACACACACACGCACACGCCACGCACGCACGCACGCACTCACGCAGTCACGCACGCACGCACGCACGCAGTCACGCACGCACTCACGCAAAATAAATAAAATATTGCGATCATGAAAAAATTTGGCCTCGAGATTTTGATGGATGATCACGCTTTGAAGGTTCCTCAATCCATTTTGGCCAATTTTAGCATGTCGCCTGTATGTGTGTGTGTGTGTGTGTGTGTGTGTGTGTGTGTGTGTGTGTGATGTGTGATGCGCATGGCGTGTGTTTCACCTGTGTGCGCGTGTGCGTGTATGTGTGCGTGTACGTGTGCGTGTGCGTGTACGTGCGTGTGCGTGTGCTGTGTGTACGTGTGCGTGTGCGTGTGTGCTGTGTGTACGTGTGCATGTGCGTGCGTGCGTGTGCGTGTGCGTGTGCGTGTGCTGTGACGTGTGCGTGTGCGTGTGCGTGTGCGCGTGCGTGTGCGTGTGTTTGTGCGTGTATGTGTGCGTGTGCGTGTGCGTAGTACGTGTACGTGCGCGTGTGCGTATCACCTTTTGGCAAACGTAGGACCTTCGCAAGTGCCTGTTAACTTACAGATTTAACATTTTTTAAACCTCTTTCACCATTAGCCCTGTCCACTTTGCTTTCTGATTGGCCCTTGGCTCCACCTCCCACTCTACAACCATTTCATAGGGCTTTTCTAGACCTCCAGAACTCCAAGAATATTCAGGTGCCCTCTTGTTTGTCGTGGCTTGAATACTTAAAATGTGAAATACTATTCTAATACTAGGGGTCCCATTCTATCCCATAGGATTCCATAGGGCTCCAAGACTCGTCTTCAGGTCTTAGATTCAATTCCAAAAACCCCTTCGTTTGATACGCCGAGAAAACTTAAAATTTAAAATAGAATGCGAAAACTAGGGCTCTACACCATTTCAAAAAACTGCACTAGGGTTCCGTAAATTGTCCCAGAGTGGTGTGTTTTAAAAGTTAGTAGGAAGTTTCCTATAATTGGTTTATCACCATTATCTATGGTATATTTTAAAAGCTGTTATGATTTTCTATAGCCTGCATTTTTATGTTCCTCTATACCTTTTTGGCTTTCTGCCATCTGATTTCCATGTGCGTTTTTGACTTTCCGCCATCTTGTGTCCGTTTGGCATCCCGCCATCTTATTTCCATGCGCGTTTTTGGATATCCCACATCTTGCAATCGCCATCTTGCTTCATTGTACCTTTTTTGGCGTTTCACAATTTTCTTTACGGCTTTTTGTTTACATGTACCATTTTGGCTCTCCACCATCTTCTTTCGTATTTCTCTGACAGTGTCTCTATCTAAGGGCATATTTTAAACTAGTGTGAGATTCATGTAATTGGTATGGAAGATAATTTTAAATTTGCCATTTTCCTGTAATTGAAAAGTTGCTTAACAACAAATACACTTAAAAACTCCCAAAACACCCTAACTTGCACAAAAACGTAAATACCACATCTCTCTCTTTCTCTCTCTCTCTTTCGCTCTCTCGTTACGAAAGCTAATGCGCTATCTTACTGTTTTAATGTTTAGAAGTAAACGTATTGCCATCTTGCGGCATAATTAGCTAAAAACACATGTGTTTCTAATAACGGAAAAGTAACTATATTTAATGTACGTATTATTATAAAAATTTTACTGTAGAAGCCGATTTCAAATCAACATCTTACACTTGTTCCTTCTTTCTGTATTTAGAATCATTTGACTACAATTTCTTTCAGGTCAACGTCAGCATTACATTCTCCCTAAGTCGTAATTAAAACACTAAAGTACTAGAAACCCTCTTTTATTTATTACAGTAAAATAGTACAAAAGGAAGCATTATGCAATATCTTATTTCATAATTTACTATAAAGTAAAACACGTATTTACAAAGTCAGTTATTTTTAAATTATTTAATCGAAAATGTAACAACATTATCGTCCACAGATATCCGAATTGTAATCCTGTAGTGCTTCCTTGTTGTAAAGGAAACATCTGAAATTTTTTTCCGGTAAGCGAAAATACTATCCTAGCGGAAGTTAGCCGAAGAAATCAAAATACTCCCCGTCACCGTCTTCATCAATTCAAATATCTGTCCAAAGTTGACCAGGTTTGCTCATTAAATCAGGGTTTACAATAATTGCACATGGTCTACGTGCGTGCTACAGTAACTGATTACAAGCATATACAAGTCGAAACACATTCATTGTGGCTGAAAAACAATTTCAAACTCAACACTTGTACCGCATCTTTGGAGTTGGTGTATTACATTCAACTGTTAAAAATCCTAGTGTCTAGTTCCGTCTCATTCGGTTCCACCGGATACCGCAAAAATTCGTAGGTGCTGATTGATTTGTATTTTGCATAATTGATTTTTGGATCTGCAATCGGACCTTAGTCAAAAATATGTACTGAAACAAGCCAGAGAACCCTGTGTTAGAGTGGGGCATTTCAAGAAAATGAAAGCAGCTTGAAATCAGTTTCTGTCTTTATGTACACAAAATGTTGATTTCAACCCTGAGGACCATAAATATCAACCCACCTTTATTTGATTTATCAACGTGTAATCTGTATTTTAATTTACAATAGTTATCCCTCGTGTGACTAAATATGGCAACCACCAGATGCCAGAAAGAGAGCACCAATTCTACTAAAAGGGTCTTATTTCAAGTTTCCACATATGCGAATAGATAAACAATTCTGCCAGCGCTATAATCTCATGCTTTATACTAGTTTAGAGTGCTTTGTGGGACGTGTGTGAAGCCAGCTGGGATTCGGATTCATTTTAGCTTTGGATTCACATTTTTTACAGTGGACCAAATAAATCTTGTATCAATTTTGAAATGGCAAGGAATCATTTACCTAATGCTGTTAAATCAGAATGATTAGATTATAAAATTGCAGAAGATATTGCTAAGATGCATGCGTTATCATTTTTCTTAGGAAAAACTGAATAGTGATTTAAATAAAATGACACATTTCATAAATCACGCAAATTATATTAATGATTACGTAAAATCTGCGTGAAACATATAAACATTGTTTAAATGTATAAACAATAATAGAAACCTGAGAGAATGTTGCCTAACTTGGTTAGATAATATTGTGCGTTCATTACGGCATAAAACAATGTTTTAATGGATCATGGCATCTTTGAGATATACCAGGCAAGCATTGACATTTCTATTCTACACTGAAGTAGAGGGCGCTGTTGCATATTCGGGTATATTGCAATTTAGTAGTACGGAAATTAGCTTACAGATTGTGCAACTAACCATTTCAAACTACTTTAAATCCTATTTTTAATGCGTTTGTTAGATTATTTCGGAAAGAGAGAAAGAAAAAAGGAAAAAATATGCCTAATATCTGACTTTGTTGATTCGTGCCTCCTAAAAATAAGAAATATTTGTGGCACTTTTCTGATTTTTTTAAGTGCTAACGTATGCACTTTAGTGATGTATTTTGCTATTTTATGATAACGCAATTCAACATTATGTAATGTTTTTGTTCTAAATTACATTTGACTCAAGAGCTATTTGGTCCACTGCAAAAAACGTATCCGAAGCCCAAGCTAACTTCACACACGTTTTTGTGGGCTCTATATGTCCGCGTATGTGCTTATCGATCTTTGTGCGTAATGCATTTATAATATTACTTAACGCTTTAATAACCGGAAAGTACCTAAATCTGTTTATTCATTTGCATGTAAAAGTATTAAGCCCTTTTGACATATTCGACTCCATCACTTAAGATCAGTACCTTTGCGAATCGATTCCTGTGAACATAGACCTCATGGTTAGGGAGGCTGTATTGCAGGGTATAATCCCTATACATAATATAAACGAGGAGGGTGATAGTGAATATGTGGTGACTTTCCCACTAGGTAGTGCTTTGTATAACATTTTTTGTGTGATCTTAAATAAGTATATAAGCTGCTGGCCACAAGTTGTTTTTATTTAATGTTCTTTTCACTGTTCTGTCCGAAACTCACGCCCCACTTTGTTGTCTCAAAGAGTCATTCAGTTTTACAGAGTTCTTTGTCCACCCCCATGCCCATAACTATGATCGGGTGTAATTTCTACACGACGCGTCAATTTCAAAGTAGGCATTGGAAAAAAATGTGTTGCTGTGGAATTAAAAACTGTTAACATTATTTTAGAAATAATCTGACACATTTCAATGTTATAATTTTGTAAATTTTAATTAATATGAGGCGTTTAAGCACGGCAGAAAGGGAAAATTGCATTCGACTTCTCAACGAAGGAATGTCAAAAGAGCAAATTGCGCACATTTACAATGTTAGCCGAAAGACAATTTATAATTTGAACCGTCGCGTCGAAACTACTGGTGATCATAATCATGGGGGTGGACATACAAAAAAAAATAAACCAAAGAACCGAAATAATTTTAATGAGAGAAACTATGCAGGATAGAACAAAGAACTCTATAAAACTGAATGACGCTTTAAGACAAAAACTGAGGTGAGAGTTTCGGACAGAACAGTGAGAAGAACATTAAATAAAAACAACTTGAGGTGAGAATCTTTTTTCAAAAACAACATAATGCCAAACATTTTAAATTATAGAGCCCGTCGCAGAGCAAAATGTGTGCGGTTATAATAACACCATAGAACGAATAGGCGGGCATGGGCAAATCGGCATGCGCATTGGGGTAGTGCAGCGTGGAGCCATTGTTTATTTACTGACGAAACAAGATTTAATTTGTTTCACTCCGATGGCCGAATGTTAGTTTGGAGAGAGCCAAATCAGCGATATTTGGAGGAAAATATGGCCCCTCAAAAGGCATTTGGTGGCGGAGGTGTTACAGTGTGGGGAGGTATCATAAGAAATGGTAAAACCGAGCTATACATTACCAACCAAACCGTTAACGCTACTGTTTATCAAGCGGAAATTTTGGAACCTATTATTGTTCCTTTTG
Source organism: Vesta saturnalis (assembly GCA_036346205.1). Taxonomy (NCBI): domain Eukaryota; kingdom Metazoa; phylum Arthropoda; class Insecta; order Coleoptera; family Lampyridae; genus Vesta; species Vesta saturnalis. The sequence goes on along the minus strand of JARFJB010001851.1, from coordinate 996,902 downwards.
CTCGAAATTACGGCCCAGAATTTCTATTGGTGGATGACAACGCTCGACCTCACAGAGCGCGACTTTTGGCCATTGTTCCTATATATTTTAGAATATAATGTAATAAACTTGTTCTTGTCGCTACGTTTTTGTTTATTATTGTAAATGTGTAAATTTCAACCCTCAAATAAAAGGCTTAGACCATAGAAAATCTACGTGAAACAAGAATTCCAAATCCGCAAAAATCATCAAGCACCGTCAATGCAATATCAAGTTATAGCATTTTAAAAATTTTGCTACCCAAATTTCATGTTGAGTAGTGTGTGTAAGGCCTAAGGGCCTTAATCCAAAAACTGACAAAAACGTCTAGAGATATTGATGTTACCTTAGTAATGAACCATATTGCAACTACCAAAAAAATTTCTTGCGGAAATTTCACTCATACAAACTTTTTGATTTTTTGCATGACTTTATTGATCACCCCGTATATAATAAACCTATGGTCCTACGATAAATATACGTCATGCAGCTTAATCCGAAAAAAACTAGCTCTTAAAATTTGCAAGCGACGTTCAAAAATTTGTATTCCTATTGAAAATATTTAACTTTAAATTTTGCCTAAAAATCACTATGTGTAAGTTCGAGTGGCCAGCAGTTTATATAACTTTTTTAAGATAAAAAACAAAAACATTATCTTTCCGCTATGTTTATGCCGCGATATCTCCCTAATGGTTCATTTTTGACCAAACTTTTATATAACAACCTGCCAGGATGGACGTTAGCAACAAGAATCCAAACTACATTTACCATCAACGTATGGTGTGGAGAGTTAAATAATTATTGTTTGAGTATGTCTATATGATGGGACATTTAATGTTGAACACTTTTAGAAGATATACCTCACGATACAGTAGAGTTGAGGTTTCAACAAGACTAAGCGTCATATAATAAAAATATTATTACTAATTGTTTAAATGATACATTCCGTATGAAATGTATTGATAATAACGGCCTTGTTGAACGGCCCTCGCGTTCTTACACGTACAACCATCCACCCTTCCTTCCACCCACCTACACACATACACACCCACACATACACACACACACACACACACACACACACACAAACACACACACACACACACACACACACACACACACACAAATCACGCACACATACACACACGCGCGCGCGTATACACACGCCCACACACACGCACACGCAAACACTCACGCACACGCACATGTACACGCACACGCACACGCACACGCACACGGACACGCACACACTCACGCACACGCACATATGCCAAAGTACCAAAACTGAATTTTATTTTTAAAGCAAAATTCAAGAACTTTCAAAACTAATGAATATGTTATAAACCTGATTTTATCTCGTATGTAGCTTATTTTTGATATTTGAAATTGGTGGAGAGCGCCGTGTTTAAGGATTGAGTAGATTAACAGTAATATTGTTTCTACAGAAAGCTCGATAACAGTACACGTCTGTAAAACAAAGAACAACGCAGATCGTCAATCTGTTCTCCATGAAGCACATTTGAAATTTTCCAAAAGTATATCGTTCTCCAAACATCAATTATCCAATGACTGTAGGAAAGAACGCATTTTACAAAATTACTAAAATAATTGCGACATACTTGAAAGATGTAATCTATTCGTAAGGAATGTCTTGAGCAGATCATCAGCTACTATTCTTGTAGAATCGGGTGGAAATTTATTCGTGTTAAAAAAGCACGGTAAGTGGAAGTTATTAACTGTAGCCGAAAGATATGTATGTATACTAACAACTTGATACAGGCATACAGATAGGAAACTGTGGAAAAATGAACAACTTGATACTGGTATACACAGAGAAAACTGCTGAAAGTGTGCAGGTAGTCAAAAAGCCCAGTTTGTTGCCTGGCATTCCAGTCGCTTCTGCAACTACGGAACTATAGAATAACTTTGACATATTTCTGCTGAGAAATCGACAGGATCAGAAAAGAATGATAGTTTGCAAATTTGCTCATTGTTTACGAACCTTTAACATTACAAATAAATTTTAAGTCATTGTTTCTGTAAAGTTAGAATTTTATATTTATTACTTCTTTGTGTGCCCGATAGTTACACGCTATTGGCATTCGTCACAAACACATTCAGGTAACATCCCCACTGTTTAGTAAAAAATACTTGTTTAGTAACATCAATAATATTTGTTTCCCCAGGAAAGCAAACTCTCTTGTCACCCGCATGAGCTGGGTAAAATAAGATAATTGTGTATGAATCTATTTTATCTATAATTTACTAAAGTACAAGGATTGTCAAATGATTACTGAGTACATTTGTAATACTACCTAACTTAAATCATACTTGAAATGCTTCAAGTGTTTATATCTAGATTAGAAAGGGTATAAAAAAGGCAATTAACAAATTTATTTTCAATTTGGTTGCTTGGTGTGAAACTATGAAGTACTTTTTAGCTTTCTCCCTTTTCCTCATTGCCTGTGCACAGGTGAGAATACATTAACAATTATTTTAATGTGTGTTCTTTATTTTTCTATTATTTATTTATAGGCTAGATTCATTCGCTTTAGACCACCACATGAAATTGTTGGTGGAGAGGAAGCAGTACCTCATAGTTACCCACACCAGGTACAATTCACAATTTGATCAAATCTGACCTTATATGTAATTAAATTTCCAACAGGTTGCATTATTTGTTGAAGTCCCACAAGGAACTGCGTTTTGCGGAGGTTCAGTTATCAATGAAAGAAAAGTGCTTACTGCTGCTCACTGTGTTTCCACGTAAGACATTTAAACATATTATGAATTAAATGTTTATTAATTTTTGTATAATTTAAGAGCTTCATCGGTGAAAGTAAGAGTTGGGGCTCACAACATTAATGCTGTCGAAAGTGGTACACAAGAATTCCATAGTACTAAATTCATTGTTCACGAAAATTGGAGTCCACTATTAGTTCGTAATGATATTGCAATTATTGAACTTAGCGAAAGTATAAATATTGATGGTGATACGATACTTTTATTTTCTTTTTGTCATTACATCAAATCTAAATTTTTAGGTGTAACCGTTAAGCAAATTAACTTAGCTGGACATGACGAGGATCCCGAAGTAGGTGTCGATGCTACTGTCTCAGGATGGGGCAAAGATTCAGATGCTTCCTCATCTGTATCACCTGTATTACGCTTCGTAACTTCAACCATTATTAGCAACGACGAATGCAACCAATATTACTTTGGTAACATTCGCGATACCAACATTTGTTTAAGCGGAAAAGGTGGAAAATCATCTTGTAATGGAGACTCCGGTGGCCCATTGATCGTCGCTTCTGGTGACACAATAACTCAACATGGTATTGTATCTTTTGGAATTGTTTTTGGATGTGAAATTGGTTTTCCATCTGCCTATACCAGAGTTTCTAAATTCAGAAGCTGGATAGATAGCAACTTATAAACAATTCATTCTTTACCACAAATAATTGAGGATGTTAATTTGATTCAATAAATAACATTGCTTTATTAATTGTATTATTTTTTTTCAATTCCTACTAATAAAATAGTTATTTTATATGTCAAATATCATTATTAACACGATCTCTTTAATCAAAAGAATAAATAAAAGGTTTACAGTAACACTTTTATATTCACACTGCCATTGACAACGTGAATTCAGTAAAATAAGATTCGCGTTACCTTTGAAATATTCGTTGCTATGAACGATTTGTTTATAAAAAGATGACACTCTGCACTAATTCTTCAATTTTCTGATGAAGAAACTGCAATTGTGTTTGCCATAGCAAATAAACCGGAAAAAGCATACCACAAGATGTTCTTAATGAAGCTGCGGCTGCAGTATCCAATTTATTGGCAGAAAATGCAAAAATGTACCATACAGAAAATGTTTTCTCTGTTATCGGAATCAAAAGTGCACAATACAACCAATCAGTATCAACACTCGCGCAAAAATACCACAAATGATAGCGAAATATTTGAAGTTGCCAAATTATGATCTTGATACCGGATATTGTTTTCGACGAACTCTCGCAAATTTACTACCCAATGGAGATGACCTATTAACTCTTAAAATGCATGAATCCACGAATCACTTACTCAAAAAATATCCACGTCAAGAAGAACTTTATCAGACGTAAATTCACATGAAAGCGAAAGACCTGGAACTTTGACGGCTCTTGACCCTGACGAAAGCAGAGCCAACTTAACTTACATTGAAACACCCCACTCTCCTTCTTTAAATGTTCATAACATTAGTAATAATACAATTAACATTTCTGTGAATACATTATCTAAGGAATACATTTTTTGGTAATATCTGGAAATTGGAAAAAATATTGTATTATACACGTAAATAAAGAAATTTTACCCATTCAAAACCATTATCGCACACATCGGTTTCGCCTCGTGCGCTATTTTTTTGTTGATAAAATTTGTCTTTATTCACTTACACCATAAATAGTTATTATGGAATTTTATGGAGTTATTATATATTATATATATATATATATATATATATATATATATATATATATATATAGGGTGTCCACAAACTCTTTTTACAAAAGAAAACTGCAGATTGTAGAGCTAATTTTATGTCGATTTAACATAAATTACCTTAATACAAAAATACTTCCTAAGAGAGCTGGAGCTCTTGGAAGATGGCGCCCTAACATCGGTTTAATTCAAATATCTTCAAAATGGTTTCCCCTTAAATGATAGTGTTCTGTACATTTATTTAGTGGAACATGCCCAATCGTATGGCGTGAATATGATTTTTAGTTGTACTCATAAGCGGTTCGTTTGGGCGGGGCATTGGACACTGTTATTCATAAGTTTTTTGTTTTTCAAATTTTAACATAAAATTTAAAAAATTTCGATTTTTTTCATAAAAGAATGATACTCTTGTCTCACCGTTTTCGAAATAAATCAATTTGAACTTTTCATGTGTTAATCGTACTTTTATAAAATCAACTATCTAACAAATTCATATACAATTATGAAAGATGGCTATGGAAATTAAACAAAATAACAATTGCGTTAACGCCAAAATAACTAGTATTACAGATACTAGTTTAGGTTAAAGTGTCAAATAGGTTTTAAGTGAAAGATTTTTTATTGTTTAGTTACGTTATCGTAAATAAAAAGGTTGAATATTGTTAGAATGGTTTCGTTTAGTATCGAAGAATATGCCGACATGGATTTAGTGTACAGCGAAATGCATTGCAACGCTCGGGCAGCAGCACGTAGATATGCAGATAAATTTTCAGGTAGAAGACATCCTGCCCCTAAACAATTACACTTATTCATCATAGAATTAGAGAAACAGTATCGGTAATTCCTAAAAATTATGAAACGGGAAGACATGCTGATGAAATGGATAAATATCAGGATGATATTTTAATGCAAATAGAGAACAATCCCGAAATAAGCGTAAGAAGGTTGGCTGCAATGTATCCCAATGTGTCAAAATCTTCTGTGTGGAACATTCCACATAAGGAAGGCTTGTATCCTTTTCATTTCAAAAAAGCCCAGGCCTTGCAAGCGGGTGATTGTCCTGCTGGTGTTGATTTTTCCAATTGGATGCGAAATAAAGAGAATCAAGACCAAGCTTTTTTTCTAATATTTTGCTTTGTGATGAAGCCTCTTTTACAAAAGATGGAATTTTTAATATGCACAACGCACACTATTACTCCTATGCTGATGAAAACCCTCATGCGGTAAGGGAAAGTAAACATCAGGAAAGGTTTAGCATTAATGTATGGTAGGTGTTCTTGGTGATAATTTGCTTGGATCTGTAGAATTGCCTAAGCGTTTAAACGGCGAAGAATATCTCAACTTTCTACAACATACTTTACCGGATTTATTAGATGATATTAATCTGAATATTCGGCAGAACTTGTGGTTTTTACATGATGGTCGTCCGGCTCACTACAGCAGAACTGCTCGTACTTCTTTAGATAACAATTACCGAGAGCGATGGATGGGAAGAGGCGGTCCGGTTGCTTGGCCAGCAAGGTCTCCAGATTTTCTTTGCTTGGGGATATCTAAAATCAATGGTTTATTCTCAACCAATAGAACCACGCGATCAGCTTAGGAGAAGAATTCAGGATACCTGCGACGAATTTAGGAACAATAAGGGAATTTTTGCAAAAATTCGGCGATCTTTACATAAACGAATCAATTTGTATATAAAAACGGATGGTCGTCATGTAGAGCATCTTTTGTAGATTCAGTTTTGTGTTTCATGCTTTCAGTTGTCATTTTGAATTTTTTTTATTATTAATTGTGTCAGCAACATTTTTTTGTATTAAAAACGATTATTTTTTACCCGAGTTTATTTCTTACTTTCTAAAGAAAAATTAATTTACGACATGAGAGCAGTTTGACGTTCACGCGATTGTTATTTTGTTTATTTTCCATAGCCATCTTTCATAATTGTAAATGAATTCGTTAATTAGTTAATTTTATAATAGTATAATTAACACATGAAAAGTTCGAAAACGGTGGGTCGTAGCGACTTCAGACAAGAGTATCATTCTTTTATGAAGAAAACCGAATTTTTTTAATTTTTATGTTAAAATTGCGAAATTTTGAAAAACAAAAAACTTATGAATAGCTTACGGGTACTACTAAAAAATCATATTCACGCCGTACGATTGGGCATATTCCAATAAATAAATGTATAGAACGCTATCATTTAAATGGAAACCATTTTGAAGACATTTGAATTAAACCGATGTTAGGGCGCCAACTTCCGAGAGCTCCGGCTCTCTTAGGAAGTATTTTTGTATTAAGGTAATTTACGTTAAATCGACATAAAGTCAGTTCTAGAATCTACAGTTTTCTTTTGTGAACAGAATTTGTGGATATATATATATATATATATA
>JARFJB010001851.1:612500-987500 GCA_036346205.1 Vesta saturnalis | reverse complement strand
TATCCTTGTTTATCATGGTGCATACCATCACATATTAGCAATGGTAATATGAATGCATCAAAAAACATTTAATTTGAGGGCATCTTAGACTAGACAAGTTATAGAAAGAGCATTTGACCTTTTATTTGGATGGCTACGTAGCTTAAGTTTTTAGATATAAATAGATAAGATTTGATCCCGGCAACTGTTGCATGTTGTGCGATACATAATTTATGCGTAGATTCGGAAGATCTATTGTTAGATGAATTTGGGAACGCAGGCATGAAATTTGTAATAGGTATTGCTACATAAAATAATCTATAAATATTTTTTAACATAAGATTAAATGAATACTGCTAAAACGTCAGTGTAAATTATATTATAAACCATAAAACTCATAAAATTGCTTACTTAATTGATATTTAATCAATAAGAAACAAAATGTTCTATATACACCCAAAATTATTAGAAAAATAAACAACAAATCATATTTCTTTTTTAAATAGGTGCACGTCTGTTCTAAATAATATTGCGTTATATTATACTTATTTTCACAATTTCTCTAGAAGTTTACTCATCTGAGAATTGAATTTTCAATACCTTTTTCATGCAAATCACGAATAAATTGCATTTTTTCTCGATGACGTCGTTCAACATTTTGGTGGATACAGTGTTTTGCGGGATATTGATGGTGATAGAAAACAGACGGTGATGCACAAAGAATTGGTCCAGACGGAGTTGAACATCTTGACTGATTGTCATCACTAGTGATATCTTCATTCTTGTCTACACAAGATATCGAATTGAAAAAAAATAGATCACAGTAAATAGTATATAAAGATATCGAGCTACGAAAGTGCTACATATCGCACAAGCGGGAACTTTCAAACGAGAGCACCTGCCCGAGTGTGAGAATCCCGCGAGTGTAAGATAGAAACTTTCGTGTGAGCTTAATATACACAAGATTTCCTAAGACAGTGTCCTTAATGTTTTATTGATCACAAATTAAACAATTCAAAACTATACTTAATCTAATATTTCAAGTTTTTTTATTCAGAAGACGATTACCTGAATATTTAAACTTGTCAAATCATAAAAATCAAATAATAGCAGACTTTGGTCGCGACCGAACTCCCTATCAGGTCGATGACAACCTGTAGTTGCTACGGTAACTTATAAATAAAAAAGCAATACGAAAGTAAACGGCACACGTGTTTTCTATTTTGGTGTTGGGTACAATGAGAAAGCGAAACACATTAGTGTGCGAAAGGATTACTTTCTATACGGTAAATTGTGCGATATGAATCACTTTCGTACATGGTCGTAGGAAATTGTATATTACATAACGGTCTACGAAAGTGGTAGATGTCGCACAAGCAGGAATTTGAGAATTCCGCGGCTGCGAGCTTCACGTACGCTATTTTTCCTACAACCATGAAAAAAGACAGTCTCTTTAATCTTTTATTGGTCACAAATTAAACAATTACAAGGTATACTTTATGTGAATAGCAGTAAGCGTGGCAACTTTGAGAGCGACCAAACTCCCTGTCAGGCCAATGACAACCGGTAGTTGCCGCGGTAACTTATAATTAGAAAGTTAAAAGGCACATGTGCTTTTAACATTCGTATTGAGTACAATGAGAAAGTGAAACGCACTAGTAGTATTATTTTCGGTACGGTTAATTGTGCGACATGAATCACTTTCGTACAGGGTCGTAGGAAAAATATTTTACCTTGTAACGAAAATGCTTTTAAGGAAGATGCTATGATAACAGGCTCAACGTTTGGTTTTTTCCAAAGATTTCGTCCATCTCATCATAATTTATGAACTGTATGGCGCGGCACCACTGCTGATTGTTTTCATATTATCCTTTTTTCTCATGTACCTCATTCTAAGGTATTTAATTTTATCCTTTACCTGTAAAGTAGCAGTTTATTTATTTCATTCTTTATTAAAGAATACACTGCGTCATTTTTAATTGCAGTTGATTTAAACTCTTCTTGATGAAGTTTTAAGCAACTGATCAATTTTAACGTCATATCATTGCTCCACAACATTTGTGATTTAGAAGCATTTAGGGGTAAAATATAATTTAATAACAACAATTAACATCACAACAGAAATGGGCAGGTATGGTAAAAGTACTTAACAGATTCTTAAAGTAAGTGCTCAAAATGCCTTCCATCGTTACGTTTATGTGTTGCAATTCGATTCATGAATGATCGCCTTGCTCTGCGTAACAGGTACAGCTCTGTAGGCTTCACAATATTATTAATTATTAATTAGCACTAAATTTTGCCTCATCGCTGAACAAAATAAGATTTATAAAATCTGGGTTTAAATTAATCTGCTCTCGAACAAAATTACAAAACTGAAATTTTTTGGGGTAGTCTGTTGATTTTAACTCCTGGACAAGGTGAATATGGTACTCTCATCGTTTGAAAACATTTTACGGTAAATACAAACGAAAAAATTTGATGATACCTATCGAACTACTAAGTAACTACTTGGATTCCTGATTCAATTTTTAAATACCAGAAATAAATGTGGCCTTAGTAAAACATATTTTGGGTTGAATTTTTACCTGGTCAGGCACGTCATCTTATGTGAAGAACCCTGTATATGTAAATTCTTCCCTGTTCATCATACACTATGTTGTTATCTTTATCCACAGTTACTTGTAACACCCCACTCATGCCTATTTCTTTGTTAAAAACTATAAAACCACAAATATAAAACGTATACCTAATAATAAATTGACTTTTCTGAGGTTATGCTTGATTTGATTTACAGACCCTGTTGACCGAAACCGTTATTTAAACAAACTTATATGTCTGTTAATGCGTTAGTCGCGTAATTATTACCGCACTCATAAGCTAGGTGATGAAAGGTTACTCTGGGGCACTTGGCACGGGGATTTTGAATAAGGTGAAGGTTAACAAAAGGTGATCCTATTGAACTTTCTTAACGGTTTAGCGTATCCTTAACCTCACACTAATTATTTTCTGAACGTACTCGAGGTTTTCACGCATGATCACGGTTTGCGGTCGGAGTGCACAATGCGCGCGAGGATTGCACTATAGGAAGTGAGTGAAAACTGTTAATACACGTCGTATGAGTGCTAATTTTTGCACGGATATTCTCAAATTGATTTACGACATATATTTTAATATTAATACACATCAAACTTCAGCATTTTTCCATTTTTCAACATTGATGGGGATAAAGTTGGCCACTGTATTACCGAGATCGCATTTAAATTCTGTTCAATATGATTTAAAACAAACATTTTCATTTTTTAACCAGTTTTAAATAAGGTGAAGCTCATAGAACAGCTGACACCACAGATGCTAATGCGTTCAAGCAAGGTTGAGATTAAGAAGTTGACAATTTTAACCGTTGCGAAGTCTATACCGTTCCTATAAAATGTAAGAGTTTGGAAAGGATGTCTGCGTTTTCAGGTGAAGGTGAAGATGGAGGGCCCGTCATTCCACTGAAGAAAAGAATTAGTGTAAACGACAGCAAGTCCTAATTTGCGTACATTTTCAAGACGTTTCATACAAAATGGAGCCAAGTTTATAAATGGTTAACAAAAGGAAACAATGATTTAGAAGGATATTAATAACTTGTTAATTGGGTTAGTCGGCCTATTTCCACAGCTTTGTTCGCTTTTTAACGCGACGTTTCGGAAGCGGACTCTGCTTCCGTCATCAGGCTGTCCTGCGAAGGACTGTTTTTCCGCACTTGAGTCGGATTTTTTCTCAAGCACTTGACTACTCTCAGATTCGAACTTGGTACCTTTGAGTTGTGAGTCTGACACCTTTACCGCTGAGCCACTGAGTAATCCAATATATATTATTTAGAACTTATATATATATTAAACTTTTTCGTGGTTGCGCAGTAGTTTATTGCGCATGCTGTGCCGTAACCTATTGCGCCGATGTGTTGCGCCTAAGCTCTTCGCGTCTTTGTTCCAGATATGTTCGGTGATTACTGGTGCCCTTGCGAATGTTGTTCTTATGCTCCTGAGTTCTCACTTTGAGTGGTCTGCTGCTCTCTACTATTTATCCTCTGTCGCACTAGCATGAGGCAGAGTGAGGTTAGGTGGTTCTCCTCTAGTGTTAGCTTATTTATAGATGTTTTAAGCTATTCTGAAAAGTTGTTATAATTCGGGGCCGTACCGAGTTACTAATTCTTTATTGTAAGTGTTTTTGTAACTGTGGTTTATATGTTAATTGGGTTAGTCGGCCTATTTCCACAGTTTTGTTCGCTTTTAAATGGTGGTTGCATACGGTTGCATATCTGTTCCTTGACATATCCTGTATATTTCACGTTCAAGTAAAGCAACTCTATTTAATACAAAATCGACGGGCCCAATCGTTTTTCAAAATTTCCCGTTTTAATCTTTATTGAATTTAATTGCTACTTTACGGATGCACTGTATAATTCGTATTTATACTGTTGGTACACTACCTAATATACTTATATATCTCTTACAGTATTGCTGGACAAAAGTAAAAACACCCTATTTATCGATGGAGACTAGTTAAATCCTTAGTACTACCCACGTGCCAAACCTGATGTAATTCGTTTTATGAAATATACACCTAGATGGACGGCAGTGATGATGCCACTTTTTGGATGTGGACGTACAATTGCTTCATCGTCAGCTGTTGAAAGCGATTTTGCTAAATTAAAGGAATCTATATTAAAAAACCGTGAAAACCAATGCGCCTCTATAAATTTGTTTTAGCTTATTTAGAATCCTTTGGAGGGCGTATTAAACTGGCTTTGGCAGCCAACATCAACCGAGCTTACAAACTAGACCAAAAGGAAAAAAAATGTGGCACCAAAAATATGTACAATTGGACATAGTCGTGAACAGACTAGAGGTGGGAGCAGTAAGCCAATAATGATTAGCTGGTTAAAGAAATTTAATCCAGAAGATTTAAATGACGAGGAGCTTTATTTTATCTAAAATTGGAGAGATAAAACTAAGGTGTGGCGACGACAACAAAGACGTAAAGGCAAATACTTATCTTCATGTCCAAACTTCAATTTAAAGACCGTAAAGAAAGTTTTGATCTTCAAAAATGGCAACATACGCCCACAAATAGCGGAAGGAGGCATAACAAAATCAATGTATACAGATAGACTTCACATATTAAATACAAACCGTCTTTACTTGAAAAAAAGTATTGACAGTATACCTTTGGGAACAATTAACGCGGAAATAAACATTAATAATTTCGTAAAACACTTGTTTAAGGAGATGCCAGTGTGGGCGAATCTAAAAAATGCGACTTTTGCTAATATAATCAACAGAAATAAATTATTCTGTGTCCCATTAATAGAAACATCATTATTGAAAACGGAGTGCAATTTGTAGAAACTGCTATTAATGAACCAAACCCCGTCAACAAATGTGCAAATTGTTGCAGTATAGTGTCCTTTACCAGGGAATTTAATGTGCACCTGTTCATTGACATGAGCTATTGTTCCGATAAACATCTAAAACATCAAAATATCTTTAATTATACAGGGTGTTCCATAAATATAGAAACTGCTTAACTGCAACTTCCTTAGATCAAATGGGATCGATTAAACCAAACGTACCTTAGTGAAAATGTGCTTCCTGAAGAAATTTCATCTCTTTAAAGTGATAAAAAATACTTTTAACATGGGTATATTTCAGAAATGACATGGCGTATCAAGCTGAAAATTGGATCACATCCACTTCGCACTACTTCATATTGTAGAGGGCGCTGTCGACAGATTTTTTGCTATGTTTCTGTCATATTTTTCCTATGATCAACACTTTCGTTTCTGCGGGTAAAGTTTATGACGGAGAAACTAATTTTACAGAAAAAAGGTGTGCTTGTTTCATATCCACAAAATGCACCGTTATCAAGAAAAACGCACCTAAACGTTTTAATGCACCAATTTAAAGGTTTTCACGAAATACGATTGTATCAAGTTACCACTAATATTAATGCACTTTTTAATAAAAATTAAATTGAATTAAGTAGGTATTAGATTTTATTGGCTATTTACAAAAGATTCTCAAAATGGACGCCCTTAGTTTCAATGCACTTTTTACAACGTTTAGCTAAATTTTGTCTAACACGGAAGAATGACTGAGCATTATTTCTAATCTCATTTCCAGCTTCTCGAATTTTTCTTGACAATTACATTCTATTACCGTTTGATTGTTTATAAACAATGGATTTTATATGACCCCATAAGAAAAAATCTAACGGATTGAGATCTGGCCAAGGATGATCAATCACTCCCACCTCCAATCCATTGTTGTCGAAAGTGGTTATTTAAATAATTTTGCACCTTTCGAGCATAATGAGCAGGAGCACCATCGTGCATAAACCACATATTGTTTCTAATGTTAAGCGGAACATCTTCTAGTAAGGTAGGCAAAGTATTTTCCAAAAAGTTGAGATATGATTCTGCATTCAACGGAGCATGATTCATATGGTCCTATTAAAGAATCCCCGACAATTCCAAACCATACGTTAATTGAAAATTCGTGCTGAAATTGCTTCGTTCTAGCTATACGGGGATTGTCCACTCCATGTATGAGAATTGCGGGTATTAATTATGCCTCGACGGGTAAAGGTTACCTCAGTAAAAAATTTCGGGTCATTATTTTGTTGTTTACGAAACCATTCAATCTTAGTGGGAAATCAGTCAGCAACAAATCCTGTACATTTAAATGGTGATACGGATACAAAAGTTGGGCACGAAGAACTCTATGTAGGGACGCCCGGGGTATAGCCGTAATTGCAGATAACTGCCGAATACTGATTTCAGGATTTTCTTCAAATCAACTTTAAGAACAACAATAAACTCGATAATAACTCAGTCGACCAAGAATAAAATGGTTTAATATAAAGTAACTGACAGATTACAACTTGCAAATAACGTAACAAATGGATTAATATTAGTGTGACAATTGGTAACTTGATACATTCGTAATTCGTGAAAAGCTTTAAAATAGTGAATTAAAATGGTTAGGTGCGTTTTTCTTGAAAACGGTACATTCTGTGGATATGAAACAAGTACACCTTTTTTATGTAAAATTAGTTTCTCCATCATAAACTTTACCCGCAGAAACGCAGTATGGCGCATAAACTGAGATTATTCAACTTGCTCCGAAGTGGATGTGTTCCAATTTTCAGCTGGAACATCATATCATTTCTGAAATATACCCAATGCTAAAAATATTTTGTATCACTTTAAAGAGCTGTAACTTCTTTAGGAAGCACATTACTAAGGCATGTTTGATTTAATCGATTCCATTTGACCAAAGGAAGCTGTAGTTATGCTGTGTCCCTATACTTTTGGGACACCATGTATAAGGTGCAAACTTAAAGATTCTCGTAAAACTATACCTATGTGCGATAATCACTACTATATACTAGGCAATAATAGCATTTATTCCGAATGATGGATCTACTGGTCACGTTGTTTGTTACAGTAACCGCAAAACGGAAGTGTGGGATGCTTACGATAATTTAAAAGCCAAGCAGAGTTAGTGTCACCGAACACTGAAGACATTCATCACATCATATTTTATGTTAAGAACTAAATCTAGTATGTGCATAGGTAAACTTGTACAGCAGCCATCATTTTTAATTTAATTTAATGTAATTAGGTTAGGCAGTTATATATGTTTTATAAAATATTGTTGTTTTCTGTCTTTAGTTCAACTATGGATTTACATTTAAATAGTATTGTTATTATAGTTTGAGCAACAGAAAATATTAAAATAGATTTCGATAAATATTATTTTCCTCCCTCACGTTCATACGAGTAGCAGGTAAAGTTGTTTTGCTCGAGATTGAGTTTTATTGCAGGTACTAGTGCATAATCTCAAATTGACTTATGGCAGAAGTAAAGATGCCATGATGCCTTTTTTCACACATTACTCAAAATGAAATAACGGCGACTACCATAACCCACTGTTAGTTAAGCAGAAAAGTACCCTCGTCCCGAACAACGTCAATTTTACAAAAATACGGGTACCTCGACTGTTATGCCTAACCACATTTCGAAAATGCATTAATTTGGCCCCATTTAAAACAATTGAATGTCGTAAATTTATATCCGTACATTTTCATCAAACATTTTGAACATCCTGTAAACGACACATGTTAATGTTGCAACATTCAGTGTATGTACGAAGGTTGTTCAATGAAAACACGTTTAGAAGCTGTAAGCTATTATGAAATCTCCAATACGATTAAACAGGAGTCCCATTGTAAATCTATAAATACCCTACTGATAATATATTTTCGGCTGTTTGCGAACCATTCGTTAACAGCAGTCTCTACCTCTGGGTTCGAATTGAATCGACGTCCTTTTAGTGATCTAATAGACCAAACACATCGTAATTACACAGTTACAAGTTGACACTCTAAGGCGGATGCTCCATTATTTTCCACTTCATACGCCCAAGCAGATCTTGAACTGTATAAGTCATATGGTGTCGAGCATTGTCATGCAGAAGAATGACACCACTTGTGAGCTTTCCGGGTCGTTTAGTTTTGGTGCAGACATGCAAGCGTTTTAAGGTATCTGAATATCGATCAGGTTTTTAAAATCTAAGAGTAACACACCCTTGTAAAAAAAATATGGTCACTATTACATCAAAAAAATGGCCACATTACATTGGGCGGATCTTCGATTATGTATGTTCTTTTGTGCCTCAGTAACGATGTTTAGAAAAAACAATATTCCGAATATATCCGGTATATTTCACATCTGTTGCTGGTCAGATAATGATATCGGGTAAGGTTGTGCTGGTATATTATAAAAAATATTAAGTAACTCAAAAACGGTTAACTTAGTTGTAGGAAATGTTAGGCGAAATCGTAAGGGCATTTATCAGCTAATTCACAATTTAAACATAACATGAGGTAATTATTGTACATTTCCGATTGTTGGAATGAGTCTTACCATAAAAGATATACTTATTAATACTCCATAAATACCTATCTAATTTAAACTCATTCTGTTTGTATAATAAGTAATTTTCAGGACATGTGTGCTGACCACGAAAAATTAAATTTATGGCAAAATGAGCGCCCTTTTCTGATCAGCACAACGTAGTACACCACTGTCACACTGCAGCACAACTTCGTTTCATCAAATTAGTAAATGTTGATGTTACAGAACGAAGTTGTAACCCGGGGACGAAAAATTCGATTTATGAAAAAATAGACACATGTAGTCTGTTTTGCTTATTAGCACAACGTAGCACCCCACTAGCACAGTGCAACACAACTTTGTTTCATCAAATTAGTTAATGTTGGTGTTACAGACCGAAGTTGTAACCCGGGAACGAAAAATTGAATTTTTGAAAAAGTGGATACGCTTAATATTTTTTACTTATCAGCACAACGCAGCACACCACTAGCACAGCGGAGCACAATTTAGTTTGATCAATTTGGTTAATATTGATGTGACAGTACGAAGTTGTAACCCGGTAATGGAAAATTCAAATTGCGGGAAACTGGACACAGCACACTTTTTATTTCCTTCGGCACATTATAGCATACTAGCAGCACAATGTAGCACAAAGTAAAAAATTTCAATTGGAGTAAAGTATGGTTACAATTTTGGAGATACTTTTTAATGTGGACTGAACTGCCATTGGTGTTCCACACAGTAAAACGTGACAATTGGTCCTATAGCAACTTGGATTGCTTAGCCAAACGTGAAAGGGGAATCTTAGAAGAATACAACATTATGGCAAAATGTGCTTTAGGATGAGTTTCGTTATAGACGCTTTAGGCCCAATCTGATTGATGATTTAATAAAAAACAATAAAATAACGTTTTCTATACAAACGGATGCAAGCAACAAAATATGTGAAATTTTTCCCTCTACCAGTCCAATATTTTACATCAGGATGTGCCATTCAAAATAAACTCATAGATTTTCATGAAATTGCAGATAAGATGAATTCAGTTATTGTACATTCACTGGAGCAATTGGATTTGGAAATTTATAAAGTGTCGTCTTAGTGGTGATGATACCAACTGCCATTTTGGTTAAATTCATTGTCTTTTAACGAACTTACAAAAGCACAATCCAGATGTACTCAAAGCAAACTGCCACGCATATGTATACTCAACACAGTTTTGAAAGGCTGTCACAGATCTTTTTATTGATATTGAAAATATTGTTTGCTCAGTTTTCCCGATCTAACAAGAGCAATTTTTTGCAAATGATGTTATTTTTACGGAGTGTATCAACCAATTGCATGGAAACCACAATTCAATCACTCAGGTCTACCCAATAATGATCACATTAAAAACTGCTTTACAATGTCGCCTTCTTTTGGGTACAGTACAATACAGTATTACGTGACTAAAAATCAAAGCCCAATAAAGTATGATTTTTGCAAATTTATTGAAAACGCAATTGATTATCTCAATAAATGATTTGACTTTTCTTCCTCAAATTGGCTGAAATGTGCAACATGCATAAACTTGAATCAGGATACAATTAATTTTGAGAATGTGTGTGTGTATTAATTAAAGAGCTGAATTTTCAAGATTAATTAAGTTTAAATATGGTCATGCTTTATAAAGATTGCAAAATAGTTACTAATGTTTGCAAGAATTTGAAATTAGATGGAAGCGTTGAGGGAAGTGGAAATTGTTATGGTATAATTTCGAACTGCTAAATTTTACATTAACTACAAACTCTAAACACACAGAACTCCAAGTTTTTGAATATAAATACTTTGCAGTGTAAGCAAGCTTCACTTTATTCTTTATTCAAACTAAAAAAAGACATTTGATTGATTAAGTTAACTTAAGCAGCAGTGTTAGTACTCACTAGAAGATTTTAGGCAGTTATTAACAACGTGGATCTAATATTTATCAAAAATTTGGAGAAAGTTGAAACAGACATTATACGTGTTTCAAGAATTCGAAAATGTTAGCAGTTTTGATAGGAAACATACAACGTTGTCACAATATCCAGCTAAGGTAGACGCGCCCTTGCCATTCTGCATTATAATTATTATGAAAGATTACAATAAAACTTAATAGCACTAATGTTTTAAATGCAATATAATTCCACAATTTTTCTTTATAGAATTATTTATTTCTCTACGCGTTTCAATAGAATATGTATTATCAAGAGAATATATATATATATATATATATATATATATATATATATATATATATATATATATATATACCTTCCTAGTGGCACCATTTTGTAGCATATACGTTCGTTATGGCACCAGTATATACGTTGTGGTGCCTTTTATTGGTGCCAGTTCGTGTTGCCTCGTATTTGGGTGGTACCATACTACATGTACTTAAATATAACATTTGGTGAGAGTGCTACAACGAACGTATATCTATAAAATCGCGATTTTAGTTGACGCTGTAGATCTGAAGGGGACGCTTCCATCGGAAAGTATAAGAGAATGGTCTTAGTAGCACCATTTACGTTGTAGCACCATACACTTAAAACCACGTGCGTTACAAGGTCAACTAGTTGTTGTTTATTTCAAGTCCCGCCTTTTACGACTCTTTGTATTCATTTATTACTGGAGATAATATCTTTCGTTTGAAAAAAAGTTTAAAGTTTGTAAATTACATCCTTTGTGACAAAAGTTTAGACGAGAGGAAATAAATCCGTTATTTTATTAAATGTTACAACTTCCCTTACCATTACGATTACGTATTAAAAAAAAATATTTTAATACGTAACGTTGTTTTTACTGTTACTATTTAATTAGCTTATTTGTGGACGCCTAAAATTTGATGTTGACCAACAAAACACGTTTATAATAAAGTGAAATATCAAGATTTCAATAAATGTCAGAGACTATTAATTGCGTTTCTTTCTTCTACTTGTGCTACCAGTTTTAACAAAACCTTTACATTGTATTATAACTTGTTGACTATTGAAATTGTAGTAAACATAAGAACCGAGTTTTAAAATTCTTTTCAATTTTCGGTAATTGTAATTTGCATGTATACAATATGAGGACTTTAATAAAATTAAATTTAAATACCCATCGTTTGTTATTTTTAACATTTAATTAACTAATTTAATTGCGGCAAAACTATCTTATCACCAACCAAATTATTAAGTAAGTTTCAATAAATCTTAGAAATTAATGATTTCCTATTTTTTGTGTATCACTTTTTTAATTTGCATGCATACAATTTTACAGTTTTTAAGATAAAATTAAATTTGAATCGTTCCCTTTTACGTTATTTCACTTCTTAGTTTGTTTAATAATGTATACTTAAAATTTAAAATTCTCTTACCTTAGGGATAGTATTAAATAAATGTTAAAGGTGATTAATTTCTTTTCTTTGGCTTCATTACTGTTATGAGTTTTAATAAAACATTTACTTTTTATTATGACCTGCTTTCATTTTAGTATGATCATTGGAGAAACCAAAAAATATAAATTTTAGGTGGTTTTCAATAAATATTAAACTTCAAGATTAAGTTAAATGTAAATACCTATCGTTTACATTATTTTTACTATGTAATTTACTCCTTTATGTATACCTAAAATTTGATCCGTAAAGCTCTCTTATCATTAACTAAAGTATTAAGTAAATTTTAATAAATGTTACAAATTAATCTTTGTTTACTACTTTCCGGCAATTTTAATTTGCTTACTTATAATTCTACAGCTTTTAAGATGAAATTAAATTTGAATAGCTATATTTTATGATATTTTACTATTTAATTTGTTCACTAATGTATGCCTACAGTCTGAAATTCTCTTACCTTTAACCATAAATAAATTTATATAAATATTAAAGACTATTAATTTTCTTTTGTTTCATTAATGTTATCAGTTCCAATAAAACTAACTTTTTAAGATTGCTTTCATTTCACTACAATCATTGGGGTAAATAAGGAATATGAACTTTGTAATTTTCAATAAATGTCACCAATGTTTGTCATTTTTTGCTTGCATATCTACAATTTTACAAACTTCAAGTCAAAATTAAAGTAGTTATTGTTTATGTTAATTTTAATATTTAATTACATCAGGTATCTATGCCTAACGTTTGAAGCTGGTCAACAAGATTCTTATCATTAACTACCGAATTAAGTAAATTTCAATAAACTTACGAGATTAAAAATGTCCTGTCTTTTGTTGCTTATCACAGAATCATTAGAGTAAACAGACTTTTTAAATAGCTGTCAACAAATATTAAAAGATTACCAAATTCTTGTAATTTGCATAATTAAGTACTTTCAACAAGTTTAAAGTATTTTAATGAGCCAGATGTACCTAATGAGATATAATAATAATGTTTATTTTTTGCCATCAAAAAATGGGAAAGTAATACTACTATTAACGCACGCTTAAATTATGAATTAGAATTGCAAAAAGGGTTAAAAGGCAGTAAAACTGATCTAAGTTTCAATCCTAAATTATAACATAAGAAAAGGAGATAAAAATAAAGGCTAGCTTTGTGCAAAACGAATAATGTACGGATGTGGAATTTAAATTTGAATTGCATTAATATGGTGAATTATGCTTGCGATGTTAACAACAGTTGTCTGTACAAAACTCTAAATTTGGATAGTGATTGGCTTTTGAGAGAGGGTAACAGTTTATTATATAAGGAATAGATGTTATATATAAATGATCGATGAAACATATGTGTTCGAAAAGATGGAGGCGAAGTTAGTCCTTTAAATCTAAGGTTTACGTTGAGAACGTCGCTTCGGTGATGGATTTTTTGGTGCAAATATGGTGAAACTTCATTATAGATGATTGAATGGTAAAGTACAGCGGCATGAATTACCATTCTGTTATCGATGTTTGGCTAATTAGCGTCGTTTAATTTGTAAGTAATGGGTTGATATTCCCTTATCCCATAAACAAAACGTAAACATGATCTTTGTACTCTGCGAATAGGATTTTTTTCTGTACTTGCAAGGCATGGACCGTATACATCACAAAAATTAAAATTACTTAATACGAGTGACTTGGTTGATAGTAATTTTAATGCTTGCGAAAGTATTTGGCGATGAGGAAATAACATTTTTAAACTAGAGTACTATTTCTTAACACATTTAGTAACATGTTCTTGAAATCGTAGGTTATTGTCCATTTCTAAGCCCAAGTTTCATATCACTTGTGAAAATTTAAGATTTACATCATTAACTCATATTTTTAAGTCATTCTCTATTTTTTCTTTGAACCTGTCATAAATAGTAAAAATAGATTTAGAAGGATATAAACTAAGATTACGTTTTCTGGACTTACGTTCTAAGTTATTTATATCATTGTTTATAGTGTATTCGCCAACGTTAGATCGGAGTGAGTAAAATAGTATTTCAGTTGTGTATGTGTTTAATGACACTGTAGTTCAACTGAAGAATTTACTAGACATGTTTCTATGACTCATCTGTTTTCTTATCTTTGACTGTTTTCGTATTATTAGTTTGCCGACAGGTCTACACAGTCGTGCAAATTGTATTATTATCAGCGTTTCAACCCAAAGCCAAAGTGCGTTATAACTACAGCTTGTTCTTCACAATTTCAAAATTAGTTAAGTATTTGAAAATAACCAAGCACAGAACGTCCATTTTCTCTTTTTTATTACAAAAATGTACAAAATTCAATGTTATTTTGTGAAGTCATAAGGTGATTATTTACTACTAAATGTTTGGCATAATTTGATTTGTCCGTGAGTTTATATTTGGGACATCTAATGTGTTCTTTGTGGCTAATATCAAAGTTCCTGAGTGTTTTTCCAATACAGAGTTACAAAATGTGCATTCAAAATGTCCTTTGTCTTTGTCATAACGTAAACACTTAAGAGCATTTTGTACTTCTTGTTCATTAGTAACATGTGAGCAAATTTTTCTGATATATTTCCAAAATATGAAATTAACATGTATTTTTTTTCTGTCGGTTCTTTGTTAACTGGGTAAATGTTTTTGATAGATAATATGTACTCTTGATTGTTAACTGATAAACAAACAAAACATGTCAATTATAATTGATTCTACAAATTCCTGAACTGAATAGAAACATTTTGAACGTAAATAATTTTTTACAATTTTGACACAGCAATTATAGGGTAAATTTTTTATATGTAGTGGGACCTTGTTATACAAAACAGCTCCCACGTAATATGGGGTACATTTATGTAATTCTAAGTTATGATTCTCATAATTTAAATTGGTACCATGTCTAGTATTATAAATGTGATACGTATTTTGAAGTTGATAAGCATTCAAGTTTTTCTTTACAAACTTTATATAGTTAATATCTGATTATTTATAAATAAATGTTTGCAAGATGTGTAACGAGTAATATGAAACATACATCTTAGTGCTCTCTATTGTAAAATAAATATTCGATATTTATGCGTGTTGTTACCCCAAAAGATTATCCCATATCTCATGATTAACTCTATGCTCGCAAAATAAAGCATTTTGACAATTGCAATTGATTTACTCATTAACGATAAATGATATTACTACTGTCTCCATAAGAAAGTAGTGTAAAGTCATCTGCAAATAAACAAGCATTAATATTAATACAGCTTTCTATATCATTTATATACAACAGGAATAGTAAAGGACCAAGTACGCTGCCTTGAGGTACTCCCATTTCTAAACTTAAAGTTGTCGAGCAACAGCCTTGAAAATTTGCATACTGCTTTCCGGACTGAATTAACAGGAGACAATTTCTACGCAATCCCATTTTGTCAATTTTATTACGTATTATTGTATAATTTACTAAATCAAAGGCTTTCTTTAAATCAACAAAACATGTTAATATCTTGTTTCCACTGTAAAGAGTCTTGTAGATGATATCCAAAGCTGACGCTAACGCTGTGGTCGTTGATCGACCTCTCCTGAATGCATCCATGTTGATTATTGGAAAATACGTTATGCTTACTAGGAAAATCAATGACACGCTTGGCAAGAGGTTTTTTTATTATTTTTGAAAAACTGGAAAGAAGCGCTACAGGCCTATAATTATCCGGACTTGTTGGATCACCTTTTTTAGTTTCAGATTCAAGGTGCATTCGTTTAGCCCTGCGTAATAAACGACTGTATGTTTTTTTATAATTTTTATAACATTGCTCAGTTATGTTATTTTTCCATAGATGGACATAATTTTTTTAATTTATCGCTGAAGTTTTTAACCATTGTGATAACCATGCTTTATGTAATTTGTTTTTATTTACTTTGAGGTATTTAAAATTCTTATTAAAGTGATAATTAAGTATGTTTAAAAAAGCATTAAACTGTATGTTAGGGTTTCTTGCATCGTAAACATCGTTTCAACAAGTTTCCAAAGCTAAATCCTGAATGAAATTTGTAATATTTTGTTTAGAATAAGATTTAGCATTTAGTCTACAGCCCGTTTTATTTACGTTGATAGAAAAAAATATCTTCAAAGTATTATGATCAGAGATATCATAACGCAGTACTCCTTTATGTGATATACTATCAAAATTTATAAACATATTGCACTAGAATATTTACTTATTCGTGTGGCTTTATTCAATACCGAGGTAAAACCAAAAGACTGCATTAAATCAATTAAATTATTTGTGACATTGCAGTGAGTAAAAGCATCGATGTTTAAATTAGCACAAATTATAACTTTACGTACTCTGTGTTTATTAATTAACAGTTCTAGACAATTTTCTAATCTATCGAAAAACGTATCTATATCAGAATGTGGTGGTCACTCTTTAATGATAGTTTTATAGCACAGCCTTCAAAATTTCTTTCAACAGTAAGGTGCACAAATTCAGATAAACTATAACACACTCTTTGTTTACTAAAATCATTACTCCACCATGTACTGAAACCTTACGGTTAAAAGAGCTGCCAATGTTGTAGTTTGGAATTTCTAATAATGTGACTTCCTAATCAGTAACCCAACTTTCGCATAAACATAAAATATCTATTTATCAGTAAAGAGAAAAGTTTCTATTTCATCTATTTTATTTTTTACGCATTGAACATTTAAATGGCTAGATGAAATAAAAAATGGTTCATTTTAGTTCCTCTGGGCCAAATTTCCGGTTTTTTAATTTAAAAACATTAAAAGAGCCGTATTAATCGGGTCTTCTGGATATTAATTTTTCACATTTCACATGACTACAATTGTTACTAATTAAACGCTGCACAATTTGATCGGTAGTTACATCTCGAGCTAACTTAAATACATGAAGGTGTGAGTAACTCACAGCTGCTTTGAAATTCGAATTGTCAGAGGAAGCTTCAATGACATTTTGATGTTTGCTTTTTTTGTATACTACCTTAATAAAATCATCATTTTGTGGTAGAGATTGATACACTAGCTGCGTGTAGCCCCGTAAGTTTTTAAATCGTAGATAATAATTAAAATGTAACCATTTGCTTGAGTAATGTGTTTTATAATTGATATTTCTTTATTGAAATTTGTTTGGCGTAATGGTAATGACAGTGCTCTATGAATTAATCATCTATATGCAGCTAACTTATGTATTTTATGGTGACATACATCTTTTAGAATTGTAATGTTTGCATGTACAAGTTTTCTGAGTATAAAGAACTCAAACTTGTTCTGTATATTAATTTGCATGTATATGTTACAGACCATACATGAAATCAGACTGTATACAGTCTAGACCGTTTATATAAGGCCTACATATCGCCGACCGTTTGATATTAACTTGATATTTCATATATGGACTAGACCGTATATATACAGACTATTCAGTTTTACACCGTATGTTTATAACGTCGCACGTGGTGTTTATTGTCTTCGTAAGATTTACGAAGTATATTGTAAAACAAAAAAATCAAGTCTGTTGTTGAATTCACTTAATTGTGATGTATTTTTGGACTTAATTTTGATAAAAAAAATGGAAATAAATCTAACCTAGGTTACCGTAGATTTAATTTCCATTTTTTTACTCTTTTTTATTGGAATACTTTGCTTATTGCGCAAAACAAAAAACCAAGTCTGTTGTTGAATTCACTTAATTCGTAAAAAAAATAATACCTCACAGATTCTGATTTTGAATACATGTGATCTAGATGTAGTTGGTCCGTATATAAATTGAGTAGACCTTTTATACATGGTCTAAGCCGTGTGTGAACCAAATGTTTATTCTACATACGGTCGAATGCCTGCGGTCCTTTTATATACGGTCAAGACAGTTTATATACAGTCTACATTATACACACGACCTGTAACACATACATCTAGAAAATTAATGACTCTATTTTGTTTTTTCTATAGTGTAAATTTTATGTTAGTAAATGGTTAATATTAAGTAAAAACTCATCAATGAAATCTGAACCAAAATTCAATCTTATCAGAAATAATTAATTCAAAAACTTTCTATAAAGATATTAGTTAAAATGGGCAAACTTGGGCTGCCCATAGGTAAACCATTTTTTGTAGATAAACCTTATTATGGAATGTGACATTCTTGAGGGGGTATTTTAGAAAACATACTAGTAACATCAAAACTTAGTATATTATGTATATTATGTATATTATGTATATTATGTATATTATGTATATTATGTATATTATATATATTATGTATATTATGTATATTATGTATATTATGTATATTATGTATATTATGTATATTATGTATATTATGTATATTATATATATTATGTATATTATGTACTGACAATTTTATGGTTTGTAGTATATTAATTAGTTCTAAACAATGTTTAATAGAGTGTAAGCTTAAATACGGTCATGTAGTTTTGAATATTTCGATCCCAACGAAAGTCTAGTGAATTTGTATAAGGCAGTTGGCTTTATTTTTAGTATTCCTGCGACTTCGGCCTACTAAGAGAGAGGTTTTTCAGTAGTTAATGTAAAATTAAGTGATGAAATAAAGAAATCCTCCATCAAATTGATAAAAAAATAAAATATTTATTCATGAAAACATACAAAATTCGTGCAATGAGGTGTATATCTTTTTAAAAAACAAAGATCTAGTACACATTAGTAAGACCTAAAGAAAGATACTGCTTTAAAAACGTCAACAATTAGCAATAATATTGCTCCGCAATAGTTGCCTTGCAAGATTTTTTATTTTTAATGTTATGTTTCTTATTTTTTGCGTACTCGTATGTTGATACAATATTGTTTGTTTGAAATAACGAAATAAACGTTTCAAAACTAATTTCGCTCAGTGTACTTTTTTCTGTAAGTTGACAAGCTTGACTACAACTCACGTAGGAGAAATTGAGGTAACTATATGCGTATCTAGTACTCGTTCGTCAACGTAATTTTCATTAGTAATATCTCGTGTAGAATGATTACTGTAACCATTCAGACGATTTATTACATAAACGAAATTTATGTTACGTTGAAAACATCACAGTGGTATTTCCAGAGAGTAACAAATTGAGTTTAAGGTGACCATTGATGTAAAATGGAAATACGGGATATGGACGCATCACCCGAAGAGTTTGAGAGATACCAAGTACTCCTCAGTAAGGGAAAGGAGAGGAAGAAATTTGCTTTAAATGAAATAAACGTTTTTGGGTGTAAGTGACTAATGCAGTGGTTGTTTATGGTAAGTTTTTAGGCGTCCCATTGCATAATATAAGTGCCAAAAAATAAATAAATAAACATAAAAAAATGGCGAGCAAAACGTTTTTTTTCCTTTCCCTTGGGTCCGTGTGCCTAGCTGGTTCCGGAGATACTGCAGCCTATATGGCTTATTGTGTTAGTCGTCTTAGGAGAAAATATATCACATCCAAGGTGATGGTGATGATTCACAGAAGAGGAAGAAGAGCGATGAGTTAGAGGAGAAGGACGAGTCTCAAAACCATGATGATGATAACGACGAATCACGGTTCAAGAAGAAGAATACCGATAAAGGATGTGATTAAGTAAATGATGTATTCTTCTTTATAATAATAATAGTATATTTTCAAACGATAAGCTTTCCTTCAATTTTGTTAATAAACTTGTTTTTCCTAACGGTGTTTGAACCTGCACTAACAATGACAATTAATTGATTAGGCTCCTTATTATTGTAATACAAATTCAAACTTTCCGGCAAGGGTACCACGACAATACACGTAGGCCTACGAACAAGTTACGATCACGACAAGGGTCAAAGACCCGATAACAAGTTGTGACACCCTACACCTGTCTTACAATCTCGGTTATGCCCGGGGAGGGTTGGAGTGGGATCGCCGAAACATCCTTTGCCGAAAGCCTCGCGGTGCGACATTTTACCTATACGAGATATAATATCGCAAAGATCTGCCGGTCATCATTCAAAATGTTTCCGTAATTACACTTTAATATCTTCCCTAGGGGCATGTTTAGAAATCTAAAGAGCCCTTTTTCGACAGTTCATCCGAGGTAGAACCTGTACGTAAAGCCGTCTTATGTGATAGCACGGCAGGCCCTTATCGGTAATAATTCAAAGATTAAAAGAGGCCAGTATACTTAATTTGATTATAAACCTTTTTTTTGACAGAGGTAATTCAGCTAAGATAGAGCTTGTATGCTGTATAGAGGCAATATCTAGCTTAAAGAAGAAGAAGACAAACCATTTTTTCGGCGTATACACCACTATATTGAAGATGCTGTCTTGTGTGTATTAGAAAACATGCTACTGATCCGGAATTGGATAAAGAAAGATGTATGAGGTACAGCTTCAGGGACGAAGAAGAATCGAAAGCCTATGCAGTATTCCAAGGTAGCGTGGGGAGCTCAGCTAATTTTTAAGAATAATCCCATATCTGTGTAATACTAATGGTAAAATAAAATATTAGACATTAGCCTTTGCGTGTATTTAAAGTACAATTACTAACGGGTGAACATTATTATGAAGCAGCATCGGGGTATTAGATGTTTTTACTAGTTAATAAGCGAAGTCGCTCAAGATGCTTCATCTTGAGCGATGAAGAAAATGATTATTATTTCACCAAATACTGGACCTTAATGTTTTTTAAAACAGCAAATTTTTTAAATATTTTGTAAACACATTAATTAACACGACGCAACTTTCCAATCATAATGAAGTTGTATGTCTGTTAAATAACAAAATGCATTCCGTAAAAGCAGTTTTATCATATAGGTGAAATCTTTTAAATGTATGTTGTAAATAACCATCGTTTTTGTATATAAATTCATAGCTCTAAGTAGTCTGCTAAAGGGAAAGGTAAATAGGAGTTGCAGTAAGGTGATATAATTAGGTCTGTATATTTTACATTCTAAAATTGTTTGATGATGGAAAAGCCAATATCCAGTTTTATATCAACTATCCATAAGTAAAAACACAAAACGGTTTAGTAAACTGTATAAAATTTTCAATATGTAGTTAGTTCTCCAGCGCAGTTATTATTAGAATAATCGAGAGAAAAACACATCTGAAGGTATACGTATTATTTTTTAATATATGTTTTACTTGATATTGTCCACAAACCAACCACAGGGCCGCGATAGGGGCGAAGGCCCGAGAACAAGTTTTGAAGATCTACACGTATCCTACAAGTTAGCATTAGGGCCCCTTATTAGAATACAAATTCAAATTTCCCGCCATAACCAATCAGAATGCAGAGACTTAGTCCTCCAATCAGAGCACAGCAGCTGAGCGGTAGGGCTAAAGACCAATCAGAAGCCTTAGAGGCGGGTGCACGCACAACCAATCGGTTAAAAGTGGGGCGTGGCCTAGTTTTAATCTCTCCAATCAGAACACTGCATGTACGCGCAATTGCCTAACCACCAAGCCAAAAAGGCTCTTAATACAACCAAAGTAGGGTCTCAACTCCGCCCAAGGATTGAAAAAAGCCCCCCGAAAAGAAGCCGACCCCACTCTTTAAAAATACGCCTCCCACGTGGGCATATAAAAAGTGGAGGGGAAGGTGTCTTAGGGGGCGGGACTTGTGACATAAAAAAGGGGGGGGAAGGTGTCCCTTTACCACTGTCATTCTATTGTGCCTTTTTCGTACTTTCTAGACTTGGATTAATTCCTTACGTAATTTATTAAAATAATTACACGTACGAAATAATGTGTTTAAAAAGGGGCTTTCCGGTATAATAGGGTCGAATGGCCTTAATTGAGTTAGCTAATAAAAATTTAAATTATAAAGATATTCATTTTATGAGTTGCATTTTGCAAGACTATTTCATGCATGTAGTGCTAAAACGCAATAATTATAAACAATTTTATGTTTTGTAAATTAACCAAACTAAAATATAAACAACCTAATAAATGAACTAATTCGAGGACATGATGATCGTACCTAAGAATTGTCAGGTTGAAAACAGTGTTTTTTCACCCAATGGGGATACCGACTTATTATGGTTTTTCGCGGTAAGTCCCTCTAATTTTCGATTCTGATTGGTTTTTAACTTGTATGGGTGGAACAGTCAATCTAATAATGTATCTGTTGAGTTTTCGTTAAACCAAAAGGTGTATCCCAATACAATATTTATTAAATACCTCGTTGATTACAGTTATCTCAAAATCATAGCACAATGAAACGTCTTAAGTGTTTGCAGATTAGAAAATATATAAAAAAGCATGCGATAAATTAATTTCACTTTAGGTGTTTGGTTTGAAACAATGAAAAGCTTTGTAGCATTTTCTCTACTCTTCGTAGCCTATACACAGGTAAGTACTGCTTAACTATTATCTTGATTTACATTTTACTTATTTTTAGGCTAAATTCATTAGGTTGAGACCGCCACATAAAATTGTTGGTGGAGAAGAAGCTGTACCTCATAGTTTTCCACACCAGGTACAGTTGTAAATTTTAATTTAACTCACTTATTAATTTAATCATCAGGCTGCTTTAAGTATTGATCTCCCACAAGGCACTGTATTTTGCGGAGGCTCCGTTATAAGTGAAAATCGAGTACTTACTGCTGCTCACTGTGTTTCTGGGTAAGACATAAGCACATTTTTAAAATGTTTTAACTATAAGTAAACAGTTTAAGATTTCTAAATTTAGTTACTTATTTGATTTAGAGTTTTCAGTTCTTTCTGAACTTAAGACATTAATTTTTTATCTAAATTTATTGTTGTTTATCATTTAAGTGCGTCCGCAGCCAGAGTTACATTAGGAGCTCACAATATTTCTGCTGTAGAACCTGATACACAAGTTATCGAAGCTAGTAGATTTATTGTTCATGAAAAGTGGAGTTCACTATTCATCCGTAATGATATTGCAATTATTGTACTTGGTGAAAAAATAAATATCAATGGTAATGCGTTACATTTGATTTAGTATCTTATAACTCAATGTTGTATCTTTAGGTGTTACGGTTAAGCAAATTGAATTAGCCAGAGAAGATGAGAATCCCGATGTCGAGACCGTAGCAACTGTTTCTGGATGGGGTAAAGACTCAGATGAATCCACAACAAAATCATCAGTATTGCGCTTTGTCACTTCAACAATTATGAGTAATGAAGAATGCAATAGATACTATTTTGGTAACATTCGTGACACTAACATTTGCTTAAACGGTGAGGGTGGAAAATCATCATGTAACGGTGATTCTGGTGGTCCACTAATCGTCACTTCTGGTGATACTGTAACACAACACGGTATTGTGTCTTTTGGAATTGCTTTTGGTTGTGAAATTAATTGGCCATCTGCGTACACCAGAGTTTCTAAATACAGAAGCTGGATAGATAGTAACTTATAGACAGCTTTTTTTACATAATTATTTAGTGTAAAATTGCGTGCTCAAGAAAAATAATTCAATATATATATTAATGTATATTTTTTATTATTTTTATAACCGACGTGCATATTAATTGCCTATTTACTGCGGTATACTGTATAGTGCTTAATGATATTGGGTTACTTAGAAGGCTACACGATCTCGAGGTATATCATTACGATTAATATTATATTTATGATAATTGACACCTTTGTATAATACAGTTATTTGTTGTTATGAACAATAATATAATTTTGACATGACCATTAGGTACAGGCGATATCATAGAATATTATTATTATTTACAATATCAGTTCTCAAATAAACCTAGCTTCAAAAAGTGGTACGCCACATACTAATAGTTATTTTTGTATCTAGTGCCCGAAATGCTACTTTGGTGATCGAGAATTGAATTTTGTAACGAGGCGCAGCCGGGTTAAAAACTAAGTCGAGATCACCAAAGTAGTTCGCGCACGTGTTACAAACAAAGTCCCTTAAAATTGTTTTAAATAATTTTTTTTCTTGGATACAAAATTTTGTCTACAACCATCAAAATATTATTATATTTCTTAAAATTGTTTTAAATAATTTTTTTCTTGGATTTTTGCTTGATTGAGGATCACAAAAGTTAAAATACAATAATCTCATAGAGTTTACATGCAGTGCCCGAAATATGTATTTCGCTCACTATTTCGCGCACGTTGTTATGGTAACGTAAGAAAAAAAAAAGTGTCATTTCGCATATTGTTATTAATGCGCGAACCTCATCATTTTTTGACGTTTGTAGCAAAACACAATTTCTTTTAAAATGTGTTTCTTTATCAATTTTAATCAATTATGGTAAGTATGGAATTATCTGTTCTGTTAATAAAAATCCTTCTCAGTGTATAACGGGTTATGTGAATCGTTACGTCGTTTGCTGGATTTGAGCTCGACGTCCGTTAATTTGACCTCGTTTTGTCACGATTATTCATAAGTAGAAGAAAATGAAGTACACCGTGTCCACAAATTATTGGCGGATTAGCTTCACTAATAATTAACATAAATGCACGATTCAACCACCATTTGAAAGAGAGAAGTCTGAAGTTTAAATGCCACATGTGATACGGCAGACGTCCAGCCGGTGATCCCATTCATGCCAAACCCTTTCAAGCACATCTTGTGTGATATGGTCAATGGCTGCAGTATTGCGCCTTCTCAATTCCGCCAATATCGCTAGAAGTGGAGGATTGTAAACACTATCCTTGACGTAACCACACAGGAAGAAATCACACACAGTATGGTCAGATGAACGTGGAGGCCAGGTGCAGAAGGTGTTGTCTGCGGGTGTTTCCCGGCCAATGTGTCGGCCTGGCAGGATTCGATTGAGGTATCCACGGACGTCCGTATGTCAATGTGGAGGGGCACCGTGTTGTTGGAATATGAATCCCTGTTCCTCTTCGTCGTCCGTCAGTTGTGGTACTAACCAATTTTGTAACTGAAGGACGACGAAGAAGAACTGGGATTCATATTCCAATACTACGGTGCCCTCCACATTGACAACATCACACAAGATATGCTTGAGAGGGTTTGGCATGAATGGGATCACCGGTTGGACGTCTACCGTATCACACGTGGTGCTCATATCGAGTGCATTTAGACTTATACTTTTCTCTTTCAAATGGTGGTTGAATCGTGCATTTATGTTAAGTATTAGTGAAGCTATAACGTTTAAAAATTCACCAATAATTTGTGTACAATAGATATTTGGAACCTCTTTGAATAACGCCATGCATTGAGATCAATATTAATTGGAAAATTAGATTTAAACAAGTTGAATCTTTATTATGGAATCACTGGCACGGACAGACGTACGGACACGGAGGTACTCCTGCTCAAAAACCCACACTTAAAATTAATAGCTGTTCTCGAAATAAGATAAGTGACGGAAGTGATATATATATATATATATATATATATATATATATATATATATTCTTCGAATCTCATATACAATTAAAACGAAATTTACGAACATTTCATAATGTAAATATTCTATTTAAATATATACTTAATAATTTTCTTTCGGAAGTGTCAAAATAAACATTTCAGTTTCCGATTGTAAACAGATTAACCTACGGCTGTAGTGTAAAATTAAATACCAATAAAAATCCATGTTGTTTCTTCATTATTCATACGGTTCTCACTAGAATTGAATATTTATCCAAGATCGTGACGTTGTGTAAAAGTTGATCGTCGGTGTCAGTTAATGCTTTATTCTCATAAACGTAAACTTTAGCTGGCTTCGATAAGAAGCAAAATCGTTACATTATTTAAAACTACTCGATATCGACAAGTGAACTACGAGTTGTATAAATAAGAACTGCTAGATTTCACATTAAGTGTAGAATAACAACGTACTAAATTTCTAGGTTTCCACACATAAACGTTTACAATATAAGTGGTTCAGTTTTCAACATAACAATAAAGGATATTTCATTATTCTGATAGTTGGACTATACTAACTAGAAGATATGAAGCTGTTGGCAACGTCGTGAATCCACGATTTAGAAAATATTGAGACAATTTACAACAAAAAATCGTACGACATTCAGTACAGAAGTTTAACAACGTCAGCGAAAGAGCAATCCAACACGTATACGCACACCACACACACACGCACACACACGCACACACACACACACACACACGCGCACACACCCGCACACACGCTCACACACGCACACACGCACACACGCATACACGCACACACACACACAGACACCATGGCCGATCTCGCCGAAACTGTAGGTTGGAAGGTAAAAAAACCATACGCCTTATTCCGCAGCTCTACCACTACCAAATATTATGGTGGCCGAGACACCTGAACGTTAAACACTTGTGTCAAATTTGAAGTTATTGTGGCGTAAAGAAAATCAGATTTAGTCTCGTACTTAGCTTACACTTCTGCAAAATTAGATTACATTTGCCTTAAAATTGTTTGAGTTATTGAGGAAAATCATATTTGCTCTCTGTCCTTATCCTATGAATTGATTACCAACAGAAATCGCTGGGATCTAGTTATTTAAATCTTAATACTTATGTTAAGCTTGAATACGGTTGTTTTTCAATTCTTTGAGTTATTGCGGCCAAAATAATTTTACTTTTACCCCTGTTACGCCTTATCTGGATGATCTACCACAACTAGGGTATAGACATTTAGGTCATATATACGCATTTGAAATTTGAATGCAATCACTTTTCAAGTTTTTGACATGTCACGTTCGACGCGATGCGACACAACGCAACGTGTTGTGTTCATAAAATCTTTGATTTTTGTGGTTTTTCTCGCAATTTTTAAATAGAAGGGTAGTATGGCATTGGCAAAACGATTTACAATTGATTCAATGACTATGTAAATTAGAACAGTAAACTATAAAATTTTAAAAATAGTTATACACGATTTAACTGTCTACAATACTGTCCATGTGATTTACATTACACCGTTCTAATCTAACACGAGTATTTACTTTATTTACTAGTTAGAAATTTATACAATGTCAATTACTAATCAATCAGCAAATAATGCACATTGGGATACTTCAAGTTGATCGTAAGAATAATAGTGTACAGTATGTCCCATGTTTAAGGTTTTTCAGAAGCTACTCAGCTCTGAGTGAAGATAGGGTAGTACTGTTTTCGTAATACTGTATCATTTCCTTTATCAAACGCACGATGCCTAATTTTGAACAGTCAGTTTGATAAAAGTGGCAATGTTGTCCAGTTCTTTAGAAAGATAAATACCAAATACTTTTTATTTCGAAAAGATTTGAATCAGGGGCATTCAACAGGTGGAACTTCCCATTAAAAAAAGGATTGGTCGATACCTTATAAAGTATAGCTTATATTTTAATACTAATTACACCGTAGAAATCTGCGTTAAAAACTGTATTGATATGAATTTTTACCTTTTAGATAGGTTTTAAAATAACCGAGATACAGGAAGGCAAAAATCAATTTTCCCCTATATTGCAAAAACGAAGTAGACCATTCTAAAATGGCTAGCCACATCAAACGCGTGTACAGTGCGTCTCAATTATAATGGCCCTACAGGATATCTAAGTTAAGAGTTGAGGTGAAACAATTCTTTTGTTACATTTTTTGCTTGTTATCCCGAATTCAGCATTATTTTATTTATATTAGTATTGGGTTTATATGAAACAAAGTTTGTGTTTGTTAGGTGTAATATGCATTGAATTGGTAAACACTATTCGTATATAATTATGAATCTTATAACGAAAATTTATATATTTAAGAATCAATCAATATATCCAAGTTTAAAATAAGTTACGAATTAGTATCCAAAACTCTTAAATGAACGTTAAACGAAGTATAAATTAGCATCTATATTAATTCGTTCATTAATTAATTAATTAATTCAATTCAGAGTTTGTAATACAACAACCCGTTTGGAGGTTACTTATGCACCACTTTGATATAAATTCAGCTAAACATTGACGATGTAATCGATTTTGATCGGGCAAAAAACCTAGTTCATTAGGATATCTAACTTTTGTAAAAATTATTAAATTGGAGATTCATAGATTTAGAAAATTATCCTAAAATTTGTTTTATTTTACGCATAAAATGAAACCAGAAGCTTATAAATTTAACCAAGTTGCTGTATATGAATTTTTGTTGGCGGATTGAATATATTAATACGATTGTCAAAACTCATAAAATCGTAAAGTAAACTTAAACCGCAAATACCACCCTTTTGTTTACGGTTTGAACTCAAACAGGTAAACATTGTGCAATAAAAATAAATTATAGAGAACTAAGATAATTACTTATTTTATCCCACGGTGGCGCGGGGTATAAAACAATCTTAATACGTATTTGTAATTGTAGGAAAAATACAAGACATGCCAGATGTGATTTATAAATGTACAGCTTTGTAATAAACCCCTTTCTATAAAAAAACCTAAACGTAGGCATTGTCGTGAGAATTCATTTTATTAGCTTAAACAGGTAAATTACATTTTAAACAACAAATTCATGTTTTATAATTTCAGAGTGTAATATTGTGTGACATGACTTTTTCTCTAGAAGAGAATAAATTTCTTTTGCGATTCTATTTCCGTAATGGAAATAAAGACGAAAATAGAAGAATTTCGGGAAGCGTATCTTGACAGTGACGCCATGTTTATCGTGTAATTGGGCGGTTTAATAATACAGGAAGAGTTGCTTCTGGAAAATCACTTGTTCGCCTCACTTTTGCTAATCAGGAGGTTGTAGGAGATGTTCGCACTGTCTTGAACAAAGTCCCCAAAGGCCACTGCGCAACATACTGGCTTGTCATATGGAACAAGTCACAGAATTGTCAAGAGAAAATTACATTTCTATCCATAAAAAATAAGAGTATTATAAGAACTTCATCGTCCCCACATTCAAAAGGGTATAAATTTTTGCAATTGGTTCAATACTCATGTACTGGTAGACAAAAGTTATTTCTCCGATGAGGCATGACTTCACTTAAGTGGGTAGGTCAATTCTCAAAACTATCGAACTTGGAGTGCAGAAGACCCGCATGTCTATCAGGAAGCTCCGCTCCATATTCTTGAAGTACGAGTTCGGATAACCCTGTCGAAGCGGCCAACATTCTTTAACGATACTGTAAATGCTGAACGTTATCGTGCTATGCTACAAGCTTTTACTGATTAACTTCATGATGACGAATTGAGCGTTTCTTTCAGCATGACAATGCAACTGCACATACAACTGCAGAAACAACAAGATCTGTACAGCAGTACTTTGATGACCTAATGATTGGATGAAGCCTTTGGCCTCCAAGATCACGGGATTTAACGCCCTTCGATTACTTTTTGGTTATTCGAAATATGTAATTTATAGAAATCGTTTGCATACACTTGCCGAATTACATGCAGCTATAGAAGCGGCTATACACAACACAACGCAACAACAATTGGCGGCAGTTTTTGAAAGCATGAAAAAGAGAGTGGATGTCTGTCTCGATAATAGTGGTGATCACTTTGAACACTTATTGTAATATGCGACTGACGACTGTTACCTAGTACACAATTTATAAAAGAAACTAAATCACGTTTCCATTACCAAATTGCTTCTTTATGTAATTTCCAATAAATTTAGCAGCACTTAAACATTAAAAGGCGTGTAAATTTTATTTAATATTTCTAAGGATATGCTTATATTGTTTAGTATTAAGCAGTATCATATGAGAGGTTTCAAATGGCGACTAACATCATGTTTCATAAAAACGAAAGTGTCAGTGATTATTGACATCCCTGTATATACGCACACAGTGAGTATACACATTTATATTATTTATCTTTCTTGTCTCTGTCTCTATTTTCTACTTTCTACTTCCTTTCTTGCCGGGGCAAATAAATGCCAGCACTGATCGGTGGTAGGACGATACCGTTAGTAGGGAATGGTACATCGCCCAGGGCACGATTTGGCTAGTAACCGGTATGTTTGCTAATTAAATTACTAAAGATAACAATTCGAATGCCTCGGAATGACCTGGCTATAAGAGGCAGTCAAGATCGAAACAGGCAGACCCCGTTGTTAACGACGATGCAAGGAATTAATGGTGAGTTGGTACGTGGAATGCTAGAGGGCCGTGGTAAACTATCTGAAATTGCGAATATAATAAATGAAGGGCAGCTTGATATTTTATGTGTATAGGAGACAAATCGCAAAAGAAATGATGCCGTAGAGATAGCGGATAGCACTATGGTCAGGAGTTGAGACTGAAATGCATGGTGCTAAAGGAATTGGAGTGGTCGTGAGTGAAAGAGCTAGTATCCACCCGCGTGATGTGGGTTAGAATGAAAGTGGAATTTAGAAAAAAAATTCTCATTATATTCTATTCACCGGTGAATGGAGAAAGAGACCAAGAATTTGAGAACTTTTGGAATGATGTAGGGAACGTGTTGAACGTACGTAAGCCAAACGAAAGAGTGATGACATTGGGAGATATGAATGGGTGGGTGGGTGTACAGAGAGAACATACTGAACGCGCCCTAGGAAAGTTCGGAAACCAAAGAGTCAATGAGAATGGTGAACGGCTGGTGAAATCGTTGTGGAAATAAACCTGCTTGTATATAATACGTGGTTTAAGCATAAAAATGTGCATAGGTATACATGGCAAAGAGGTGAATCTAAAAGTAAAAGTGACTTGGTAGTGTATGGCGAACGACTTAGAAACCTAGCGAAAGACACTAAAAGCAATGCGCGGATCGGGGTGTGGTCGGACCACTTTTTGTTTGTAACGAGAGTGTGCTTAGGGCAAAAGTGGGTCTGGAGAAGGAAGGCAAACGTAGTGCGAACGTCCAGAATTCGGGTAGATAAACTAGTAGATAATAGTGCGAGAATGAAATATGCAGATGTTGTGAGTAAAGAGTTGAATGTGAAGAAAGTATACACGTTCAATTTAACAAAAGATAATTAAAATAAAAATGGAATTCGTGTAATTGAAAATGCAGTGTTCGAAGTATAAATAAGTGTAATCTAATTTTAGTGCTGGAGGATGTTTACTTGGTAAATTGAACTCATTCAAGACGGGGGTTAACGTATTTACCAGGGGGAAGGTGGATTAATGATGCGGCATACTTTGGTGTACAAATTATTAAACTAAAGGTGATTTACGATGATACATGAGTATTAAATGGAAGTGCAACTTGATACAATGAATGTAAATACCAGGTGGCTGGTTGTCTGGTGTCATGAACGGGATGGTGTTGAGGTCAACCCAGTACGTTTGGTGGTAGATTTGGATTATGGTGAACGGGTGGAATGTGGCAGGGGGATTTCTTTAGGTGATAGGAATAAATCGTTGACGTAAGTTTATTTACCCTGCGCGAACGTACCACCGTTGTTCAAATAATTATACTGGTTGCTCTATTTACTCCCCTCGCGGTACAGACTCCTACTAGATATAAATAAGGGAAACGTTTAGTAGATACTCACTGGGAGAGGACAAAGTTGTAGATCGAGGTGGAGAATTACATAGTAATAGGGGTCGAGACCACCATTGACCAATTAACTCTATTCAGTAATCCTTACAAACCCCTCGAGGTACGTACTCCCAGTGGATATGCCTGAGATTACTTTCTGGTCACTAATTTGGTTGTCTAGGAATGCCTTCGTAAAATTAGTTCACTTCTTGGGGCGTTAACCTCCGGTAGTGAAGTAGTGTTACTAAATAACTATTTACACCCCTTCGAGGTACGTACTCTGAGTAAATATGTGAATAGCTATTGCTTTGGTCAGTTGTCATATAGTTCAGACAGGAAAACTATTAGGAAATTATATGTTATGGAATCAGGATATTTCGGATGTATATTCCATCAGGTTATTTCAAGAGATTGGCTAATGAGTTTTAAGCAAAATATTCCTAATTTGTTCAGATATTTAATATGGATACTTTTGCCGTACCGTAACTTGACACATTTTATAGAAAGTTGAAAAACTTCTTTTTTTAACTTAATGTACTTATTATGCCCCCTAGCGGTCTTCCTATGACCTTGAACATTATTTCCATGTTTTTCTCATGTTCAGTTTTAATCTTATTTTTTACCCCTGCGATAATCAATTACCAAGATACAACCGTTGGCCCACTTTAGTGGGACACCCGGTATATGTATCATACTTAATTATTATATTTGTATTTTTACTGTAACTAAAATGTGATGCAAACACAGATAATTACAAACTGAAATAAAACGAAAAACATTTTATGGTATTTTTCACACAACATAATGATGTTGACTCGAATTTTATTAATCTTCTATTTGTTGCATATACAGGTGTCTTATTGCAACATGTCAACGCTAATACCTTTTCATTTAAATTGTAGGGTGGCACTAAACTTACCAATCACCTTTTAAGCAAAACTTCCGAAACAAAAGTGATAAAAGGCGTGGATGGTGATGTTTTATTATATTTCAATCTTTGATAAGGTGCTTTAATCATACTGTTGTGAACACATAACAAAGCTATCGCATTATTCATAAAAAATACGTAGTGTTTTTGGGTAAAATTACACTAAAATTTACACTACAGATCTTATAGTTGCATATATATATATATATATATATATATATATATATATATATATATATATATATATATATATATATATATATATATATATATATATATGTAAACAGCAATAGTTATGCGTTTAAGGGTTATTAAATGTAGGCATAAAAAAATTCACAACTTTACCCAACAAAAAAAGTTAACATGTTAATAATATGTATGTTTAGAGTATGATCGTTTACTCAGAAAATTGAAATCTTCTGTTTTCTATTGTATGTGATTTTAGGCTGCTTTAACACATGTTAGTAGTTGTTCTATATTTTGTGGAGGTGCAATAGTTCACCGAAGATGTGTTATGACTGCCGCTCACTGTTTTAGTGTTGTTAACAGGTATAATAATTAATATTTTCATAGTATTCGTTTATTTTATGGAATACGGTATTTAAATATTGGTAATTGTTTAGACTTCTTCATTGTAGTAAAATCAAAAATAAACTTTTTATAAAATATATGCATTTACATATGGCGTTTTCTTAATATTTCGTAATGAAAGAATTTAATGATAAATAAAAGGTACAATAAAATGTACATTTGTTTTACGGTTTAATCCAAATGTATTTGATATCTTTTCTTGAATTACATAAAAAATTTATTGCATTTTAATCAAAATAGGTAATTTTATATTTATAAATTTAAACATAGTCTACAGTTCATCAATGTGGTCACCATGTCCATTTGTGTTCTTAATTAGAATTAGAATTTATAGACTATTACTATAGAGGAGTGCATTTCCGTTAGGTGCCCATCAAAATATGGCCAGTAGTATCTTAAATAAGAAATTAATTACATAGGTCCAAAATCCATCCCTTAATTTGAAAAGTAAACAATTACTTTATGTAATGCCATTAATTCACTTTGAAGATATATTATGACTCATTTCAAGAAGAGATTTGTCGAGAATCTTAAAAAAAATTGATGTGGCCAGCACATCACGGGTTATAAGGTGTTACTAGCAGTCCGAGAAAGGCTATTCTTCTATAGATAAAATGTATAAAGTTCATTTCTATTTATTACCTACTTTAAGAGATAGACAACAACGAGCCGGACCTCGGGACCTAGTAATGACTCCCCTGCACACATGCATGCACGCACGAATGCACCCACGCACGCACGCACGCACACACACACACACACACACACACACACACACAAACACACACTCATACACACACACACACACGGCACACACACACACACACACACACACACACACACAGAGATACACACACACACACACACACACACACACACACACACACACACACACACACACACACACACACACACACACACACACACACACACACACACACACACACACACACACACACACACACACAACACACACACACACACACACACACACACACACACACACACACATACACACACACACATATGGACACACAGACGCACACATACGGAGACACACCCGGACACACACACACACACACACACACACACACACACACACACACAGGACACACATGGACCCACACACTCGAACACACACATGCAGACACGGACACGCGTACAAATGTACACACGTACACACGTACACACGCACACACGTACACACGCACACACGCACAGACGCACACACACATGCACACATGCACGCACGCACACACGAACACACGCACACACGCACACACGCACGCACACGCGCTCACGCACACACGCACACACGCGTAAACGTATACACACATACACGCATACACGCATACACGCATACACGCATACACGCATACACGCATACACGCACACACGTATACACGCATACACGCATACACGCATACACGCTTACACGCATACACGCTTACACACGTACACACGTACACACGTACACACGTACACACGTACACGCGTACACGCGTACACACGTACACACGTACACACGTACACACGTACACACGTACACACGTACACACGTACACACGTACACACGTACACACGTACACACGTACACACGTACACACGTACACACGTACACACGTACACGTGAAGGTTGTCCCATTTTCGTATGTTTTACGGGGTATCTCGCTTATTTTTTAGGTTGGAACCTTGCGGTTTTCGCGACACCGTGTTACTTTTCAATAAAACCAAAGATGCACTAATCAAATTTGTCATAGCCATCTTAGTTTTTGTGCTATAGGGTGATTTTGGAAAAATTGCATTTTCAGTCAACCCTGTAACTCTTATTGTCAGACATATTAAAAAAGTAAAAACTGATATTTGTAGATTTTTTTACGTAGAATCCAGTGTCGATACTCAGATTTTCTTTAGAGGTCACAGTTTTTGAGATATTGACATAACCTACTTTTTTTTAATGGGACACCCTATATATTTTTTTTAAATCTTTTTCCCCTTGCCAAGAGCTTTTCAAAAATATAGCATAGCCTGTATTTAATTTTATAAATAACGTGACAAAATGATTGTTTTCTATAATTTGCATTGATAAAAAACAAAAGAATTAATTAATCACGAATATTGTTCAAATTGCAGACCATTATGTCTCCTACAAGTTTCACAAAGTTTATAAATTCTTTTAATAGCATTTTCCAACATAAATGATTGTCTTCGTAATTCTGCAAAAGCATTTTCCGTTGCAATTTTTAATTATTTCATGTTGGCATATTGCCTTGAATAAATTTTATTCTTTAAATACCCCCACAAAAAAAATCCAAAACCGAGAGATCCGGTGATCGTGGTGGCCATCGAACAGGTCCATTTGTTCATTTAGCCAGTTTTGTATTATTCTAGCATTGTGGGCTGGAACCCCATCCTGCTGGAAGAATGTATCGTTCAGTTGAGCCAGTGGAATATCTTCTAAAATGATCATCGTTTTTCTTGTCGAATTTCTAAGTACCCATTAGAGTTTAGGTTTTCTTCATAAATCTTGTAAACTATTTTTCGGTTAAAAATAGAGCAGGAGACATTAAATCCGAACCTGCCTTCACGCTCTCTAGGAAAAATCACGTGGGTGCTGTCTTGACTCCAAAACCGCGAGTTGTGTCTATTAAGAATTCCCTAACTTGTGAAATGTGTGTTTCAATATTATTGTCGTGAGTTTTCATATTTATAAACCAATTGCAGAACTCCAATCTACGTTCAGCATCACCAGGGTGCAGATGATGAACAAGTTTATACTTGTAGGGTTTGAATTTATATTTTTTTACAAATCTTTTGCACTGTTGTTTTAGACACACCCGTCTCTTCATCTATTTCCCTACACGAGGTTTCAGGTGTGGCTTGAACAACTGCAAAAACGTTGATCACTGATTCCTCGTTCTCTTTGTTGTAAACTCGGGGTCGAGGTTTGTCAAAATATCCATGTAGGCAAAGATTAAATTTTAATTTTTGAAATATTCTTCTGTCGGGTTGTCTTCTTTCGGGATATCTATATGACAAAATAAGTATATAAAATAAATACAAATTCTAAGGTAAAGATTAACTGACCTGGTCAGATAGAGTTCTAAAGCCTGGTCTTCGTTTTCATTAGACAATATGAAGCAGGTATTCATATCATATTTCTCAAAGTTTTCAAATGTTTGGTTTCGAGACATATTAAAGAATAATTAAACAACAACAACAAGAACAAGAACGATAACAATAAACAAAAACAGCGAATAACAATAAATATCAGCATAAAATTAGGGAAAATGCAACCAGGAATAATTTGAGAGAAGCAGAAACTTCAAAAATGAAATACCTAAGTAATGGCTGAACGTTAATTATTTTGTTTTTTTGCGTCACCATGGTTACCCACGGCTATCCACTATTATCAATGTAAATTACAAAAAAAAATCATTTTGTCACGTTATTTATAAAAATAAATATAGACTATGCTATATTTTTGAAAAGCTCTTGGCAAGGGGAAAAATATTTTAATAAAATATATAGGGTGTCCTATTAAAAAAAATAGGTTATGTCAATATCTAAAAACTGACCTCTAAAGAAAATCTGAGTACGCCACTGGATTCTACGTAAAAAAATCTACAAACATCAGTTTCATCTTTTTTAGTATGTCTGACAATAAAAGTTACAGGAAATGACTAAAGATGCAATTTTTCCTAAATCACTCTGTAGCACACAAACTAAGATGGCTATGGCAAATTTCATTAGTGCATGTTTGGTTCCGTTAAAAAATAGCACGATGTCGCGAAAACCGCAAGGTTCTAACCTAAACAATAAGCGATATACCTCGTAAAACATACGAAAATGGGACAACCTATACACACGCATACACGCATACACGCATACACGCATACACGCATTCACGCATAGACGCCTACACTTATACACCCATACAAGCATACACGCTTACACACTTACACACGTACACACGTACACACGTGCACACGTACACACGTACACACGTACACAAGTACACACGTACACATGCACGCACACGCTCATACGCACACACGCATACACGCATACACGCAAACACGCATACACGCATACACGCATACACGCATACACGTATACACGCATACACGCATACACACATACACGCATACACGCATACACGCATACACGCATACACGCATACACGCATACACGCATACACGCATACACGCATAGACGCCTACACTTATACACCCATACACGCATACACGCTTACACACTTACACACTTACACAGGTACACACGTACACACGTACACACGTACACACGTACACTCGTACACACGTACACACGTACACACGTATACACTTACACACGTACACACGTACACACGTACACACGTACACAGTACACAAGTACACAC
The DNA here is from genome assembly GCA_036346205.1 of Vesta saturnalis. Classification (NCBI taxonomy): domain Eukaryota; kingdom Metazoa; phylum Arthropoda; class Insecta; order Coleoptera; family Lampyridae; genus Vesta; species Vesta saturnalis. Next base: position 949,913 of record JARFJB010001851.1, on the reverse strand, counting down.
GTACACACATACACACGTACACAGTACACACGTCACACGTACACACGTACACACGTCACAGTACACAGTACACACGTACACACGTACACACTTACACGTACACATCACACGTACACACGTACACACGTGCACACGTACACACGTACACAAGTACAAACGTACACACGTGCATACGTACACACGTACACAAGTACACACGTACACACGTACACAAGTACACACGTACACACGTACACACGCACGCACACGCGTACACGCACACACGCATACACGCATACACGCATAGACGCATACTCGTGTACACTCATACACGCATACACGCTTACACACGTTCACACGTACACACGTACACACGTACACACGTACACACGTAAACACATACACGCGTACACACGTACACACGCACGCACACGCTCATACGCACACACGCACACACGCACGCACGCATACACGCAAACACGCATACACGCATACACGCATACACGCATACACACATACACGCATACACGCATACACGCATACACGCATACACGCATAGACGCCTACACTTATACACCCATACACGCATACACGCTTACACACTTACACACTTACACAGGTTCACACGTACACACGTACACACGTACACTCGTACACACGTACACACGTACACACGTACACACGTACACACATACACACGTACACACCTACACACGTACACACGTACACACGTACACACGTACACACGTACACACGTACACACGTACACACATACACACGTACACACTTACACACGTACACACGTGCACACGTACACACGTACACACGTACACAAGTACACACGTACACACGTGCATACGTACACACGTACACAAGTACACACGTACACACGTACACAAGTACACACGTACACACGTACACACGTACACGCACGCACACGTGTACACGCACACACGCATAGACGCATACACGCATACACGCACACACGTATACACACATACACGCATAAACGCATACACGCCTACTCGTATACACTCATACACGCTTACACGCTTACACACGTAAACACGTACACACGTACACACGTACACACGTACACAAGTACACACTTACACACGTACACACGTACACACGTAAACACATACACGCGTACACGCGTACATACGAAAACTCGTACACGCGTACACGGTTACACGCGTACACACGTACACACGCACGCACACGCGCACACGTACACACGCATACACGCATACACGCAAACACGCATACACGCATACACGCATTCACGTATACACGCATACACACATACACGCATACACGCATACACGCATACACGCATAGACGCCTACACTTATACACCCATACACGCTTACACACTTACACAGGTACACACGTACACACGTACACACATACACACGTGCACACGTACACACGTACACACGTACACACACAAGTACACACGTACACACGTGCACACGTACACACGTGCACAAGTACACACGTACACACGTACACACGTACAAACGTACACACGTACACACGTACACAAGTTCACACGTACACACGTACACACGTACACACGTACACACGTACACACGTACACACGTATACACGTACACACGTACACACGTACATACATACACACGTACACACGTATACACGTACACACGTACACACGTACACACGTGCACACGTACACACGTACACACGTAGACACGTAGACACGTACACACGTACACGCGTACACACGTACACACGTACAAACGTACACACCTACACACGTACACGCGTACCCGCGTACACACGTACACACATACACACGAACACACGTACACACGTACACTCGTACACACGTACACACGTACACACGTACACACGTATACACGTACACACGTACACACGTACATACATACACACGTATGCACGTACACACGTACGCACGTACACACGTACACGCGTACACACGTACACACATACACACGTACACACGTACACACGTTAAAAACGTGCACACGTACACACGTACACACATACACACGTACACACGTGCAAAACGTACACACGTACACGCGTACACACATACACATGTACACACGTACACACGTGCAAAACGTACACACGTACACATGTACACACGTAAACACCTACACGCGTACATACGAACACGCGTATACGCTTACACGAGTACATGCGTACACGGGTACACGCGTACACGCTTACACACGTACACACGCACACACGCACACACGCATACACGCATACACGCAAACACGCATACACGCATACACTGTAACGGTACTTTTGCATAATAATATAAAATTCAAAAATGCCGCTAAAACAGTGTTTAAATTTTAATAAATTCAAGGTAAAGTAAAATAGAACTAAAGCAGTTCTGATAAGAACAATTGATATCATCCTGGACATTGCCAATAAAATAGGTACACATAATTTTGGATTTCTAGAATTTTTTAATTAATCAAGCATTAATATATAATTAATATATACGATTTTGTTTAAGAACAAAACAATAATGCCAAGTAAGTAAATATTTTTTGAACATATGTAAGACTATGCGAATTCTTGATATTTCAGATTATTATGCCATGCGAACGCAAATTTAACTAAAATTTATTGTATTCATAAATTTAATCTTTAAAAACCCAATCAACAATTGGTAAGTAAGACTGAAAGTAAGCCAAGCGGTAATTTTTAACAATTTTTAGGGTTTTTTTATTATATGAAGCAACATTCATGAAATAAATGAATTTATCTTCAGAACGAACTGGCAATAGTACTGCAACAAGTTCCATTAACGGTCCAACTTGGCCACATAAAAAAACAGGGGTTGCCTATCATCTCAAGAGTCCTAAAAAGTAAATAAAAAGGATAAAAACAAGAAGTTGCCTATGTAAGGTCAGATATTTCATTTCATCACCATCATACATACACGATTTACATATTATAAAATTATCAATACCGACCACTGTGAGAGATCTCCGGTTACACTCACATAACCATCTCGTCATACCTCACTCATGCATTTTTTTCCTACAATTAAATTAATAACATTTGTACTTAATGTTGATATGTATTTTGTAATAGTTTCATTTAACCATTAAATCACTATGCCACCTTCATAGTTTTCATTTATTAGTGGTTCATATTATTATTGTCACGGATAAGGCTAATTACAACATACACCCATTACATCTTGCTAAAGACTTGGCGCCCTTCACACTTCTCATGTTCTCCGGTGTAAAGCCGAGCGAATGGGGTATCAGTCCAACTTAATAGTATGTACCATTGCCATACAATAAAAAAGGGGAGTTCAAATCTCAGTATTAACACGAACCGAAATGAAGGCTGAAAATCAAGTACCTCATTGCTTACCAGTTGTTTTTCAAAACGAAAGGTTATAACACGCATACACGCACCCACGCACACACGCACACACGCACACATGCACACACGCACACACGCAGACAAGCACACACACACACACACACACACACACACGAACACGCGCACGCACGCACGCATAGTTTTGATTCATTTTCACTTTTATACTGTCTTTAACAGCGCTTTCAGAACTATTGTTTTAATATCTTATATGCAATAAATTAATTAACCTGGCCAAAAATTTAATTAAATTTTTTTCACGTAATTCCTACGAACAAATAGACTACGAGAGAGCCACACTTTACAAAACATATTTTTTCAAACTCAGTTAGAAGTAAATCTATAGTTTCCATATATTGACGTTTTAGATCAATTTTATAGCTCGTGCTGGTGCTTGGATTTGGAACATAATCGGTTAAGATATAATCTTCTGTAGTAATTTGCTTCCGCTTACGTTTAGGGGCGATGCTCTCTTCCGTCTCTTCTGGCAATAAATCTTTGGCTTTATTCAATACTTGCAAGTAATTCGAATCGTTCCTGAGCTGTCGATGTTTTCTACTTTATAATTGTTTAAAAATGCTTTTGTAACTGTCAAATGACCTGGTCACCTTTGTTTGAGAAGACGCCCAATATGTTTTCCTTCATAAATTTTATGAATTTTTGGATGTATGAAGAAAAGCCTTAAAAATTAAAATATCGGAAACGACTCTTATTACCACCAGGTGTAGCCTGTGGTTGAAACAATGCACGTAAGGTGCTTTTCTTGTAGAGCTAATTCAATTCTTATCGCAAACCCTTTTCTTTTCCCGCTCATAACACTTGCTCCGTCGTAACATTGACTAAGCATGTTATTTTTATCTAATCCATTTGTACTAAGAGTTTCTAAAATTTTTTCCGCAAATGTTGCTGCATCTAACTTGCTAGTTGTTGTTATAGCTAATAACGATTCCTTTACTTCTCCATTCTTAACGTATCTTTTAGTTATTGATATATTCTCTCCATGGTTCTTGTTTTTAGTTCCGTCTTCGAGCATCGTAAAATATTTTACATCTTCACTTCATATTTCGAGCAAATACATTTCCTTGCAATTTCTGTCAGTATATCAATTACTTCATTTTGGATTTCGGGAGAAGCGTAGCAGGCATTTTAAGGAATATTCATGTAACATTCAGCAAGCTCTTTATCCTTTTTAAGAGTATGTTGAAATAGTCTGATAAATAAACCTTCCTCAATATGTTCTAAATTGCATTTTTCACGGAGTATTAATTCGTTTACCGCAATAAACTGAATCACTTCTGCCATACTTTTCAGATAATACCTGTTTTGTTCTAACGGTATTTTGTTTGCAAGCGAAGAAACTGCGCCTCTGAATTTTTTCTTTCCATTTTTACATCGCTTCCATATGTGCAACACTTTTTCCATGGCTTGGGAATCTTCTTTCATCGAGAGCTCTTTTCCACAAACGAAAAGCATGCAGAGTACATGAAGCTTCTTCAGAACCATGAAGCTCAAACTGCATGCAGAGATAGCAAAACGCGGCATCGCACTAGATAGAATAAATCAACCGTTTTAAGCGATCGTACCACTATGCACGAGAAGAGCGGTGGCTCCCTTTTGGATACCCACTCAGGCGAATTTGATTTATAGCCCCGCCTATACTCGGTAGGTCCGAAGGTATTACATTTATGTTTACCTTCTTTGTTATTTCATTTTGATTACTTTCAATATTCTTCGACAGTTCAGTTTTAGTAGCATTGCTATTACTGGGCCCCCGCTTCAACAACGTTTGGTCTAAAGAATTTTCGTATATCCATAATTACACTAGACTACACTATTTAAATGTGTCTTTTTAAATATAATTTAAAACAAATTCGAATTAGCCTGATGGTCCATTGTAGATGGTCTTGCAGTACACTTTATAAAAATACGGGAAAACAGAAGCGAAATAATATAGAACTTTGTTTTCAGTTGGCTTGAGTTTAGAAGAATTGTATACTACTAGCTTTATACATTCATATTTATTTTGAATACCAATTAATAATACAAGAATGTTTTGTAAACGAACAGAAATATTGAACCGCGCTCACTAAGTTTTAGAGGCACCCGCACCCTGTAGGTACAAAACATAATATCTATTTGAATGTCCTTTGGGAACTGATCCTCTCCTTCATCGTTTACTTACATTGTGACACAAATTTAATTTAGATAATTCCAGAAACCTCGCGCTAACATAAATAGATGTTTACTTTATAGATAAAGGGAAGGCTCATAACATCCGGTTGATTTTAATTAAACGTGGTGAGTCATTTCTCGAATATTCTTTTCTTATTTATGGTTTCTTAGAACCTGTTTTAATACATTAAACAGCACACTTACATTATTTTATGTTTTGAGGTTTGCTTTGCCTCAATTATGGATTCTTCAAAATGACAGTTTTCATATGTACCTAACAATAAAATAATAAAAGTTTGTGTTTAAGTTAGTTAATAAACAATACAAACATAAATATTACAGCTATACGTGATTAATTCCTTACTTTGTAAATTTCTTAATAGTTTGCTGGTTGCAGAGAGTTTAGTTATATTTAAAAGCTTTTTTAGAATAAAATCTATAGGTTTGCAGGTTTGTTAACTAACTTAAAAATATATTATTATAAACATCAATTGCAATCAAAGTATAGTATGAATTCATAATTAAAGCTCTTATATATTTTTTCTAAAATCCAGACAACTGTATCAACTTCACGCAGATATAAAAACCTTATTAATAGTATGTTTTTGTGATTTTATGTGCATATGTACAATTTTTTGTAAAAAGAACGGAAAATGGTATATTTTTATAATGCCACATTTTTCTAGTAGACAGATGATTCTCCTGTAGCCTCCCCAGCTACGGGCCCACTTGTACCCTTTGTACTGTTATGCTTCAGCGTGTTGTGTTTAATCGCAGCATAATTCAAGTAGTAACCAATTTCTAGGCATAAACTTAAAATTATTTCGTTGCACAGTTAAAATTATCCACTCTGTAGAATGGAGCAACTCACATTGTTATTAACACTGTGGTGGTACAGTATCTACATCCACTTAACACATTTAAAAATAAAATTGTGAGGTTAGTTTTCTTTGAAAAACATTGTTTAGGGCATGCTTGTATGGCTTTGAATACGTTGTCCGCCAAACTTTTAAACTACCCGATAGTTGCAGCAAATCAGATCTGGAAAGGGTAAAGCTTAAATATTCAAATTAATTATTACTGTAATAATTATATATTTCAATTAAAAATTATTTTAGTTTCTATAAAATGGCATCCCATAATAAAAATGCACGTTTGGTACAAAAAATTGGAACTCATAGTGGTGTGTTCCATTGTGATGACGCTCTAGCATGCTTCATGCTAAAGCAATTGCCTGAATATAAAAATGCTGAAATTATTAGAACAAGAGATGAATCTGTATGTCTAATATTGTATGTAAATTATTACCTAGTTGATTATTAAAGTTTTATAGGTTTTAGATACATGTGATATTGTTGTTGATGTTGGTGGTGTCTATAACCCCAAGATAAACAGGTTCGATCACCATCAAAGAGAGTTTTCTGAAACACTATCATCTGTTAGACCTGATTTAGCAAAGAACCGAAACATTAAGTAATAATTTACCATATTTATATATAATTTTAACGTAGACATTGCAGATTAAGCTCAGCAGGACTGGTTTATGCTCATTTTGGTATGGAAGTTTTATCTGAAATTTTATCTCAAAATAAATGTGACATTTCTACATCAAGTTTATCTGCAATTTATATGTATGTGTATGATGGCTTTATAGAAGAAATTGATGCCATTGATAATGGTTTACCAATTTGTTCAGAAGGACAACCAAAATATCACATTAATACCCATGTAAGTGCACGTGTACATAAAATTAATCCGGAGTGGAATACAAAAACTTTGGAATCAAGTGACAAATTATTTGAACGTGCCATGGCACTTGTAGGTGGTGAATTTGTGGAGAAAGCTTTAGAGGTTATTACCTTATCTAATATTTCTTTTTTTTTAACTATTTATTAGGCAGGTACAATATGGTGGCCTGCAAGGGAAATTGTATTAAAAGCACTTAATGGTAGAGTTGATGTGTATACAACAGGAGAAATCATTGAATTGGGTGATCGATGTCCTTGGAAAGAACACTTATTTAGTTTAGAAGAGGAACTAAACATTGAGGGGCTTATTAAATTTGTGTTGTTTGTCGATAAAGATGGTGCATGTAGAGTTCAGGCAGTTCCTATCACTTCAGGTAGTTTTATATGCCGGTAAGGTATCATTCAGGTCAATTTAAGCAATTATGTAACTAAATTTATAGAAATTTTTTGCACGAGGATTGGAGAGGGGTTAGAGATGAAGAATTGTGTAAAATTTCTGGTATTGATGGGGCAACTTTTTGCCATCATACAGGTTTTATTGGTGGAAATAAAACCAAAGAAGGAGCACTTGAAATGGCTATTAAAAGTTTAAAATTGTGATGTTAATGCCTGGTAGTGTGTTTTTTTAATTTAGTTTATATAAATTTTCTTGGCCATGTTTTACTACAGTAAATAATGAATGATTGTAGATATACATATTTACATAGATTTTTGTGTTTTATAATACTGTATTAGCTGCATCAGCTCTTAAATAATATTCTTATATAATTATATACTTCATGTCCATGTTAGTGGTATTTATTAGCGATGGGAATAATTGAAAAGTACTATTCGAATTAGTCGATTATTAAAATATCTCGAGATAATCTATTATGGTCCAAAAATTAGTAGGTACTAATATTGGTAGTTGATCTCTTTCGATGTATTCGAATGTGCATGGACAACACACAGGGCAGCAAGAAACCAAACTACTAAACAAATTTATAGGTCTAGGTATTAATATTAGTAGTAGATCTCGCTCGGTCTATTTGTCAATGTGTGCTGACCATGTACTCCGCATGCTGAGAAGATGGCGAGAACTGAGAAGCGAGATCGAGAAATTATAATTAAAGTAGTATGAGGTGCTCTGCAACTATTTTATATTTTTAAAGTTTTTATTTTATTAGTAGGTCTCACTCTCACTTTACTGATTACCGATTAGTAGTAGACAAGGAAGGCAGATCTAGGTTCTAGATACATGTGACAGGCTGAAACATTTAATATTTACTTATGTTCACATCAGTTATGGTTACTTACGTTGACTTTTCGGAACTTTATTTTATTACTTTTACTTGATACCTACCTGTTAATTGAGTTAATTCGTTGTACCTACTTAATAAATAAATGAATAAAACGCTTTATATAAAAAGGTTGCTGGTTCGTTTTTCTTTTTAATATTCAGCAATCTCAACAGTATAATTGCACAAGAATGACAATACAATTTAAAAAAACTTATCAATTATGAAAATGTAAACTTTTACCATTATTACACATATTAAAATACTTAACTTTTTTGGGTTTTTTAATGGTGTATTTGTATATTAATGTAATACAATTTAAACGTTTCGATAACACTTACAGTTCACTTCATCAGTAGTAGTATTATCTTTTCAAATTGTTAAATATGTTGAAAGAATTTTAATAGACAATATTACTACAGACGAAGATAACTATAAGTGTTATCGAAACGTTTAGATTGCATTACATTAATATACAAATACACGATTAAAAAACCCAAAAAGATAACTTATTTAATTATCTATTGATTATGTAATTTTTTAATAGTACTGTTAATGAACAAAATTAGATTCAGGGACAATCTATTGTGCCTTAAACACATTAATTGTTCAGCTTTCGAAAACACTGGTTCAGATGGAACTGAGATTGTGGGAATCTGTAAATATTTCAACTAATTTATACAATTCCGGCCGTCTCTCACTTTGTTCTATACACTCTGCTAATGGGTCCTTTTTTTGGTTGAGGTACAGCACTTTCATACATTGTTTTATTATTAATGATGCTTGGTTTTTTCTGGCAACATCACCCACAAGGGTACTGTACTGTATTTTCGGCATGGTCTTTTGATCCGAAACCCGCCTTTTTAAACCTGAGGTTGAGGAATACCTCCTGCACGACGACTGTTTCTAAAGACCCCAGTCTGCTTGAAACTGACTTCTGTAGAGTTGAGTTTCAGTTTATTACCACATTCAGTTTGTGGTCAAATATGTAATAAGCCCTTGAATTAATGGAATTATCATCGACATTGTGGGATACAACTTGCCTGATATTTCTGTCGACATACATTCCATCTGTTTTAGAACTGGAATGCAATCGCTAATGATATCAGATTCTCCAACATCAAAAAACGTGGAGCATTTGGTAGAGACGTAATTACGGCAGATAGCGGAACCTTTATCTCCAGCACCAGCAGGCGCTCCAACAAGATCAACGTTGAATTCCAACACACTTTCTGTTCCACTTTGAGTTCTGCTACCCCCTTGGTTTTTGAATGTTTTCAAGTTTTTCAGTGGATTTTACGCTATGTGTAAAGTGGCCCACTCAAAACACGGTTTAAAGTTTAATTGCTTCCATGACACTTAAGTTTAAGGTATGTGTAACACATGGGTGGTGGGCTTACCCAAATGGTCTATAATAGATTTTTTAACGTTGGTTCCATTATTAGAAATCACGGTCACAATTTTTGCTGTAATATACCATTGATTCATAATGTCCGTTAAATGATGAGCTATGTTCGCAGCAGTGTGTGCTTCAGGAATTTCTTGTGTTGATAACATGGGATTTTGAATTTTTCCATCATGAATAAAATAGGCCTTAACAGTTAAATACGAACGGTTACTGTCCGAACTCTAAATATCTGTTGTAATTGACAGGAACGGCATTCACGCTGCACATTTTTTAAATGGTTCGACACTGATTCGTACAACTTTGGCAACATTTCGTACGTTAAAACTTTCCTGCTGGCCAAACGGTATACAGGTAGCAGTTTGCTTGTGTATTCCACAAATCCCACATTTTCAACTATAGAAAGATTACTATCATTTTTATTAAACATTTATCTATTGCTTCCTTTTCTTCGTCCGTTAATTTTTGGACCTCGAAATAAACGCAGTTGGTTCGTTGATTATTTGGATTTCCCTTTCGACGTTGAAGGAGGCTGGAAGGATGGTGCTGTTAAAAGATAATTTTCAGTTGCATCAGGCAGCGGAGTTGGAGTACGTTTATTTTTTAAAACACCATATTAAAAAAAACATGCCGATATGCATACAAAATGTTTTATTATGCAATAATAACAAGAAAATAAAATAATTCTGATCTTAAACAAAACAAAGTGTATTTATTGCTACTGCTTTAACTATTACATACACTGGCACTTATTTTGGTATTTAACGTTATAAGGCACTTATATTTGGTAGGTAACATTAGGAACAAACGAATAAACATAACTTTAGGAACAAAATAACTAATTAATGTCATTCTGATTTATTGGAAATTTTAAAATTTCTCTATTTGAACTGCTTTGGAACGTAATGACATCTGATGGGTAATTATCGTCCCACAACTTAGTCGAAGGCAAAATAGTAAATGTCTGGTTCCAACGGAAAGCCATAAATGTATCCTGAGAATTGCTTCATTGGACGAAGTCTCAAAAAAGTTCCACAAAGATCGTCTTTTTTATCAATGTTCTGTAACACTTTCCCAATATAAAATTTGTATGTTACAGTTTTTTTTACTGTGGTTGGAAAAGCAACCAACAGCCAGTCTGATACTTGGATACAATCCTTTGAAACTAGAAAAACACGTTTAAAGAATCTATCTTTGAAGGAAACACCATTGATTGATTCCGTTTCACGCGGTTGAGTTGCAGCAATCTGAGCTAAAGCGATATTCATTTCCTCATCATCATCTTCTGATTCGGGCGATTCTGCATCAATTTCATTAAATTCAGGTACCTCGATTTCTTCCTCTTCTTCAATTAATTCACTTTCTTTATCACGAAAGTCTGGCCCAGTTACACTTTTACCAGCTACCACACTGACCTTCTTTCATCTCTTTCATGGTATAGGTGCATCAGAGTACCTCATGGATTTTAGCATGTCCACAACTGCAGTATTTACATTTTCTTCAATGGCCTGTACATTTTCAGTAGGGGCACTCGGGAGACGATTTAGGACTTGCTCGCGGTCTAGAGAGTAAATCCCACATTTTCTGAAACCAGACAAATTGTTCTCCTGATTGGGTATAATGCTGTCCATCAACTCTTTTATATAATGGGAAAATCGATCTTTTGGTATGGTGGCTGCCCTTCTTCCCTCGCCCATCTTCCACTTTTCGAGAATTTTCCTCCAAGCGGCCTTTAATGGGCGAAAAAACGCAACATCAAGGGGCTGAGTTATATGAGTTGAGTTTGATGGCAAGAAAATGAAGAAAATATTGTGCTTTAAGCACTCATCTACCGTTTTTAAAGAAAAATCACTATAAGACTATAAGATACTTCTTTCCTGGCTAATCTTTTAACGCTGGAATTGCAATTTTTGTAACCCAGTTACCAAAACTGACAGTATCGAACCACCCGCTAGGACTTCTATTATATCTGGCACCCTTGATTCCGTCAACTGTCCACGATTCGTATAAATTTTGCGCCTTATATACTATGTAGGTATGGAGGCAACACTTTACCTTTTACTGTTGCCGCAAATATGACGGAAGTGCAGCTTTTGGATGTCTTACAGACCTGCTCGGGATAGCGGCAGCCGCGTTTAGTTATGCGTTTTCTTCCCGGATCATCGGACAAATTCGTTTCGTCAAAATTGACAATATTGGATGGTGGTACTCCGATTAATTCTTCCCGTACGCGATCAAAATATGATTGAATATTCTCCGGCGATACCGCCGCTTTCAATCTTTTTATATTTTGACACATACGAGTCCTAAGTCCCGAATTGTGAAGTTTAAGAAAACAATGTACAAAATCTTTCCCCGTCAAATTGTTAAATTTTGGTATAGTCTTTTGTCTCTTCCATCAAGATAGCCTTTCACCATTACTCTAAGATCATACTTATCCAGAGGATAACCCCAATCAGCACAGGTAATTAATTGTTAAGTTCTTGTTTTTTCAAATTAGACTTTTGAAATGCCTGTATAGTACCAAATAGTGGATTTTATATTTCACGCTTGCATTTCGATATGACATTCCATTTCTTATTTCACGTAAGACCCGTTCAAGAGTCCCTTCATTTGATTGTTTATAAACCTTGGATCTTGGATCATGTACATAGTCGCGTGGCATGATTAGTCTGAAAGCGAATAGAAAATGGAGTGAAAAGACAGCAGGTGAATAGAAACATGGGTGAATGAAACAGCGGGTGAATAGAAACGGCGGGCGAATGGAAACAAACGTAGGGTTACGTTTTCATAAAATAAGGCTGACGGCAAAAATTTGTTAAACTATAATAATTTCAGAATAAGTTACGCTAATGGGACATATTAAGGTGTATCAGGAATGATTTGCAAGCTAGTTACATATTTCTTTCTTACCTGGGCACATAAAGTTTATCCGGTGTCTGGAACGTGGGAAAATCACATGTTCAACTGAAATGACGGTTATGCAGTGTTGCCAATAGTAAAATTATGCAAAACACTAATTTTCAGTTATTGGACTAGTTACGAGTTTATTCACCTAAAGTGAAGCTTCCCTGATTAGTTTCAAATAATTTGGTATTTTTTTAAACAAATAGTGCAGTTTTGTTTCTATCTCCCCTCCATTCACCCCATTTATGTATGAAAAGTTTTGAGATGTTTTTTTTTCAACTTATCGAACAAATACAAATTATTGAAATTATATAATTTCAATAAGTTACATTTCTTTAGTAGTTTTTTTTTATGATCACACTACTGACATAACCTGACCTATCTACTAATATTAATCATTAATTAAAATGTCTCGATTACTAATAATCGACTATTGAAATATATTGATTATACCCATCACTAGTTTATATTCAACTGTTTAAACCATTCATTATGTTAAAATTTTCTAATAAGAATTTTTATGTTTACTGGTATCGATGCACATAAGTTAATGTAGAAATATTTAATACAGAAAATAGAAAGCTAGTTCTTGGACTATAACTATAAAGGGCAGATAGTGTGTAAAGAAGGGTATAATATAGTAATAGATGTGACATAATATATCTGAATTATCACTCTGCATTAAGAAAAAAAAATGAAAAACTATAAAATTTGAAACTTTTCTTTTCCTGGGAACTGATTGGTCACCTTAAACTAAGCGTAAAACATAAAATTCCAAAGAAAGTAAGTGGGTACTTTCGATTGCATGCTAAAGCTAAAAAACTCCTACTTTAACAGTCACATTTGTGGGTCAGGGAAAGATTACGTCTAGCTAATATTTGAGAAAAGGCATTCTCGAAAATTCAAAAACATGTCTTGTATGATAACCTGTTCTACTTGGATGAGTCCTACAAGCAACAACATTGCTAGAACACCCAAAGCCGTTATAACGGTTGAATGTACGATTATTGAGTTAATTAGGTAAATAATTTATATATTTTATTGGGATATTAATTTACGTTTCCATTTCTAAAGGTTCACCTTTATATAGAAGTTTAAAAATACATCTTTAATAGTGGGAAAATTGTTTGTTGTAATTTGTTATTGTTGAGTTTATACATTGTATTCCACCAACATTTATAATTATTATAAGTTTTTGTTATGAACGAATAAGTTCAAAAGTAAATGTGTAATTAAAAATTATTATTAATTTTATTAAATACATAAATAAAAAGTTTACCTCGAGTAGGATTCGAACCTACGACCTGTACTTTGCTAGAGTACCGCGCTAACCAACTGCGCCACCAAGGTTCAAGCCCCAATCGATGCAAATTTTGTCTTTATGTATGTAGAACTTATTCGTTCATAACAAAAACTTATAATAATTTAATATTAGTCAAGTTGCTTTGGTATGTGTGAATCCTTGCGATATTGCAGGCTCACATTCCATTAATATAAGTAATTTGATTGTAATCTCATTATATTTACAATTTACATCAGTTCATAAAGACAAAATTTGCATCGATTGGGGCTTGAACCTTGGTGGCGCAGTTGGTTAGCGCGGTACTCTAGCAAAGTACAGGTCGTAGGTTCGAATCCTACTCGAGGTAAACGTTTTATTTATGTATTTAATAAAATTAATAATAATTTTTAACATTTATAATTGGCTATTATTGTGATAACTAGTTTACTGTTCTCTCAATTGTGTGATAATCTCTGAAAGGTTGTGTCCAAAATTTACCGTTAAATAGTCAGTTGGTAATAAAATAGAAAAGTTGTGTCGTCAAACCGAGACATATTTTTTAGTGTGAAAATTTTCAACTAGCGATATCGTGGGATACATGAAAACACAACTCTTCAAAAAGAAATAGATTTTTTTGGTGAAAAAAGTTCTGTGAAGAAAACTTCAGCCAATTCATCTAACAGAAAACATGAAAAAGCCAATAAGAAGTTGGCATGGTGTTCTGAGGTTAATAATCCCAGGAAAATTGTTACGGCATAACACTAGAACATCAGTCCGTAAAGGCAAAATGCATGGTACTGACATAGCTCAGTGGTAGAGCCGTGGTTCTTACTCAAACTAGACCAAAGACAAAATCTGTAATAAAATGTTACAAAGGCGACACCTGACTTTAAATTTTTAAAATAATCACGTCATGAATTAGATCTTAACGTCTGCATAAGTCAGGAATTTGGATCGTTCACTCAAAAATCCAAAAACTCAATAAGCTTACACATTCCCCCAAATCTCGCATCCAGTGCTAGAGCCATCACATTACTTTAATTTTTGGCTCAATCTGTAAATTGATTTTAAATTCACAAATATTTCAAATCTTGAAAGATTATTTAGAATATTTCCCTCATGTATAATTTACTCCTATACAGCAATGCAACTTGGTTAGGATTACAGCGACTATTTCACGCACTTGTCAAATGAACCAATCAGGAGCTCTAGTCAAGTTCGGATTATCGATAACACCAAACTTGACTCTGAATATAAAAATGAGCAGATTTGGGATAAATTCCATCGAATTAATGTGAAAAATAATAGCAATCAAGATATAACAACTATTGCAGTACAAGCGGTTGTTCAAATGTCAAGCTCACAGCATTGTATATAATAATTGTACCTACCATTTATAATTATAGTTGAGAAATATTTAAGTACGTTATGTTATTATTGGTTTAATTAAATATGTGAATATTTCCTGTTTATTAAACGTTATTAATTTCTCTGATCAGCTTGTTAACTTTTTTGCTAATTTTCTCTAATTCTGCCGAATTTCAGATTGTTTACCTTTCATTTTGTTTGTGAAATAGTCTAATAGCATTCTACTCGTGATTGAATTTATCTCATAAGTCTGTCTTTTATTTCATAACTCAACTGAGTTGGTTGAAGAAAACACCACGAGTCCTGCGGACTCGTGGTGTTTTCAAGCATCTCAGTTTCGTTATGAAATACATCGACAGACTTATTGCGAAAATTCAATCACTTGTGGTATTACTACAGATAATCCCATTGAACGTTATGAATTACAGCGATAATTCAACTGCAATGACGTTATACTCAACTACCATAGTAACAGCACTATTCTTGTCACGAACAAGAAGCATTTGTCAAACACTGATATCCAGGTTAAAAAATTTAAGTTAAGTTTATTGTAAGATTGAAACGATTTCCTAAATTTCGTGAGAAACCGTTGATAGTAATATTGAAAAGAGTGTTCCGAAGAATGCAGCGAAAAATCAGGCATATATTTGGACGCAAGTATTATTCGTTTGCTAAATTTTGTTACATGCTTAGTAATTAAAAAGTTTTGTCGTTTTTTAAATTTAAATTTTTTAATTAATTAAATAAAGGTTTTGTTCGTTTGATTATATATATATATATATATATATATATATATATATATATATATATATATATATATATATATATATATATATATATGCATGGCTAAATATATGATATAATAGGGGATACAATTTTTTTAATACCTTAATTGTATAACTCAATTGTATTTTATCTCATATAGGGGATAGAGTTCAATTAGATTTGTTGGAGAAATAAAATAAAAGTAATTTAATATTCTTTATGAATTTAATTTTTTATATATGAATTTAATTGCATTTAGTGGAATTACGAAATGGTTCTTTATTATGTAAATTCCACGTTATATTAAGTAGCTTGTATGTGAAATAGACCTTATTAAAATTTGCACAATAACGCATGCGTAGCGTCTTAGCTGAAATTAAATAGCAAACTGTCAAAATTGTTAAATGGAAAATTCTTAAAAATGTGAATCTAATAATTTTATAATTGAAATTGAAATGTTGGTAAAGAAGAATAAAAATTTAATTATTTTACAGATGTTTACACCGTTATTGCATAAACATTTACACTTATACATGAAATACAAATGCAGGAAATTATACAAATAATCGATACAATTTAAGGGTTATTATAAAATTGACTCACATGTGTATCGGCATATTTTCAACAAGATGTATTCATTCGGCTGGTTCCATATGCAAACTTGGTAGGCTCCTTCCCGTATCTGATCGATGTTATTGATTTGTTGTTCCAATCACTGCTGCATGTACTTCCAAACTTCAATCAAAGTACCTCGGTCAATTGGTGATTTTCTTGTGGTAATCGTTACTTAAATTTACTTAAATCACTTCAACCAAGCACTGAGTTATTTATTATAATTTATTTAAATGTTGTACTAAAATGTTTAAATAATTTTCGGTTTAAAAATTATATTTAAGGCTGTAAATCTTTAATTTTAATTCACTTTTGTTTTTAGAACCCGATATGGAATATCGTTTATTATTATGTCGCACCAGGAAAATAAACATCTATTCAGAAAAATTGAATAATTTTTATTTACGACAAACAACCAAAACAAAATACAACAACCGAATTTTAAAAACGTCAAACTTGAACCGTAACAAACTTTATGATTATTGAAAATCATCGGTAACCTATATTTATTTCTGATTGTAGGTTAAGAACAATTGTTTCTGAATTCTCGGCTCTTCACTAAACTCGTTTCAAAATTTCCGAAAGTAAACGTGACTTGAAACTTACGTGTTAACACAAAACATAACACTTTGACCTTTTGTCATAAAAATTAAAACTTTGAAAAACAAATGGAAGAGACAGATCGTTCCAGGATCAATTCCTTACATACTATCCTGTTAGCTACAAAAATTTCAATTTTTTTCTTTCAATACAAAGTAACTAAGTCTGTGATTGGTTTAAATAAATTTGAAAACATCTAAAATATAAATTATGCTATAACTTTCTTAATATGCTTCTGATTTACCTTTTGAAAACAGAATTGAAATCTGTGCATGATTCCGCATAAAATGATACCTCACGTGACATATCTGTTCAAAAATGTACTTTGACTTATTCTAATCTAAATTTACTTATATCTAAAAAACCCTACTTTCTACACTTAAACTAAATACATATTCGTGATCTGCACGAAAAATTGAAAATTAGACAACATTTATTTAAACTCAAATATCTTAAATTTAAAGGAAAATTCTTTTTCATATAGGAAATTTATGTAGTTAACCCCATTTTCATAATTTTATGTTTAAATGACTTGTACAAAGTAAATTACTACATGGAAATGAGGAAAACCTACTATTAATTACACTAAGAATTTATTCTAAGCTCAACTTATTCTATAAAACTATAAATTTGCAAAAAACCTTAAAATTAAAACTTAACCTAACTTTATTTAAATGTTCATATAATTTGCGTATCTAACGTTCAAATTTTTCAAAATGTTACTCTAACAATTTAATAAAACTCTTCAACATCCCCAATGTTCACTTTTATTGTAACGTTTAAAATTTTGTCACTTCAACAATCCGTATTGTTAAACACATTTCTTTAAAAATTTTACACAAAATGTATTTGTATGTAAAATATCCATATGTTAAATTGTTGTTTATATCGAGCTTAATGTTTACTGTGCACTACTTCTTCTGTTGCACTTTTATATACACTAGTATTGTGAGTATCAACTAAAGCATGTCCGTACCGTAACCCTTTCTTAAATTTTTAAATCTTTCCTGCATTTTACCTAACTTAAAACATGTTCTAAATATAATCATAAATCTAAACTGTGTGCTAAACATCTTTAAAATAGCCAAATGCCAAAATACTTTATATGAACTGTAAATTTAATGAAATATTTTTTACGAACTTAATCGCACTTACACATATAACTTCTTCTAACCTTCCTGACATGTTTCTTACATAGCACAATGCTTTTTATGATTGAACAAACTTATGCAAATCTTATTAAGCCTGTTTCATCAAATCAAATCAATTTCTTTCACTCGTTTACTATAATACTTCAAATAAATGCAGTGTAAATATACTGTAATTGATCTCAAATTGTCCAATATAAGAATTACAAGCTTGTACATTCAATTCCCTGTCTTAAACTTGTATCTAACCATCTCAATATATATATATATATATATATATATATATATATATATATATATATACAGGGTGGGCCACCACCAACGCGTCGGTCTTTAGCACCCAAACGACTGAATTTTTTCAAAATCTGTTTGGGCGAAAATATGTAAGCCTTCTAGGACTACAATCTAAAATTAGTTTGATTTATACAGGGTGATCTACAAACTTGTCTGGAAACTGCATGAGTTGGTTTTCTCTGTTGGTTAAAAGCTAAAAGTACTTAATCGCACTTACACATACAACTTCTTCTAACCTTCCTGACATGTTTCTTACATAGCACAATGCATTTATGATTGAACAAACTTGTGCAAATCTTATTAAGCCTGTTTCATCAAATCAAATCAATTTCTTTCACTCGTTTACTATAATACTTCAAATAAATGCAGTTTAAATACACTGTAATTGATTTCAAATTGTCCAATATAAGAATTACAAGCTTGTACATTCAATTCCCTGTCTTAAACTTATATCTAACCATCTCATATATATATATATATATACATAATATATATATATATATATATATATATATATATTATACATATATATATATATATATATATATATATATATATATATATATATATATATATATATATATACAGGTGGGCCACCACCAACGCGTCGGTCTTTAGACTAAGGACTGAATTTTTCAAAATCTGTTTGGGCGAAAATATGTAAGCCTTCTAAGACTACAATCTAAAATTAGTTTGATTTATACAGGGTGATCTACAAACTTGTCTGAAACTGCATGAGTTGGTTTTCTGTTGGTTAAAAGCTAAAAGAACCTGACTCTGAAGGAGGGCTCTTCTTTAACCAAGAGAAAACCAACGAATCGACTTCCTATATATATATATATATATATATATATATATATATATATATATATATATATATATATATATATATATATATATATATATAAGTCAAACTCATTAAGACGATCACGTATAAAACGAGATTCTGGATATAACGAGCGTTTCGTAGGTAAATGATTGAAATTGTATTAGTTTACGTATTAATTTTTCTCGCTTATTACGTACATGTTTCACGGTAAAGACGAGCAAATTTTAAATTTTTCAATTTTTATATACCTACATACTAAAAGCCGTTTCAAGTAAATATTTGTTAAGAATTTTTGGGATTTCCCTAATTACGTTTCACAGAAAGGACGGACACATTTTAAAAGGCTTAAAATAGATTAAAGAGATTACCTACTGCTTATAATTCGCTTATGCCTTCCGGCTTACCGATTGTACACATTGTACCTTTTTACAAATGAATGCAAGGTAGTTTCTTGTCAGTTGTTACTTTTGCAGCAAGACGTGAGGTTGAAAATTGCCTTCAATAAAACGCAAAACACTTTCAATTCGCGAGAAAGTTGAGATAATTCGGTAACATGTGAAAATGGTGCAAAAAATTCCGTGACGTGCAAGAAATATGGTTTACCATCATCTACCGTGTCAACGTTGTGGAAAAACAGAAAAACTACACTTTCAGCATTCGGAAACAATTTAACTGACGTGAAAAAATTAAAAAAGTGTACTAGAGATGATATTGATAAAGAGCTAATTGTGTGGTTTGAAAACCAAAGTGCCGGTTTACTCATTAATGGACCCATTTTAAAAGCGCAGGCTGAGAAGTTCGCGGAACAATTAAATTATACAGACTTTAAGTGTAATAAGGGGTGGATTGATCGCTTTAAAAATCGCAATAACATTGTGTATGGAAAAATAAATGGTGAAGCGAAATCAGTGGACACTAACGTTACAGGTGAGTGGTTAAAAAGTGTTTGGCCGGAATTACGACGAAAATTTAAAGATGAAAACATCTACAACGCCGACGAAGGCGGATTATTTTTCAATTTAACGCCAGATACCACTTTAAAACTTAAAAATGAAAAATGTAATGGTGGAAAAATGTTGAAAAATTGTCTCACTGTTTTAATTTGCGCCAATATGACGGGAAGTGACAAAAAAAAATTGTTGGTAATCGGAAAATCACGAAATACTCGCTGTTTAAAAAATGTTACGTGCCTACCAGTTGACTACACCTCTAACAAGAAAGCTTGGATGACATCTACAATTTTTGAAGAGGAAATTAGAAAATGGGATGATAAATTACGACGTAACAATCGAAAGATTTTATTATTGGTTGATAATTGCCAAGCGCATCCTGAATTGCAAAATTTAACCATCACCCTTATTTTTTACCACCAAACACAACCTCTATCGTTCAACCCATGGACCAAGGGATTATCAGGAGTTTTAAAAATTTCTACCGTCGCTTATTAGTGTTACAGTTAATCGATCGAATGGAAAATAAACAGGATCTTAAAATAATGCGTGGAATAACGTAACCCCACAACAATTCAGAACTGTTACAAAAAAGCTAGTTTTGTTTCTGCTATAAATGAAAGTTTCGAAGAAAAAGACGATCTTCCTTTATCTACTTGGTTAGAAAGTAGAGACATCAATAATTTTCAAAATTGTGCGTCCTTAAGTGACTACGTAGATATTGATGCCGATGTGATTACTTCGGGTTTAAAAACTGACGAAGAAATTATACAAGAAATTCCAGAACGGGAAGATGAAAGTGATGTAGACAGTAATGAGTGTGATACACCCATGCCTGTTACACTCGCTAAAGCAGGCGACGCATTGGTATTATTGACGCGGTTTTTTGAAGAAAACGGTTGTAGTGAGCAAATATTTAAATCTATAAGTGTTTTAAGAGGTAGTCTCAATGATGTTACATTTAAACCAAAACGTCAGCTAAAAATAAATGAAATTTTTAATAACTCTCCTAATGCTTACCTAAGAGATATTCCACTTTTTAATGCAAAAAATGTTATATATATATATATATATATATATATATATATATATATATATATATATATGATATATTATATATATATATATATATATATATATATATATATATATATATATATATATATATATATATATATATATATATATATATATATATATATAATAGGGCCACCACCAACGCGTCGGTCTCTAGCACCCAAACGACTGAATTGTTTCAAAATCTGGTTTGGCGAGAATATGTAAGCCTTCTAGGACTACAATCTAAAATTAGTTTGATTTATACAGGGTGATCTATAGACTTGTTACTTATCAAAGTTATATTATTTTAAATGGAATACCCTCCTTTTTAATTTTTTTTTGAAATAAGGTGAAAAAATAAGGTAGACTTTCATTAGAGTTCCCTATACCTAAACCTTACAGTTTCCGAAATAATTATCATTTTTTGAAAATGTAGGGTTGTCAAAAAAATCAAGTATTTTTCGATTCAGAAAAGATGAGACAATCTAATCTAGGTCATCGTAATAAGGATATTTGGAAGTACGTATTCTGTTGTTTATTGTTTCAAATCATACTTTATAAAATACAAAGAATAACGCGTAAAGGTAACAAACTTAAAAGTTAAATATCTTTGTTATTTTAAATACAACGCCCGAGAAATTTTTATCGGAATGGAATAGTCTTTTGACAATAGTTCGAACTGTATTAGGGTTCCCTATACCTAACTTCAATACTTTTCGAGAAATTAGTGTATTTGTTACATTTTTAGAAATTACGCCATTAACTGATGTCGTTCAGTTAGAATTCTGTGATTTACAAAGGTTACAAATATGGTCTTGAAAAAGACCGTTTTACATTATGCACCGAGAGCCTACTGCTGGATTTGTCACTACAGTAAATGTTCAAACTGATGACCGTCTTCTTGAATGCATAGTCTAATTCTTTCTTCCAAACTTTGTCTGACTTTTCTTAATATATCTGGAGCAATTGTGTCCACCGCATTTCTAATTCTCTCTTTCATATTGTCTGCAGTAGTAACAGGAATATTGTAAACAATATTTTTAATATAGCCCCATAAAAAGTAATCCATTGGAGTAAGACAAGGCGATCTTGGTGGCCAATGACATGGTCCGTTCCTTCCAATCCATTTATTAACAAATTTCCTAGTTAAATAATTTCTAACTCTACGATCAAAGTGTGCCGGTGCACCATCTAATTGTAGCCACATATTCCCTCTAATGTTCAACGGAACGTTTTCGAGAAGTGTCCAAAAGTCTCGCTTTAAAAATCTCAAAAATTTTCTACCATTTAAATGACCATTGAAAAAGTATGGTCCAATTACCTGATCTTCAATAATTCCTGCCCATACGTTTATGCTCCAACGATTTTGGCGGTCAACAGTATTAAAAGCATGGCTATTCTCGGTATCATAATAGTGAAAATTATGTCTATTTACCAAACCGTTGTTGTGAAATGTTGATTCATCAGTAAACAAAACGAATTTTAAAAAATCTTGTTGATCCCCTATTTTTTCAATTGCCCAGAAACAGAAATCTATTCGTGGTTGAAAGTCATTGCCATACAAAATTTGATGAATTTCTATGTGATGAGCATGAAATTTGTGTTTTTTAAGAACTCTTCTCACACTTCCTCTGCTTAAATCTGTTTGTCTAGCAATTACTCTAATACTAGTGTGGGAATTTTCAGCGATAGATCCTAATACTAAAAACTCACTATCTTCATTGCCAGTTACCGGTTTACTTTTATTAGGTTTTGGATAGGCAGTGTTACTTGTGGCTCGAAATGTTTGTAAAAGCCTTTCAAAAGCTCTCGTATCAGGATGGTTGCGATCAGGGTACTTTTGGGCATAAACCATGGAAGCCAAAAGACAATTTTCATGGCATTCTCCTATGGTCACCACCATATCCACTCTTTCTTGCACTGAATATTTCATTGTAATGAAAAAATCATCAATAGTTATAAACACTGTCGTATTTTGAAATACGTCAATATGACAGAAATGTTTTTAAATCAAAGAATTCTAACTGATCGACATGAGTTAATGGCGTAATTTCTAAAAATGTAACAAATACACTAATTTCTCGAAAAGTATTGAAGTTAGGTATAGGGAACCCTAATACAGTTCGAACTATTGTCAAAAGACTATTCCATTCCGCTAAAAATTTCTTGGGCGTTGTATTTAAAATAACAAAGATATTTAGCTTTTAAGTTTGTTACCTTTACGCGTTATTCTTTGTATTTTATTAATTATGATTTGAAACAATAAACAACAGAATACGTACTTCCAAATATCCTTATTACGATGACCTAAATTAGATTGTCTCATCTTTTCTGAATCGAAAAATACTCTAATGAACTCTAATGAAAGTCTACCTTATTTTTTCACCTTATTTCAAAAAAAATAAATTAAAAAGGAGGGTATTCCATTTAAAATAATATAACTTTGATAAGTAACAAGTCTGTAGATCACCCTGTATAAATCAAACTAATTTTAGATTGTAGTCCTAGAAGGCTTACATATTCTCGCCAAAACAGATTTTGAAACAATTCAGTCGTTTGTGTGCTAGAGACCGACGCGTTGGTGGTGGCCCACCCTGTATATATATATATATATATATATATATATATATATATATATATATATATATACAGTGAAACTCTAAAAATTAAAAAGGATACTACATTTTTAAAAATATTGTTTATTACGCATAAAAATACATTGTTTTGCATTAAAAAGTGGAATATCTCTTAAGCATTAGGAGAGTTATTAAAAATTTCATTTATTTTTAGCTGACGTTTTGGTTTAAATGTAACATCATTGAGACTACCTCTTAAAACGCTTATAGATTTAAATATTTGCTCACTACAACCGTTTTCTTCAAAAAACCGCGTCAATAATACCAATGCGTCGCCTGCTTTAGCGAGTGTAACAGGCATGGGTGTATCACACTCATTACTGTCTAGATCACTTTCACCTTCCCGTTCTGTAATTTCTTGCATAATTTCTTCGTCAGTTTTTAAACCCGAAGTAATTACATCGGCATCAATATCTACGTAGTCACTTAAGGACGCACAACTTTGAAAATTATTGATGTCTCTAGTTTCTAACCAAGTAGATAAAGGAAGATCGTCTTTTTCTTCGAAACTTTCATTTACAGCAGAAACAAAACTAGCTTTTCTGCAACAGTTCTGAATTGTTGCGGGGTTACGTTATTCCACGCATTATTTTAAGATCCTGTTTATTTTCCATTCGATCGATTAACTGTAACAATAATAAGCGACGGTAGAAATTTTTAAAACTCCCGATAATCCCTTGGTCCATGGGTTGAACGATAGAGGTTGTGTTTGGTGGTAAAAAATAAGGGTGATGGTTAAATTTTGCAATTCAGGATGCGCTGTGCAATTATCAACCAATAATAAAATCTTTCGATTGTTACGTCGTAATTTATCATCCCATTTTCTAATTTCCTCTTCAAAAATTGTAGATGTCATCCAAGCTTTCTTGTTAGAGGTGTAGTCAACTGGTAGGCACGTAACATTTTTTAAACAGCGAGCATTTCGTGATTTTCCGATTACCAACAATTTTTTTTTGTCACTTCCCGTCATATTGGCGCAAATTAAAACAGTGAGACGATTTTTCAACATTTTTCCACCATTACATTTTTCATTTTTAAATTTTAAAGTGGTATCTGGTGTTAAATTGAAAAATAATCCGCCTTCGTCGGCGTTGTAGATGTTTTCATCTTTAAATTTTCGTCGTAATTCCGGCCAAACACTTTTTAACCACTCACCTGTAACGTTAGTGTCCACTGATTTCGCTTCACCATTTATTTTTCCATACACAATGTTATTGCGGTTTTTAAAGCGATCAATGCACCCATTATTACACTTAAAGTCTGTATAATTTAATTGTTCCGCGAACTTCTCAGCCTGCGCTTTTAAAATGGGTCCATTAATGAGTAAACCGGCACTTTGGTTTTCAAACCACACAATTAGCTCTTTATCAATATCATCTCTAGTACACTTTTTTAATTTTTTCACGTCAGTTAAATTGTTTCCGAATGCTGAAAGTGTAGTTTTTCTGTTTTTCCACAACGTTGACACGGTAGATGATGGTAAACCATATTTCTTGCACGTCGCGGAATTTTTTGCACCATTTTCTCATGTTACCGAATTATCTCAACTTTCTCGCGAATTGAAAGTGTTTTGCGTTTTATTGAAGCCATTTTTCAACCTCACGTCTTACTGCAAAAGTAACAACTGACCAGAAACTACATACCTTGCATTCTCTGGTACAATAGGTACAATATGTACAATTGGTAAGCCGGAAGGCATAAGCGAATTCTAAGCAGTAGGTAATCTCTATTAATCTACTTTGAAGTCTTTTAAAATGCGTCCGTCTTTTCTATGAAACGTAATTACGGAAATCCCAAAAATTCTTAACAAATATTTACTTGAAACGGCTTTTAGTATGTAGGTATAAAAATTGAAAAATTTAAAATTTGCTCGTCTTTACCGTGAAACTAATACAATTTCAATCATTTACCTACGAAACGCTCGTTATATCTAGAATCTCGTTTTATACGTGATCGTCTTAAGTGAGTTTGTGAATATATATATATATATATATATATATATATATATATATATATATATATATATATATATATATATATATATATTCTCGAAATATTCTACCGAATACCGCGCATGCATCAAAATTAATCAGATAATCCTGGAAAAAGCGTCGTTTCCTCAAGGAAATCGCATTCGTTGATTTTCTCTCTTGGTTAAAAGAAGAGCCCTCCTTCAGAGTCAGGTTCTTTTAGCTTTTAACCAACAGAGAAAACCAACTCGTGCAGTTTCCAGACAACACCGGTTTTACCCGGATTATGGATCATTTTGGACGCACTAGTGGTATTATATACCGGGTGGTGGTAAAGTAAGGAATAAATTCAATATCTCGTAAAGCACAATTTTATTCAAAAATCGCTCGGACCCGTCGATTTTATATTTTTTCGGGGCATATTTTGCGGAAAAAAACATCCGGATTTGCCACACCATAACATCTGGTTCCAACAAGATGGTGCTCCCCATTTTGCTGTGGTAGTTCGAACTTATTTGCACGACACTTTCCCAAACAGGTGGATTGGAAGGAGCGGTGTTATTGAGTGGCCACCAAGATCACCCGATCTAACACCACTAGACTTTTTTTATGGGGATACCTTAAAGGCAAGGTATTTAAAAGCCAACCGGCAAATCTAGATGATTTAAAACAACGCATCCGTCAAGAAATACGTCGAATAACGCCCGAAATGGTTCGAAATGTGCAGCAGGAATTTGTAGATCGATTAGGCTATTGTCAGTTGACTAACGGAGGGCATTTCGAACATTTGCTGAAATAAAATTATTTTTAAGTTTACGAATCTTTGTTTTCGATATAATAAAACGTTATAAAAATTATTTTATTTTTCGTTTTCTTCATGACCTTTTTTCAATTTTTAAACTTTGAATGCGAATAACTCCAAAACGCTTGGACTTAGGTATAGCACATGCTGCATGACAAATGTTTAGAATTGTAAGGGAAATCCAAAAATGTAATAAAAAAATTGGGTTGCAATTTGAAAAAAAAAATTTTTTTTAGCAAATCTTTTTTGAGACACCCTGTATAAAATTTTTTTTTCGCAAAATATGCCCCGAAAAAATATAAAATCGACGGGTCCGAGCGATTTTTGAAAAAAATTGTGCTTTACGAGATATTGAATTTATTCCTTACTTTACGACCACCCGGTATGATTATATAATTCATCGCAAATTTAGCAAATAGCAGTTACAAATTTTACATAGTTACCATGTGTTGATAAATGGATATACCTTTGACGACGTGGTTTAATTACTTCGGTTTTTCGGTGGGTCCAACAAGCAATAATAATGAATAATAATTTATGTTTCAAATATTATTATAATTGTACGTTCAATATTAATACAATGTCAATGATACGTATTATAATTTACTATTAGTCTATTCATTATATAATCGTAACGAATACCACTCGATCAATCAAAAATGATTATTTTTCAGTCGTAACTCGACATAATCCTTAAAATACCACTCGAGCTACGCTGTCGTGGTTTTTCGCAGATTACATCTCGTTATGCGTAAAATTTTCGATTCTTTTCGATCCTTTTGTTATATTAAAACTGAATAAATACCAATTAATTTAACTTTAATAACAATGCAAGAATGAACGGCATAAAAATATTAATTAACGCCACTTCGGAATTTTACATTAAAATAATTGACATAATATATGAGTATGTTATTCACGTTTTATGAAGAAAAGTGTAATATATTCCAAAAGGGCTATCCACATCACTCTCAATTATTGGTTGAAACTCGTGGAGGCTTCGGAGGTAGTCCTCTCTCCATGTAAAAATACTCATAACTGCGTAACACTGACTGTAACAGTAAAGTGGATAGAGAAATTTCTTTAACTTTGTATTTCACATACCACAAGGAATTTTGTTTTACGTATAAAATTTATCATTAACTACGTTTGAACAATTATTCAAAAATATGTTTAAAATGTTGTGATTCGTTTTAGTTAAAATTGCTTTAGAGGTTTTGTGGCATAAGAAACATTTCTGGTGGAGTCCACCAATACACACTCCTAATTTAGATATAATCAATTTACGTAATTCTTTGATTTTCTATTTTTGAAAAAGCAATTTCGTATTTTTCAAAAATAAGCATTCTGAGTATTAAAACTCCTGACGTTCCACTTCAAAGAACGACGCTGAAGGCTGTTTTAATGCTCTTGTTAAATTTTTTTGAGAGTCGCCTTGAAGAATTCGGTACCCTTAACCTTCCGAAAATCCAACTCGATAACGAGAATCGCTTCTATGCCTCCATCACTCCCGCTCAGGTCAACTCATACTTTAAAAAAGGAAGAAATCCAGCCCCAGGTCATGACGGCCTAAATCGTAAAATCTCCTACCCGACACAGCCTTCTTCGACATCTATTACAAATGCCGAATCCTACCCCACCTCCGTACGGACTGGAAAATGGTCTCCACCGTCATGACACCCAAACCCCACTCCGACCTAACCACACCTTCCTCCTATAGACACATCTCCCTCCTGAGTTGCATCGGGAAATGATTTGAGCAGATTTTAGCCAGGAGACTCGGGGACCACCTTGAATTCAACGAAATCCCTCCCAACAGCCAATTCGGCTTCCGCCCCAACCGAACGTGTCACTTTCCCTTGTTGAAGCTGCTTACGGAACTCACCAGAGCATTCAATCACAAGCAATGCAATCTGTTTCTGGACATTAAGCAAGCATTTGACAGAGTCTGGTCACCGGTCTCCTACACAAGATTCGCTACCTCAACATACCCGAACCCTTCTCCAAACTCCTACTCTCGTATCTGACTAATTGGTCAGTCAAGTAGGAAACACCTCCGAACTTTTTCAACCTACAGCAGACGTACCGCAAGGGTCTGCCTTAGCCCTAATTCTTTACACTATCTTCGCATCCGACATTACCGAAGTTACACAACCCGGAGTCGTCGTTATGTAGTTTGTGGATGACACCGCCTTTTAGGCGGTTAATCGGAACAGCGAAACGGCCTCCCGCCTCATATCCCAAACCCCCCAGAACTTCTCCAACTAGGCGAACCGGTGGAGTCTCCGTCAATCTCACCAAAATGCAAACAATCTTCTTCTGACATCCTAACTACACCGAAGATAAATTCCCAAAGCTAGCCAACGGCAACGTTTCCCTCACCCTGAATCAAGAAAAACTCCCACTCCAACAAGTCACCTACTTAGGAATCATCTTCACTAGAACCCTCAATTGGCTCCCCGATGTACAAAGAATACTAAACAGGATAAGAAATCGAGCAAAGCTAGTGGGTTCCCTCCGGAGTAGACTCAGAGGTTGCTACCACAAGATACTACAACACATCTACATAACATATATACGCCCTGTTATGGATTTCCGTGCACCCATATACACTAACATAAACCCCAATCACCTCTCCTCTATCGCTTCCTGTGAACACCGAATAGTCAGACGCATACACAGGTTACCGTGGAAGTAGCTTAAGGACCTCACAGTACAACACGAAAACGTACCACCCATCACACACAGAATACAGACATTACAAAGAAACTTTGCACACAAAAGAATTTTTGGCGACACAATCCTAACCAGAGTGATCCTTACCACTCCCTACAATTACCGATTTCCTCAATTCCCACGGAAAACCCCGGATTAAAATTTAAACACCTCCTTGACCTCCCCGAGGAGACAGAAGAATCCCTGGACAATACTCCATATGCCTTCCGCATCCCTCCGTCTATTCGATGACGACCTAGCATATGATACCGGTAAACGAATCGGATTAACCGCACAAAGCACGCTACATCCAACTAAACAACACTCACACTTAAACCACTTAGCACAAATATTCAAATAAATCTAAATCTTTATTTTCTGTTTTTTAAACACTAAAATAGCCACATTTCATGATTGTGAACTATACAATTACATAAAACAGCGCAATACCAACAAGAAAAGAATCACTAGGGCTCGACAGAAGGACTCCTGTACAGTCTACGCACAAATGTACTTAAGCTAAAATAAGTAAGTAACCATAAGCATGAGCATACTAGCAAAAAAAATATCGAGACACAAACGGAAATGTCAGGCATCTCTATGTTGAATTTGAAGTTATTTTTCATAATCTTGGTTAACAAGGTAGTGTTTAGATTACTTAAAATTAAGACTACAGCATTATTTAGGCTGTGATATCATATTCGATTTCTTAGAGTTTTCGGATTCGGTCGTGGTTGTGTAACCTACTCGCCAAACCTGTATATTACTTTAGACGTAGCCGCCGATATGCTAGTGGCCACGAACAAGGATTTGTGACGTCACGATAGTAGTCCCAGGACTTCGTTAGGTTATACAGATTTAGTTGCAATAAAATATAATTTCACATAATGTATGAGTATGAAATTGATGTTTTATGAAGAAAAGTATGACATATCCAAAAAGGGCTTCCCACATCACTCTCAATGGTGGGTGGAAACTCGCGGAGGCTTCGGAGGTAGTAAAACTGTAACTGTGTAACAGTATAAGTCCATAGAGAAAACTTTGTATTTCACATAACACAAGGAATTTTGTTTTACGTATTAAATTTATCATTAACTACCTTTGAATAAATATTCAAAAATATGTTTAAAATGATTTGATTCGTTTTAGTTAAAATTGCTTTAAAGGTTTTGTGGCACAAGAACCACTTTTCGTGGAGTCCATCAATACACACTTCTAATTTAGGTATAATCATTTTACGGAGTTCTATGATTTAAAATTTTTGAAAACTCAATTTCGTATTTATCAAAAATAAGCATTCTGAGTATTAAAACGCCTGACGTTCCACTTCTAAGAACGACGCTGAAGGCTGTTTTAATGCTCTGACGTAGATCACATCAGTAAATATTAGAATGATTGAAATATTAATGAAACAAACAACTTTAAAAGATTTTCACGTTGTTTAATATTACCTATTATTGCACTTATTTTAACATAAGTTCGACCGTTTTATACCACAATGATACGTATGAAAACACGAAAAGCTGATTATATAACATGCAATACGACAAATTAACTATGAAGATTTTGCCTACAGAGTGAGCTGTCGAGGCCTCAAACAGGGAAAAAACCACAATCGTGACGTCATATTAGTTTCATACTAAGGCCTCTATCATCTAGGTATAACTCTTTCTATAGTGCTTGGCTACGACTTGAAATTATTATATTATATTATGTTTTTATAAACTACTTCAATAATCCAATTTGAATTATTTACTTGTGGTAAGAAATAATGAACTGCCCAAATTTATTATAGGTTTAATTTATATTAATCAAATATGATAAAAATTATCTTGGGGTTCACTTAGAAGTGAGATTTACTGTTTTATCAGCTTTCTTGTTAAATAAACCAACTTATTTAAAATTTATATTTAATGAATAAACCATTATTTATTGAATTATTATAAGTTATTATAATATTTTTAATTATTTATTGAGTACTTAATTTTATTTCTGTTTGTACATGCGAATTTACAGCTACTTTTTTTCTGTAATGTCGGTTTGAACTTTCAATGGTTAATGCAAATAGTTCTGGCTCCGAATTATTATTAAAAAGGCTGTTTCTATAACAAATTGACACTAGTGTAAAGATCCAGAGCCTTATCCTAATTAATTTTTCCTTAATTAAATCCTGTAAATCCCCGCAATTGTATTCCTATATGTTCAAAACCCGTCAATTGCGCACCAATTCCAGCATTTCCGATTCCTGATAATAAAATTTTCACAAATATTCTCCTCCCATCCGGCTCTGTCCCTATAAAAGCGCCCGAAAATTTAAATTCAGTGACCGAGCTGGCAACGTAGTGGTGACACGACCTGCTTAGCATTCGGGAGGTAGTGGGTTCGATTCCCGTTACCGTCTACCTTGTATGAGGTTTTTTCAGAGGATTCTCCTCATACACATGTAGCGGCATGGTCAGTGCGTATATGCACACCATGTGCGGCTACTTAGACGAATGCTGGGGTAGTATTTTCTCCCTCAGAACCCTAACTCCGTACCTTCCGATCCTATCCTGACCACACCCATTCATAAGCCCACCATGCATGTATACGTAATGTATGCTAGGAATCCATGATTGTGGCTGAAGAAGCTCGGAAAGCTTGAGCAATTCGCCCTCCCCCTCGGGGAGGGAATGAAATACGTGGCCCTTTCCTTTTTTCCTAAATTCATTCTCTTTCGAGAAACCAACCAGCCTGGTCCTCTTCTCTTTCGAGAAACCAACCAGCCTGACCCTCTTCTCTTTCGAGAAACTAAACCAGCCACACCTATTTCCTAATAAACCAGGACGCCTGAATTTAACTTACAAATACACCACCAGTACACGTTCATTTGCCTCCTGGAGTCAAAACCTTGGAGATGGCACACACAATCAAATTACACGCCGCTTCCAACCTAGCCACAAATCCTCTTGAAACAACCCACATGAGTTGTATTAAAATATACCGTAATTTATGTTTTTCGTTCATTTAGTTGTAAATATAAGAAAAAATTTTAATTATTAGTGATTTATAGGCATGTGTTAGGCAACTTAATTTGCATTTTGGTGTAACTTAAGTGTACATACTTCTTAATGGTTTATACTCCCACTTCTTTAAATTATTTTTTTCTGCTCATATTTTCGCGCAACGCGTCATCACCAGATATTCAAAGCGTCCATTTTTTCACATCTTGATGAATGTTGTGTTGTTTAGGAAGCCTTTTTTTTTGGGTTTCCACCTAAATTTTGTGAAAAGTGCCATTGATTTAATGGTAAGATATATTTAACGCATTATATTAAAATCTAAAGCATTTGCTTTTTGCAGGCACTTTTATTTCACTTTCATTACTTTTACTTTTCTACTTTAATTACATTTTAATTACACGTTTAATTCTACTTTTACATACGTTTTCATTTTATGATTGCGTTTTGCATTCAATGCTGATTTAAATTTTGATCACATTTTTTTATTTGAACGTTCAAGAAAATGCAATAAATATTGGATTCAAAATTTCATGAAGAAAAATTTACAAGAAGTATAATTCCATTTTGGTGGTTTACAACATACAGCATTTTTATTTCAAGATATTGCGCAATATTGGTGCAAAGATGACATCACCCTTGGTTTATATTTCCGTAATCGTTGAGATACCAGAGGTTATTAAAAGGTTTGTGTACTAAAAAGTTTCGAACAGGTATTTATAACCATTATTTAGCAATTTTGTCTATAACTAGTTTTAAGATATATTTTATATAATTCTAATTTTAAATGTTAATAAACATAGTATTTTTTACATCTTGATAAAATTTTTATTGTAAACCTCGGTTTAGTTATTCCGAGCATAATAAAAAAATAACTTGGCGTCCGAGATCATTTTTATGAGTTTTACATTGCAGTTTTTCTATATTGATGTTAAGTGGAAATAACACAGCATAAATTGGTAATTAAACAAATCAAAAGAATGAACCGCCCTACATTAATCTACCGACTGGGACAAAGGCATTATTGTTGGTGAATGGGTTGTATCTCGAGATAGTTTAATGATTTGTTATGAGAACATTTAACAACCAATTTATTTATTATTAAATTTTACACCATTTACACTATTTGCAACACTACACTCTGCAGGCGTTGGTCAACCAACGTAGAGTGGACTCAATACTTTCCGCAAGTTGTCGGCGAAAGCCGCACGATTCGAATGCTCTCCGTATTCAAGCTATCGGTGCATACCGTACTGCTATTTGTAACCCTCTTAACTTTAGACAAAAAGCCTGTACAACGTTCATTTTAACCAGAATAATTACACGTATACAAAATACGACTAACATAATTAAGATTCACCCTGTATATATCAGAAAAAATATTTTATTTCCTGTTCATTTTCCGTTATTTATTTTCAAAAACAAATTTAGTTCCTGTCATTTTACGAAAACATTTTAATTTTCCTGTTTAAATAATCATAAAATGTATGTTCTTTAAAGATAACTTTTATATTATAAACAAAAGTGGTAAGCATATTTTATGCTTGCATTTGTATAATTCCATTTAACTTAGATAATGTATCAGGGTTAGCGTGACAAAACGTTTTGGTGAATACAATCATTTAATAAAAAGATAAAGCTTTCATTCTATTATTAAAATATCTATCATTTCATTAGGCAAAATTACAATTGAAATAAATCAATATCGCAGTTGCACATTTACTATTATTAATATCTAATAGGGATTAGATACAATTTTTTTATTGATTATAAATATTAATAAAGAAAACTCATCTTTTATACAGAGTTAGTAAAAAGTATGGAACCCCTGAGTATCTCCTCAACGGCTTATTATTTTTAAACAAAATTGGGCAACCCCATCTGAAAAGATCCAAGAAATCCAAAAATGCAATCAGTTTTACTGTATCATTTTCGGTTACATCGGAAATAAATATCAACTTTGTCATTTTAAATGGAACACCCTGTATATTTTTAATTCCTTGTTTAATTTTGGATACATTCATATTTTTATTGCCCGGCAACATGCTTTCGAGAAGTGTTGTAAAATTATTTCGATTATCGATGTTCTTGGGTTATTACTAATGAAAACAAATCTTGAAAACTCGGAAACTCAACAATTTATTAATTTTAATAAAAAATAACATGAATTACAAAAATTATAATAAATGTTCAAAATTATGCCCTTCTGCTATCTGACTATATCCTAAACGGTCTTCAAATTCTTGCGCAAAAATTCGTTCGGCATTTGTAACAATAAGTTTCTTATGCGTAACTCTAACTCATTTAAATTTATGGGTCTACTTATGTATGCTTTATTTTTCAAATAACTCCACAGAAAAAAATCGAGAGGTGTTAGGTCAATTTTATTTAAAAATAATAATACATACTTTATACTAACTCTGTATAATACAATCGTTAAAATCGACGTAATTATTTCCAGACGTCAATAAAAATCATATTGAATACAGAATTTTTCCATACACTTTAAATTAATCGGAACAGAAACCGCAACACTTACATAAGTAAAAACGCCCCCAAACATAATTTATTTCTCGAAACGACCAGTAACAATCTCAAAACTCCCTAGTTTTGAAATACACATGCAAACACCCTTATTAATAATAAAACTTAATAATAGGACTTCATAATTAACTCTGTCAATTTATTAAGGATTTGTTATTAGGGCCCAAAAACCTTAGAACAAGTAATTATTTGGTTACAGACAAGCGGAGAGAAAATACCACACCAACTACAACAGTGCCAGGAGAATTGCCTAGTCCGCAGGCGATCCCAGCCCAGAATTATTTTTCGATTATTTTAAATAACATATTTTATTTAAGCTTTCAATTACATTATTATTTTATTTTGTTAAACGTGTATTGTATTATTAGAACATTATTCATGCTAAATAAATGCCTGTTTAGTTTGATTGTGTTGTAAAACTGTATGTAAAGACAAAAACTCACCCCAGCTTCCGACTAGAGCAAACCGTGGTCAAAAATTAAGTTTTATAATACACCTTTGCAAACAAGTGTGTTATACGAGTTTAGTGCAAATAATAAATATTCTGACCACACAATCCAAATGCTATAATCACTTCGTTAGCTAGTGTTATGATTGCTAGATTGAGCTGGGTCAAAACCTCCCAATTACAAACGTCAGCGGATTACAAAGTCCGTTATCAATTCAATTAAAAAAAAACTGTTTTAATACGAAACTGAATAAGTCTTTAAAATTAATTTAAACATTATGTGTACGTAGTCATATCACAACGGAAATAGAAATAAACTTTTGAGGTTGTGTTGATTTTCATATCTTACAAATCAAGTTGAGATGTCACTATTTAATACATATTTAAATGGAATTGGGTATTTTCTACTGAATCCTATGGGTAACCAACGATTATATATTAATCAAATTATGTAAGGAGAAACAATGTTTAATAAATAAATTTAGGCAGGTGTATTTATGAATTTTTTTACAATACAAAAATGTTCACACGTGTATATGTTTCTAATTCATACATTGATTGCATTTTGTCAATTTACCTCCAAGAACTACCGCTGAAAGGCTACCAATTCATAACGCATTTATTCAATGCAATTCTACGACTCCGTCATTTTCCAAACATGAAAAAAAGCAATAATCATTCTAATCATAAAGCCAGGTAAACCCCAAGAACAGCCTGCATCATACCGTCCCATTAGTCTGTTACCAGTGATATCTAAGGTGCCCAAAAAAATGATACTAGAGCTACTACACCCAACACTCTTCGACAATCTTCTAGTACCTGATCACCAGTTCGGATTTCGAACCAACCATGCAGCATTTGAACAGTTTCATAGAGTAATTGATAAAATCACTAAATACTTTGAAGATAGGAAATACTGCGCAGCAGCATTTTTAGACATAACTCAAGCTTTCGATCAAGTATGACACGCGGGGCTTCTGTGAAAACTCAAGAAAATTCTACCCCCTGATTTTTAAGAAATTTTAAAGTCGTGTCTATCCAACAGACAATTCCAAATCAGATATCGCAGCGAACTAACACCTCCACACCCCATTGATTCGGGTGTTCCCCAGGGGAGCTTCCTGGGACCAATTTTATACCTGCTCTACACGGCTGACCTCGCCACACAACCGTGCAACATGATCGCTACATTTGCCGATGACAGGGCAATCCTTGCATCGCATAATGATCCTGATCAAGCATCTTAACAACTACAAACTCACCTGAACAAAATATAGCGGTGGAGTACTAAGTGGCGCATAAAAATAAATGGAAACAAATCGGTGAATGTATGATTCACATTACGAAGAGCCAACTGTCCACCTGTGATGCCAAACAACCAAGAACTTCCTCAAGCCGATAGCGCTAAAT
This sequence comes from Vesta saturnalis, assembly GCA_036346205.1. Taxonomy (NCBI): domain Eukaryota; kingdom Metazoa; phylum Arthropoda; class Insecta; order Coleoptera; family Lampyridae; genus Vesta; species Vesta saturnalis. Next base: position 912,595 of record JARFJB010001851.1, on the reverse strand, counting down.
ATCTTGAAATGCATCTAGACAAGAAATTGACATGAAGGGCGCATATATGGACTAAGCGGAAACAATTGACTATGGACTCAAGTTACAAAAAATGTATTGGCTGATTGGGCGAAAGTTACAATTATCCTTAGAAAGCAAATAACTACTGTATAAAACTATGATTAAGCCAATTTGGACCTATGGCATACAGCTAAAACATCTAATATCGAAATACTGCGAAGATTCCAGTCAAAAGTGATTCGCTCCATTGTAAATGCACCCTGGTATGTCTCTAACGAAGCCATCAGACGTGACCTTAATCAAGAAATAGAAAAGCATAGTGCACGAAACTGTGACCGAATTAGTGTTTACCCCATCCCCCTAGTGGAATGCTTAATTGAGAATGACGTGGACCAACCACGGTTAAAACGTTTTAAACTGTCAGATTTAATGAACAGGTTCCAATAACAATATAGTGTTGTATAACTTTCTGTGCCTTTAGTGTATGTTAAACTAGAATTATGACCTCAGGATGCTCTACCTTCATGCTTCTCACTTATTTATTATATACTGTAAGACAAATTTACTGCTGAATGTCACATTTGACAGATTGTAGTGTTATAAATAATATATATATATATATATATATATATATATATATATATATATATATATACGAGGAAATATCAATAAGTTAGAAAATATCCGTATGGCGACTGATTCATTCTTACCTCTTATTTGTTAATATTACATATCGCAGCCATAAGAAAGTTATGTGCTGGTCACATATTTTTATTATAATTTATAATTAATACATAAATATAATTTTAGTGGAGTTTATCGGCCTATTTCCACAGTTTATGCTTTTGAGCGCGACGTTTCGGAAGCGGACTCTGCTTCCGTCATCAGGCTTAGTCCTGAGAAGGACTGTTTTCGCACCTTCTCAGGACTAAGCCTGATGACGAAGCAGAGTCCGCTTCAAACGTCGCGCTCAAAAGCATAAACTGTGGAAATCGATAACTACTAATAGGAAACCACAGTTACAAAACACTTATAATACAGAAATATAATTTTGTTATAATTTTTATTTTCTTTTTACTATGAACTACGGAGCGGAATAAAATATGTACATGAAACAACCTTCTTCGACTTGATTTGTGGCAGGTAGGTTAATTGCTTATATTCAGTGAATTCACTTTTTTTTGTAAAAACTTTTTACACTGTATGGTCTGCAGCTACAAAATGTACTGTATATGCACGTTAAATGTTGTATACTGTTCGCAATTGGCTGATCGCCCACATTTCGAGTAACTCGAGCCATGTATCCAATAATGGTGAATGCGGATATTAACTTTTGACTTGAATTTGTTCGCATGGTTGATATCTTCAAGTGAGTTAAATGCATATTTTGAAAGTTTTCGAATGACATCCACATTGCTATAGGTTGTCCATTGAAAATTTTATTGACCCCTGTATTTGACCTAGAAAACCATCTGATGGAAGTCAAAATAAGAAATGTACATCTTCTGTTGAAAAAAGGTGAGCCGTTTGTAAGGATATGCTAGGCAAAAAACGATTAGAGGCCAGAATAAGTAATTTAATAAACAACACGTATTAGGCATATGTACAAATAAATAAAATATTTACATTTAAATAAATACAATTTAAATAGGCATAACATTTATAAAAATTAAAAAACCTCCTTTCTAAAATTAAATCCATATTGATCAGATTTTACTCTTAAAATTCTTGCAAGTTGTGGTGGGCCACAATAAAAAATTGTAACTTTACCTTTTTTTTGATCTAAAATTTGTTTAAAAACTTTATCCCAATTTGGACGTCCCGCATTTGTTCTTGTTTTCAAACCAGTTATTAAATCCCTCTTTTCCTAAAATTTTAATTTAGTTTAATTTAGCATACCAACTTAATTATACCTTTTCATGTAGTAAATCTAATGCTAATTGTAAACCAACGGCTTTCATATCTGTTTTTTGAAGTGCACTTGTTATATACATGTGCATTTCCAAAAATCTTTCCATAGCTCCACCTAATTCCGCTTGTTCTATTTCTAATTGCGATAATAAATTCACAAACCATTCAAAAGAGCGTTGATCACGATTTATCCAAAAGAAGTCGACCTATTTAAAAAATAATGTACAATAAAACACAGTGAATGAAATGAATGTATGTACCTTGCGAAGATTCATAATGGTTGCTGGAATTTCACTTGCCCAGGCAAATTTGCATCTTGGACATGTATGTCGTGCTTTCCAATATCGATGCATTATAGATTGCAAAATTGATGCAAACGGAGTTACACCAATCCCAGTTGCTATTAAAACAGCATGTTGAGCTCTAAATATATGACTTGAGGGTGCTCCATACGGCCCGTCAAGATATATCTAAATTCAAAGCATTCTTAAAATAATAGCCACTTATCAAAAAAAAGAAGGTATAGTATAGCTAGCAAAAATTGTTAGTGCGCACATAAGCGTTAACCACAAATCACCTCAGTTCCGTTACCAAATGGAAGTCTCATAAATATATCTGTTAGTTCAGAGTCTAAAATGTCTTCAGTGCTATCGTGTGGAGTGGGGCGTTCGCTTATAGGCTAGCAAAATGTTAACATCTTACTTTTATGTAAAGAACAATGTATATTATGTATCACAATAGGCTCACCTCTAAAGGTTTTCCTACGGGATAGTTAACTGGTTTTAAAAACGAGGCGTTTAATGAAGTTTCTGATAAATCATTTATCAGACCTTCTTCAGCTTGTCTTTCCATGTTTGACGTAAGACTAAACCCACTTATTTGGCGACCTGCAAAAGCGTACTATAACTTGATAAATCATAAAAATTCCACTTACCAACAGAACCCAAAGAACTACTAGAATTTTGTTGCTCACAATTTTCAAGACTTGGGGTTTTAAAAGCAATAATAGTGGGTTTATTTCGCATATAACGGAAGCTTTGCGCTAAAGATTTATTTTGTGGACTTAAGTATGCTAATCCTAAGGATTTTAGTCTTGCACGTCGTATTTGACATTCATCAAAGCTTTTTTCCGATTCAGAGCGCATATATTCTCGTAATCTGCAAAAACGTTAACAAAAAGGCTGACAGAAATTTTTTTATACGTACGCTTTGAGACGTTCACGTTTTTTAGCTTTCGTTTGCATATCTGGCATAGATAACGACTTCTCTAAGGGAACCTTTGTTGCTAAAAGAAGGCGATGAAGCTTTTTGTCAGGAGTCAATCTCCTAGGTCTTGAGTACGTAAGCATTTCAGTTCCACTAGACGAAGCACGGTTGTTTAAATCCCCATCAGATGCTGATGTTGGACTTACATCTGATTCGAATGATTCATTAGTGTATGCTATCAATTTTGCTCCAGCTTTTCCATTTTCTTCTCTGTTCGAAAACGTTCTAGTAATTGTAGCCTGTATCTTCTTTATGGGATTTTGGCTGCTAATGCTTCCATTTGACAAACGCTTTTTTTCAGCTTCCGTTATGGGAGGTGTATGAGGAGCAATTTCTCCATTATGTAATTTCTGTTGCTCTTTTTCAAAACATTCATAAAGTCTGTTAGTCCACTCTCCAACACCTCTAACATGTAGCCACATGTAATCTAAAATAATTGAAAAATTTTAATATACTCAAGTTGACATTCGTAACTCAACCTTCTTGTTCAGGCGCACTACTTATGGTAAAAGGATGCCATTCGTATTTTGCTATTACTGGTATGTTTATAAAAACATAATCTCCAGGATGAAAATCAAACTGTAGCGGTCGTTTAATTACTAAATGTGTTACTTTTGATGGTAATAATAAGCCAGAACTAATGTAAGTTTTGCCCCGTTTACTTTTCATCAACCCTAATCTCAGTAAGCGTTCAGCTAGATAAAGAATTCCAGGAGCTATAAACCACTTCCAAAAATTCGGACCGTGAAAAACTAATAAAACCCAGTAGGGTACATAAAGCAAATGTGTCCAGTAAAAAATCTAAAAGCGGAACTGACATTTGTTTTCAATTTTTTTATTGTTATGCATACTTCAAAAGATCCTCCTCTTCTAACAAATGGTTGGGAACATATAAACATAATTAAAAGAATAATTATTAAAACAACTCCCGTGGGATTAGCAATTCCAGGTATTAAGCCAAAGTAACCAGGCTTGCTTGAAAAAATCCATTCGGTGGCAGTAAAATTATTGTAGTTTAGTTCGGGATCGCTAATAATAATGACGCCTGAAAAAAAAGTTATAGTTATTAGTTATTGAAAATGGGCAATCTTACTAAAATTTATAATATGGGAGATGGTGTGTACACAACAGTAGAAAAATATTAAGCATCCAGTTAACTTATGGAAATAAATATGTTGATCTAATGGTAAAAAGGCACTAAATCCACGAGATCGCAAAAACGTTATTGATTGTCGTAACATTAAGACCAGAACAAACATACTGTTGAAATTTAGACATTGTCCTAAAATTTAAGTAATAAAAAAGATGAATTATTAGTTTGGGATAAACACACCGCATGCTCTAGCAAGTATTGTGTAAAAATTGGATTTTCGGTATTCAATTGCTCTTGAAATAAACAATGCTAGATTGACAAATACAAACACTGCCAAAAATATTAAATACACATAATTATTCTTCACATAAGGTTTTGTTAACTGATATGGTCTGAAGGACATTAGCTTTCCAAACCAAGATGTAGAAGATGACTTAGGTTTTGGTGGAACCAACCATCGATCAATACTGAAAAAAAAAAAACGTTACTCAATATATAATATTAATCCAGACGTTTAATTCAATGGCAAGACTTGCATTCGATTCTAACTAATTAATTCAACGATTTATTTGTATACAGGGTGGTCTAGACCTAGCGTTAAAATTTTTTTGGGTGATAGAACAACATAAATGTGACTCAAACACATAATTAAAAAATTCCATTTTACACATCCACTTAAAGAAAAATGATTTTAATTTTTTCCAAAAAATTTACCCAAACATTCAGAAATTCTGGGATATGTTGATACATTCTACATTAAATTTCAAGTAAGGATGGATAGCTTATGATAATCCTGAATTTACACAACCACTAATTAAATTCATTAGAACTATGAAGTTATCGTTTTATTAAAAAAAAAAAGCTTATACACACACATTTCCTTAAAAAAATTGCCAGACAGTAGCAAATGCTATAAAAACTGCTTCAAAATCTAAGGTTTCAGAGGACAGGCTACAAAATTTTATTCGTCACCATTTAAGTACAGTTATGCCAGTTTGAATAGTGTAAAACGTGGTTTGAGAAAAATAAAAAAAAAAATTTAACGCTAGGTCTAGACCACCCTGTATAGAATTTAGGAATTGATATACCAAATTAGTCGTATGTCATAGTGAAACTGTTAAACTGGCGGACTGTATCTTAAGTGTGAAGCGTTTTGAACAATAATTGAAATGTTTTATTTGTAAAATTATAACCATTGACAAAGTTTTAGACCATTACTAGACTCATAAAACTCAGCAATTGCGACATAAAGTTTTGTTTTTTAAATAATAAGGATATTCTATACCGTGAGCGGCTAAATTATGGAATAAATTCAATAATTCTTAAATCAGCAACTTCAGAGAAAAATCCCGATACCTGTAGATTTTTATTTTTAGACGCGCGGTTGTTCAGGTTATTAATTTATTTTTGAGGTTACCTATGTAAGCGTGATGACGTCATTGATGATTTTCTTTAATAGAAAGGGGAGGTGTTGCAATGGAACTTTTGAGAGATCTTTTAATTATCTAATCAGTCGTAGCAATAGTTTTGAGTATTTGCGTTACGTATACAGGGTGATTCAAGATTATTGTTGTTCTATAAAAATACAAGCGAACTAAAAAAGACAAAAGAAAACTATTCCAAATTTGGTATGTAGACATAATCTTTTAAAACTATTTTCAAAAGTGCAACGTTGCCACTTCTACCAGAAACCCAAGGCAACTTTGAAAATTCAAATTGAATAGCCTGTATGTTATTGCATTTTCGCATAAAATTCTAAGCAACTTTTGTTAATATTTCCCTATACCCATCTCTAAGCGCAAACGCACACTTAAAAATAAAAATCGACAGGTTTCGGAATTTTTTTCTGATTTTATTTGGTTTGAAAGTTCTGTCATAATAATCTTTGAAAAAAAACTGATTCACTTCATATGTCGAGAAGTTTAGTATCAAGAATACAGTAAGCACATTAAAAATGATAGCGAAAAGAAATATCAATTATGACTGGATGTGGAGATAGAACCGGAACGCAACTACAAGTATGTAACTTATCTAATACAAAATATCCTAACAAACCTATCAGACAATCGACAGTTAGTAAAATTGAAAAAAAATAGGGAAACTGGTTACGTTAAACACGTTGCAAACACTGGTCATTTACAAATAAACGAAAATGTAAAATTAAATGAATTCACACAAAACAGAGAAAAAATTGTTTAACATTGTAGAATTGTTTGTAACTCAATTTAAATGTTCAAATTGCCACCCTCCTACTTCTTGGCAGTAATTGAACCGATGACCACAAGCTTCTTGAACATTGTGGATCATTTGTGGACTAATCTTACGCATTTCTAATCTAATTCTATTTTTCAAATCTTCCAGATTTCGTGGTTTCTCGACGTATACTTTAGATTTTAAATAGCCCCATAGAAAAAAATCAAGAGGTGTAAGATCTGGAGATCTTGGGGGCCACTCTATAGATCCTCGTCTACCAATCCATCTACCAGGAAAAGTTATGTTTAAAAAATCGCGAACAGGACGTGTATAGTGAGGAGGTGCACCATCTTGCTGAAACCATATATTATCATTTGGTAAATCAGGATCATTTTCATTTGGGAAAATTACTGCAATGGCAGGTATAAGTTCATATTGTAAGAAGTCCAGATATCGTTGCCCTGTAAGAGTTTTATCGAAGGAAAAAGGACAAATGATTCCGTTCTCTATTATCCCCGCCCAGACATTCACTTTTTGAGGATACTGAGTGTGTAACTCATTCATCCAATGAGGATTCTTTTTACTCCAATATATACAGTTTTGTCGATTTACTGTACCATTTAAGGAAAATATAGCTTCATCCGAAAATAGAATTTGACGAAGGAATTATTAGGATTATGACAGAACTTTCAAACCAAATAAAATCAGAAAAAAATTCCGAAACCAGTCGATTTTTATTTTTAAGTGTGCGGTTGGTCAGAGTATTATGTTATTTTAGAGGTCGTTTATGTAACGCTTAGAGACGGGTATAGGGAAATATTTACAAAAGTTGCTTAAAATTTTATGCAGAGTCCGAAAATGCAATAACATACAGGGTATTCAATTTGAATTTTGAAAGTTGCCTTGGGTTTCTGGTAGAAGTGGCAACGTTGCACTTTTGAAAATAGTTTTAAAAGATAGATCATGACCTATTATGTCTACATATCAAATTTGGAATAGTTGTCTTTTTTAGTTCGCTTGTATTTTTATAGAACAACAATAATCTTGAATCACCCTGTATACGTAACGCAAATACTCAAAACTATTGCTACGACTGATTAGATATTTAAAAGATCTCTCAAAAGTTCCATTGCAACACCTCGCCTTTCCATTAAAGGTAATCATCAATGACGTCATCACGCTTACATAGGTAACCTCAAAAATAAATTAATAACATGAACAACCGCGCGTCTAAAAATAAAAATCGACTGGTATCGAGATTTCTCTCTGAAGTTGCCGATTTAAGAATTATTGAATTTATTCCATAATTTAGCCGCTCACTGTATAGTAGGTAATTCATTCGTAAGGTACGTGTGGTGGTAATGTTATGCGTCATGTGTATACACTTTAGAAATGAACCCAACTCTAGCACACCTCAAACATTTCAGGCAAATAGGCAAAATGAATATCGTAAAAAATTGTTCTTACAAAAATATTGTGAAATTCTAGCATTAGTCCAAGCCAACTAAAGAAACAGATACATGGATCTTTTAAAAATTGCAACAACACGTTTTATGGTTTTATTTTTAGTATTAGGTGTGCAGCGTGACGTACTAAAAGTTGGCAAAAAAATATTTACCAGAAGTTGTTCGAGTATTGCATTAAAATTATGAATAATTTCGGAATAATTCAGCAAAACCTAGGTCTCATAATTCAAAAAGATCTATTATTTTAACACATTCATGGCTATTAATAAATAACAAGTAGGAATCCCACATATTAAAATCTATATAGCAATGGTTTCTGATTTTTCAAATGGATTTGGCATAGAATACATATATTTTATTTAATGGATTTACCCAAAAAATAATCCAAACGGTAAACAAATCATTTACTACTGTTTGTTGTAACTGGTTTATAAAGGACAAATATCCAACCACCGAAGAAATCAATTTAGAGTCAGCTTTAGAATACATTGCTGATAGTTTGCATATGATTACTGAACATCTTCTTATAGGAAATGATAAGTCTGGGAAAATAGCAAGTATTAGATCAGGTATTGTTCAAGATGTGCGTCCGAGAAGTGTTATAGTTCCATTACAGATTGGATTAGCTGTCCAAATGTACCATCACTCCCGATCAAGGTTCTTGATAAATAACTTCTACGCTATGGGTTACTGCTCATCACACCCAGAAGTTCTGAGATTTCAAGAAAATGCAGCTTTATCTGTTGCTTCGGATATTTTAGGCAGTGCAAATGCATCAAATACAATGGTACTGTTTGCAGCAGATAACTTGGACCACAACATATTGACCTTAGATGGAATGGGGACATTTCACTGCATGGGTATGATTGCAGCCACAGCTCCTGGACAAAGATCATGCAGGCAGTTGAATAATATCTGAACTGAATATCACAAATTAAATACAAGTGATCATAATGGATTACCGTTTTGCAGAGAGTATACGTCGTACGTTTGAATTCAATCAACTGCATGCTCTAACAGTTTATCCCATGATATTGAAATTATGTGGAAAGTGTCTTTTGCAGCCAGTTTCAAACTGGCAAGGTTTTATGTACATAGCACATAAGAAACATCAACATTCTGAACAGTCATCCGTGGTTTTTCTTCCAATGCGTGACATGTCTTCTAGTGACAAGACGTGTATTTTTTCTACTTTAAAGTATTTTTGCAAACTGCCTTCAAAGTGTAACATTCCTGCAGTCGTAAGTTTTGACCAGTCACTGTTCTGGAAAGCTTCTGAAATAATAAATGAAGTTCTTGAAGATAGTCCGTTATGAAGTGTTGTGTTATTACTAGGGAGTTTTCATACACTGATGAACCTGTTGGGCGCTATTGGTACTTAAATGGATATCGTAGATATTTTAGGAACGATTTACGGTGAAAACACAGTGATGCATATGCTTAGTGGAAAAGCTGTCCAAAATGCGGTTCGTGGAAATATACTTGTAAGTCAGTTCCTTACAAAACAGCTTGTAGTTAGAGTGGTGAAAAGTGAAGCAGGATTCAACAGTCTTCTGCAGGAACTTGTAGACATGTATACATGCCTGAATTCTGGTACAGTCGATTTCGATAAGTTAGAATCCTTTGCAGCAGTAAAAAACCAGTTCAGTTTGAAGGAAAATGAACTAAGCAATAGCTCAAGTGCGATCAAATTTTGGTTGAACTATGACAAAATGTTAGGAACACTGATAGAACTCCTGGAAGCCGATCGGATAAGATCGTCGGACATGGACATTTACGCTATGTATAAGTGTTTACCCATATTTGCTACAGCAGGTCACGCAAATTATCAAATCTTTTTATTTGTATTTACATAACATGAAGTTGTTAGACACTCTATCTCCTGAAGTTTATGATAAATTTCACAATGGATCCCATGTCATACAGCGTAGTGATAAGTACTGGGCTGGGATTGGGTCTGACCTGGTAATTGAACAGACCCGTATGCGATTACTAAAAGCACTGGTGGACTAACGAGAGGAAGCGGCATGACTGAACACCAAACAGCTGTGTGGACAATGCTGCACCGCTTAGTTTATCATATAACTACTCAATGAAGGACTACACTGACACAGCTTACACAACAAGTGAACAACATAAGGAAGCAACTACTTCACGAATGGATAGGGACAAGAAGGATCTGGCTAAACGTTCTTCAAAATTTGAAGAATACATTCCACTCTCTGAGAAAACCACCTTGAGAAATATCATCATATGTTTAAACGATGATAAGGATGTAAATGTTCAAGATCTTTTTAATATAGGCAACACAATAATTCAAGTAATGGAAGGACAATCTGTTTTCAGTATTCCTGTAAACGAAAAGATAAAGTCAAGACATTAGCGACCAGTCGGGGTATAAAAGTTAATAAGAATCAGGCTATTGCCCATCTATGATCTCCCTAGTTCCTGTTTTCCTCTCACTTATGATATGAGAAAATTTAAGGTAGCTGTTCATAGGTATCCATTGGCAATTCATTATCCCTCTATCCATCCTCGTAAGTGTTCCTGAGTGCTTTAGCACGATAGGCCAAATTTAGCCTGTTCAAGTCCACAATCATAAAAAAAAAATCTATGTTGTTTCAGAGGTTCCTGGTTGTATTACAATCAGGATAGTTAAATCTCGATGATATTATGAGGTATGAACTATCACCTTACCCACTATATTTGTTCGAAGAAAAATATTTAATGCGGAAACCTAACAAAGCGCAGCCTCAAGAAGCCCTAAGAGATTATGTTGTCATCTGAATTGGCTGTACTTCAATACATTTCAAATACTGACCACTACGTACTTGATGGGGGATCATACTACATCGCTTGAAATGGAAAGAAGGAAGTACGTACACTTCAATAGCTAACGACCACCAAAACTTCACTTTACATCGCTAAGATAAGACAGATAAATACAAAGGACAATACCCACTTACATCAAACAAGTAATGCTGCAAACGATGTCAATATAAGGGAAGGCACTAAATTTTGTGGAAAGATGGAAGATTTTCTTTTTAATGACATGAACAAGCAAGTCCTCATCAACCTCATCGCTGACAGTTTGAGTCAGAAAGGCTGTCACGTTTTTTACGCTGAAGGTGATGCAAACGTTAATATTGTGAAAGCAACAGTAGAAGTATCTGCTTCCAAGTCATCAACCCTTATTGGAGAAGATGCAGACCTACTGGTATTGTTGCTATATTACGCTACAAACGACTGCAAAGATCAGACAAGCGTAAAGCAAACACAAATGTATATAATATTAAAGTTTTGAAACAGTTACTAGGTGACAATGTATCCTACGATTTGTTGTTTACCAACGCATTTTCTGGATTTGTGATACTACATCACGGATTTTTGGAGTTGGTAGGAAGTCAGTGTTCAGAAATGTCATCAGATGCGAACCCGTGTTGCAAAGTTATTCCAAAGTATTTTACACTCCAAACGTTGATCCAAATATTGTGGAAACGACAGGATGCAAAGCAATGGTTTCAATGTTTCACGGAGGACAAACTGAGTCCTTATAAGGTGAAGCAAATACTCAAAAATAAAAATAAGAAATAAAACATGAAAATGTAAACTTTCACAATTATCACACATAATAAAATACTTATCTTTTTTGGTTTCCTTTTAATCGCGTATTTTAAATTATACAATCTAAACGTTTCGATAACACTTACAGTTATCTTCGTCAATAGTAATATCTGTTAAAAATTGTTAAATCAGCTAAATACATATGAAAACAAGATATTAGGGACACCGGAAGTGCCTCATCTTACGCAATTAGAGAAGGCACTGCAGCAATCTGGTAGTAGTTAACAGAAGGGAATAGAACAGTATTACAGTGTAATACACGGAACAGGTGTAGCTTTGGAGTAGTTAGCAGGAGTAATTTGATGCGTGACACGATGGCACAAGACAAATCGATAACTGGAGACTCAGTGGTACTAACGAGGAGGGTTACAACAACGAAGAAAGATAAAACATGAGAGTTTAATAGGAAAGTGTTAACATTTGATAAGAATAATAATGTCGCTTAAGAGGGAGATACTATACAATTTGGAACTAGATACAAAAAAAATTACGTGTAGTAAAAAGAAACTATCAACTAACGAAACCGAAAGAACTAGATAATGGCGAGTTTCGTACGGTGTTGTTTTATCTGTCTTCATAAAGTGAAAGTAAGATTGGCATATTGTATTGATTGATTTCCCAAAGCTTTATAGTGGTTTTCGAATTAAAATTTTCGTATTGAAAACTTAAAATGGATTTCTGAAGGTAATAGGCTGCTGCGTTAACATTTTTTTCGTTCGAAAGTTTGTTGAGAAGTATGGTGCAATATTCTTGAGAGGGGGAAGAGGACCGAACATATTGTCCCGGTTGTGACCAACCTAGAGCACGGTTCAGGTGGATATAATGGAGTTCATCCCCCCTGGTTGTTTCTTCCGAAGTTTCGGACACGTGGTGTCGGCTAACGAATATTTCATAAAGGGATGCGTCTTGATAAGTGCATCTTAATATTGAAATATTGAACGAAAATACGCGGAATGACATTATCGAATAAAAATTGTTGTGAAGGCACACTGTTCTTTACCTGTTCTAACATTCAGCCGTAACAGACGACGGTCTCACTGTATATAGTTGTGTAAACAGTTATTTTAAATCATAAATAAAGCTACCGTATTAAGACAAGGTTGTGTAAACAATTTCGCGCGTAAAAGCTTTTTGTGTACATAAACTATACAACGTCCAAGGCAGTCAAATGAAACGTAACATTATTGAAGTTGTTAATTGGTCGCATTGGTTTCCCGTTTGGAAGTCATTAAGCAGTTATCCTGAAGCCTTTCACGTCCAGATTCCTTCCGCTATCACCTGGAGGAGAGGTTTTCAATAATTTTGTAGAAGGTAACTTAACATTGTGCGAAAATAAGATTTTGTTGTTTCATGTACATCGGTAAAAGGACTTTTAACAGACAACTAATTTTGTTTAGACAAAAAATAAAATCATTATAATAATTTAATATTAGTCAAGTTGCTTTGGTATGTGCGAATCCTTGCGATATTGCAGGCTCACATTCTATTAATATAAGTAATTTGATTGCAATTTCATTATATTTTGAATTTACATCAGTTCTACATACATAAAGACAAAATTTACATCGATTGGGGCTTGAATCTCGATGGCGCAGTTGCTTAGCGCGGTACACTTGCAAAGTACAGGTCGTAGGTTCAAATCCTACTCGAGGTAACCTTTTTATTTATGTATTTAATAAAATTAATAATAATTTTTAAAAAATAAAATCGTTCCATGCATTTATTAACGGTGATCGTAACAAGCATTTGGAGTTTACGATCTTATGGCAGAAACGTTTATCGTGTGACTTTATTATTTGCTGCACGTTTGCTTTCAGAATTTTTATGGTCGGTCAACTATCAAAGTTAGTATTGGAGTGATGAAAATATTCAATTTCATGGACAGCTAATGTGTATGAGTGTATTTTAAGAGATGTCGTGATTAGTCCCATATTTCTGGAAAAAATTGGAATTTACCTAAAATCTGTTTACCCAACAGAAATAGTTAAGCTCGTCCCACTAAATTTTGGCCAATGTAAGCAGCGAATAGCTCTACACCAACAAAATTATAAAAACCGGGAAATTTAAAAACTACAAATTACAAAGCGTCATGTTTTTAGTATTGGCACTTTACCACACAGCAGAAGTCTCAAATTATTTGCTACTTCTAAAAATACAACGTAAACATATTAAAAAAGGTACAAGAGACTGCAAATCACTACAGTTAAGCAAAGTTTGGAAATTACAGGTGGACTAGGGTATAAACAAAGATTCGTCACATACTATTTTGTTTTCAAATTGTTTTTAATTATATAAAATACAGTAACACAAACATAGTTTAAAAATATTTTTGGATTAGGTTCTTTTATAAGGATGATAGGGTTATATACTACGTTTAGAATAAAATACGGTTGCAAAACACACTTTATTTTAAAAAGCAAAGAATATAAAACAGGTAAACTGTATGATATTGAATAAAACAGAATTAGAGTCGTCTGTTCTGTTAGGTATGCCAACTACAACAGTTGAAAGCAAGTAATCGCTTGTGTTCCGGGTGTTAAAAATGCGACCAATAACAAAGTTGCATTTAAATATTGCGGGAATTTTTGGGGAGGAGCTTAACTATTTCTGTTCGATAAACGGAGTATAGATATATTCGAATACATATTTATACAATCACACCTTTTATTGATGAGGAAAATCCGCAGGCATATCGTCTTTATATTATGTTAAAAATGGTGCGCCACCATAGTACTTTAGAGAAGTAACACATTATTTAAAAGCAACATATATGGATAGGTGGATTGTCGCCCAGTTCTAATCGAGTAACCTTCTCAACTGTCTAACATCATACTCCTAGAATTTTTATTTGGTTAGATATCGAGCAAGTGGAGTTGTGGTAACACGATCTACTTAGCATTCGGGAGGTAATGGGTTCGATTCCCGCTATCTACCCTGTGCGAGAGGTTTTCAGGGGGTTGTCTTCAAACACATATAGCGACATAGTTACTGCGTATAAGCACACCATGTTTCTTCCAATCCTATCCTGACCGCACTTCTCTTGAATCCCACCATGCATACATACTTAATATATGTATGATGAGAATCGATTATTGTGGCTGAAGGAGCTTGGAAAGCTCAAGCAGCCCGCCCTCTCCCTTGGAAAGGGAATGAAACACGAGCCCATTTATTTTTCCTTTTGGTTATATCAAAAACCAGTATCACAAACCTTTAGGTTTGTTTAAATAAACTATTTGCACTTATTTATAAATTCACTGTGTTTTTCTAAAGTTTTGTTTTTTGAACATCTGTTAAAATAACAATCTTAATTTTTTTATTGTTGTAATATTTCTCCTTTAGGATTTATACTTATTGTTAAACTTAAGTCGTGTATTATTTTTTAAATTACACGTCTTGGATTCATTCTAAACGTTTAAATAAACATGACTGTTGATGACATAGATACCGAGATGACAGATGATATATGTTATACGAGAAGATGACATACTTGACAGATCACATAAATCACATAGATGATGTAGATCACGTGAATGACGTTGAAGATAGGAATCACGTACATGGGCTAAGTGCATGGCACCGATGTCAAAGGTGAAATGTTATCGGAGACATAAGTGACAGATAACAGGGATGTGGTAGACCACGTATAGACGACGCAGGCAACGGGGACGATGTATACCATGTCGATAACGTTGATGATGCAGACGACATAGATGGTGTAGAAATTATAAGTGATATAGATAAAGTTGATGACGCATATTATTATACAGTGTGTGCCAAAAATTGCTTAACAAATGGGACTTTTTTTCAATATCACGTTCTGCGAAAAATTCTTTCTGCAGATGAGTTTTGCTTGTTCTAAAACTTATTTAACACCAATCAGATCAAAGTTGACATGCACGCTGTACAGGGTAGAACATAAAACACATATTTTGCTTAAGAGTAAAGTACCTTTACTTCAATAGATAGAAAAAAATTATACTGATAAAAGTCATGTTCAGACTCCTACGACGACTATTTTGAAATTTTCCGAGATTTTTCTGAGTATTTTTCTATTCTGCATAATAAACATATTACAAATGTATTCTCGACTGGCATCTGTAGTATGATTTATTTGTCAGTTTGACAATGTATCCATAATTTGAATTGAACAGTCAACGTAATGTCATACTTATTTATATACTCGAATCTTATTTGAATGAAAATGAAGTTGAATAACTAACAAAAGGTAGAAATAGTACTAATTCGAGGAAATAATTACCGAACAAGACGGCAGGCTGCTGCATAATTTAATAATAATCATCTCGAAAGATCAAACATCTACCATGTAACTGTGGCTCATGTTATGCGGAATTTTAGAAATTGCAATCCGAAATTTTTCAAAGAACCTGAACAACTGACAATGGATGATGACAATCTTGATGGAAATGAGTTAGACATACTACTGACTATTCAATAAAATCGTAAACAAAGCATTAGACAAATATCCCGGATTTTGAATGTAACCACCACGTTTACAAGAAAGAAAAAGCACAAATTTAAATCTTTTGAACCAAAATTTATTCGCACTTTAATGGAAAGAGACATGAATGAGAGCTTGGATTTTTATGTATTGCTTTTAGGATGTTTAGAAGATGATAGAAATTTTTGAAGAAAATTCACTGGTAAAGCAGTATTTACAACAAACGGGATATTTAGTTCTCAAAATTCTAGGGATTGGAGCACTCAGAATCCACATTGGTCGATAGAGTGTCGTAGCCAGTACTCTGAAAAGGTTAATGTTTGGTATGGAATAATATGCGACAGGTTACTTGGACCATTATTTTTTGAGAACAACATCAAAGGCAACAATTTTTTGAATTTTCTCAACACAGAATTGGAAAACGTTCTAGACGATATGCCGCTTGAAGAAAGACACCCCATGATTTTTCAATTAGATGGCGCCCCCGCACATTTCCACGCACGTGTAAGAGATTGGCTAAACGGAAATTAAAATTATTTAAATTTTTTTTCTTGGGCTCCAAGATCTCCTGATATTACACCTCTCGATTTTTTTCTGTGGGGTTTCTGAAAGAAACGGTGTATAAAATTCGCACGCGAAACGGCGATGAACTGAAGCACAGAATAAGAGAAGCCTGTCAATCCGTTACACCTGAATTGCTGCGAAATGTTCGAGCAAATATGAGACGGAGTACCATTAAGTGCAGTGAGCTTCTGGATGAGTCACATCTCAAAAGTATAATAATTAAAATTTAGTCGAAGTTGCCGAAATTCAATATGTCATAGCTATGTATGTTTCTGTTGATTTTTCATTTCAACAAAAATAAATAATATGCTCAAAATTTTTAGCCTATATTTCATCTCTTAGAATAAAATTGAATTTCAAACAACTTTCTCAATATACTTTTTTCTGTCTATTGAAATAAAGGTACTTTACTCTTAAACAAAATATGTGGTTTATGTTCTACCCTGTATGGTGTGCATGTCAACTTTGATCTGATTGGTGTTAAATAAGTTTTAGGACAAGCAAAACTCATCTGCAGAAAGAATTTTTCGCTGAATGTAATATTGAAGAAAAGTTCCATTTGTTAAGCAAATTTTCGCACACACTGTATAGAATTATTACGATGTTGTTAACGTTTGCCATTTCAAAAAATAATCCTTTGTGTCAGAATTTTATTATAATCTATGTGTAATAAACAAATTCAAAAGTTGATTCAAAATTGTTCTATTTTACTTAATATTTTAATAAAATTTTTACCAAAAATGGTAATGATAAAAATACATAAATGTAAAAAAAAAACAATTTTCATTTAGGTATAACAGAAATTTGTAGGAGTAAGTATTGATAAACGTCTATCTTAGACTGGAAGAAATCTACGTATGTAATCGCATGAGAACATTCATTTATGTAAGGTAATTACCGTCCAAGTTCAGCACGACATTCATATTTTAATTCAAACCTTGGAAAAAGTTTACTTTCATGATCTCCAAACACGACCTCTACAGGTCATTCATTTAATGATGTTATCAAGCTGTGAAAACAAAATTAATCAACAATGAGACATTTGGGAGTACACTTTCGGTACAATGTCCCCAAAGTAATTTAATACAAGTGTAATTAAGAAAATTTTAGAGAAACGCTTGGACGCGTCAAGCCATTAAACATAGTTGGCATATTAATGACAACTAAACAATTCTTTTCAAATTTCCATTATTCTTGTAATTCTGTATTCCGCTATACTGGTAACAGACCCTTAACTTCATAACTTTGTTGAGAAATACGTTTTCAATCATTAACCTGGCATCTGACATGTGGGGGTAACGAACCGCGACTGAACTGAACCGTACTTCCTTTCAAACAACAGCGCATAAATGTTAGCCTAGTTACCTTTCGGAAATAGCCAATTCTTTCATTGTATGAAGCCGTTTTGATCACAGTTCGTCACAGTTGCTGTTGTTCGATAGTTTAGTTCACCTAGGGTCTATCAAACCCCATGTGTCTGATCGTGTTACAAAATACGTACATTGTGTGTACTGATTTCTACCAAACGAGTTATTACTTGTGATTTTGAGGTACGTTTCTTTATTACATGATACATATCCTCTAGCCTTTGAAATCGTTAAGTTAATCATGGGAGAGTGCGAAAAAAAAAATGAGTCGCCTTGCGACTCTATGGATGGAGGTGGAAAACGAAGATGAAGAGGCAATTGAATCAGATGTCGAAAGTTAGATAGATAATGTAAGCATAAACAGTGACCATCCAAATGTTGAACAAATAGCGAGTGGTTTTGAAAATGAACAAGATTGCCCTTTTAACGCTACGGACGTTGTAGGTGCTACGGCAAACATGGATGACAATGATGTCATCAAAAGTATGTTTGAAATGACGTAACATCACCCAAAGTGAGAATATCGTCACTCGACTGCCCGGATTCAAGAGATCTGCTACAGATAAGAAAGTTCCCTTTAATATTTTCTCATCTTCATCAATGAAGAAATAAAGAATTGAGGAAAAAACCTACAAATAATATATATATATATATATATATATATATATATATATATATATATATATATATATATATATATATATCAGAAACAACCGTCGTTTATTGAAGGATTTTTGGAATACTGACGGGGCCGGTGTTGAGATATTTCGAGTAACTATGGCACAAGGACGGTTCGAATTTTCACTCACATGTGTGCGATTTGACTACAAAAAAATCGCGTACAAAGTTGTGAAATTGACAAGCTGACGGCGATTAGAGACATAACAGAAAAATTCATTGAGAATTGCAAAAATGCATATTCACTTGGTCAATATTTGACTGTTGACGAAAAATTAGAGGCTTATAGAGGCAGATGTCCATTTCCGAATAAGCCGGCTAAGTATGACATTAATGTTCAACCCTTTGTAGATGCTCGAACCCATTGTTTGACAAACATGATGGTTTACTTCGGTAAGCAACCTGGTGGTCGTATGTACCCACAGGAACATCATCAGTGACAATTGGTACACAAGTTATGGCTTTGAAAAGTCTGTAAAAATCATGATCACTGGAGTTGGGATACAATACCGAAGAATAGACGGGAAATCCCTAACAAATTCTTTAACGTACGCAAACATTTAATAAAATCATGCGTTTTGGCTTCCAATAAGAATTCACTTTCGTACGTTCCGATAAAAGGTATGGTTGATTTGCTTTTATCAACCCGTCACCACGATGACACTGTAGATGATTCCCAAGACAGAACTACTTGAGAAAATTTCATTTTACAATTTTTTTTTTATACGATGGTTTTTATATAAAACTTCCATTTTGGTGATGAAGTAGGGACAAAAGGAGTTCAGTATGAAATAAAAAGTAGATCAGGAATTCTAGTGCGAGAGTTTTTATAAAAAAAGTAATTGAGTACGTGGAACTCCGCATATCGGAAGATGTTAAACATTCTCGCATGTTAGATGCCGGGTTAATTAAGATATGGAATACTTATTAATGAATTGCAATCTATAGAAGAGGCCTGACAGCGCAAACCGGTACATTATTTTAATAGAAAAATTTAAAGTTTAATGATGGTGGCGGTGCTCAGTGTTGCAATAGAAAAGGAAAGTTGAAAGGTTCTATTTATTTACTTACACTAAAATGTATTCCAATTTGACAACGTCGCACGGCTCTCATTTCGTTCTTAGCTGCAAAACCTTAGATATTACTGCAAAATGTTAAGTTATATAGAACCTTAAAACGAACAAACCATTTGCTAGTGATGTGATAAAATTAGGCAATTATCAATTACACCAATCCGCCAAACATTGGCTAATCATATTCCTTATGCCTAGGATTAAAGTGATCCTAGCTTAATCTACCTTTATCTGGTTTTAGGGTGCGCTGTATCAACTAGAGTTAACTTGCGAGTTTCCTAATCGAAGATTAACTTTAATCTAGCATTAAACACCGCATACGATGTATGAACCACAAAACAATCAGAATTAACTAACCTCTTATTTTATATTGGTAGAAATGAAGTTTCACATTGGTGTATACTTATGATATTGTTTTAAGGTGTTTTATTGTGACAGTTTTTTTAGATGATTCAGTAAAGATATGTTTATGACTGTAGTGTGCCAATGGAGTTATTAAATTTTTTAATTGCATAACCACTGTCTCCAACAATCAAACTACCCCCTCCAAAATCTTCATTCTCCAATTTTATTCTCAAGGAGGAATTATTAAATATTGTAGTCATGTGACGAGTCACTCCAACGACAAATGATGTTTCTAATTATTAAATTGCTGTCGCACACAGCCTGACGTTGTACGAAAAATACCCGTTTCCATTGCGGAATCATTCAGCATCTTCACCTCCAGGTGATTGAATACGTACATGGGTACAGTCTAAGACTCCAACACACCTAGGCAACTTGCAGTATTATAAAATCCCTGTCGTACGTTGGTTATTTCTTCCTGAGTTGTTGGCATTTCGATAAACTCTGAGCGTAGACGAGCCCGAACTTCCATACCAGTAACTATAACTCTTGAAGTTGTCGCTTTCTCCACTCCACTGAGTTCTCTTGTTCCAGTAGTCAGAAACCTAAGTGTTATCAGAACCATATCATCTGTAGACATTGCATGATTTCTACAAGCGTCCATTATATTAAAACATAATAAAGATACCTATACACTGTACCTGTTTGTATGTGGAGTAATTTGAGATGCAATTTTGTCAATTATATCAGGTACAACCACTTTTGACAAACGAAATCTTTGTTTCCAAATCATTCCATTTTTCAAAGTGATTTACCCTTTCACTAAAATATCGAGGAGGTCTTAACACAATCTCGATCAATTAAAGAAAACCTCCATCTTCTGTTAATTCCTCTATACCTTCAACATCCACTATAGTCATTTTTATATCTAAATAATTATAATACTTTTACTACACAAAAACCAGCAGTTGACGGGTGAAGAAAAAGTAAGGTTAGAAATACTTAACCCTGGGCTAACCCGCACTATTGGCGGGTATTATGTAACCCTGGGTTACCTCCAACGCAATCGTAGATTAACTTTTATACAATTCATTTTTCCTACATAATTCGAGGTTACAAGTTACTCTACGGCAACTCAAGATGGTACAACGCACCTTAAGAGTAAAAATACTTTAGCAAACATATGTCATTCTTGTTTAATAGGTTGACATGCACTCGTACTTGTCTAAATATTCACAATTAAATTAAAACTTTTTGGTTTCTGTTTATTAGATGTGCCAGGACAGATTTATCACTATCCTCTCGCATGCTAACTAAAGTAATCAAGAAAATGAAATTATGACAGAAAACATCTTATAAGAGTACTAAGTAAACAAAGGTAGGAAATTATTAACGGAAAAAATATACGTGTATATAACCTTTAAAAGGATTAGTTGTACATAAAAATAGAAGAAAGATGCAGTTTTTATTTTGTATGTGAAATGTACAATTACCTTATAGATAGGTTTTCCAATAGACCTCCATGCTTTTCAAGTTGAGCTTTAAGAGCTTCGTACGTAATTGCACCACGATTTTTGGTATCGGCATCCTCAAACATAGCCACTGTTAATTCTTCAATTTGCTCTTCACTGAATTGCATTCCATTCTCCTCCATGCAAGCTCTCATAACATGCTGTAGTTCTCTATGCTGAATTAAGCCATCACCTAAATCGTTTAATAGACTTACAATTAACTCTATACGGTGTTCAAAGTATTACCATCTAAATCATATACTTTAAATAAAAAGCGAATCTTGTCTTCAGGTGATTGTCCGGCAAACTGATTCATAGCGTCTAAAAATTCTTGCAGTGAAATTGTACCCGAGTTGTCCTTATCAAAAATGTGAAAAACTCTTTCTGTAAAGAAAGGCTACAACAAAGAGAAAATGAAATTGAATGAAAACGGTTTTTAATAATTACCCTTAAAATTATATAAAGATCAGTTGCTTACATTTTTCGAAACGACAATTTTTTCAAATTCTTCCCTCCTTATCTCCTTTTCGTTTCCTACGGTTTGCCTGAATAGTTGTTCTAACCATTGTAAACTTCCTTTATCAAAACCTGTTCGGGGTCTGAAGAGAACATTTATTATTATTATGACTATACTATTACGATTACATGTACATTTTACACCGTGTGTTTGGTAATAAATTGATAATGTACTACATGATTTAATTCATACAATTATGTTGGTAATAAAAGATTTATGTCACTGATTCATGCAGTCTTAAGAAACTTATTTACAATTCGAATTACATAATATGATTTACCTTGTATTTGTTACAGCTGCAAGAAATTCCATAATTTCTTCGGATGTGACACTTCCGGTATTTCCTTGATCAATCAACCTGTACAATTTCTCCGTTATCTAAAATTACAGTAATGTAAGAAATGTGTATTTATTTAAACGTTACTCACGTACCCCCTTTGTTTGAAAAATTTGATAGAAATAATCCAATGTTATCGGTTCATCTCCACAAAGGCAATATGCGACACTTTCCAATTGTTCAGCAAAATCAATTTGTGTTTCATTTCTAAATATTTTTAAAATGAACTGTATGTAGTTAATTAACTATAAATTATACTTACGTAAGTCTTTGTTTTAAAAATTCTATCCAATTCTCTTGTTGCAATTTTTCATTTCGTTCTTGGTCGAATAAATTAAAAAGTTGGACCAACAGTTCCTGCAAGATATAAAATCATTTTAGTGATTCTGTTTATATAAGTATGAACAAGTGTGTTTGCGTAAGATAGTTATGTATGTATTAAAATTATCAATGTAGCAATTTGTGTATTTTACGTTAACACATTTTTATAATTTACAAGGGCAGCTTAAAACATCTTTAACAAGGGTTTTTTTAGTAACATTTTGTTTCCTGCAATTTCTTGCTAAACCAATGAATGCCCGAAATGTCAGTCACTTCGATATAATCAAGTTAATTTATAGTTACATTCGGTCTAATTTGAAATAAAAATTAATAACCAATTATGGAACAATACATTAATACACTGTCTTTAATACTGCCACAGTCAGTTACAGCTTTGCTATTAAAGATAGAAAAAATGCTTTAGAGAAAAGTTTTAGTCGATGATAACGTGTATATTTAAAAAAACAACGACACACATACAGGGTGGTACATAAATTCAGAAAACGCTGAACTTTGGAAACTAGATCTATTTTTATGCAATATTTTTTATGTATTTCAAACCCTGTAGCTAATAAGGGCAGGCGTTTTAGCATTAGACTAGATATTCAAAGCTTACAAATTTTGTAGCAATTGATACTAAATGATTATATTTTGTGAAAATGATTATGTTGTATACAGGGTAAGTCAAACCACAAAGGTCACGTTTATTCAATTTTCCACATCGAACACCCTATATATTATAACACATTTCGATTAATTTTACGCAAATGCAATTTTTTCTAACTATTCGCAGGTTTTTGTTAAATAGTAGTTTACGTAACAAGTCCAGAAAGTGGTCTTTTACTGGACGAATAAGGAAATTATAGGGCGAGTCCTGGAAGCCGGCGTTTGTTCACATCGTGTCCGGGACTTCGACGGTAACAAATCAAACGTTGTTTTGTTGGCCTCCTTAACAATTTCATCTGGTATAACTTCATCTTGCACCAATTCACAATCAAATTCATCATTTAGAATATCCATTTTATAATAAATTACACGTATTCTAAACGTCAAGGTGTCAAGTTATTTTATATTTTTAAATATTTCTTGGTTTAATGGCGCGTAAAAATATTCATTAAAAACTTCTACTTTCCACAACTTAAATAAAGTAAAGGTCGCATAATTATCATTAAACAATTTTATTGCAACTTTTATGAGCTTTCTAGATAGTTATTTCAGTAAGTGTTCAAAACGTCGACCATTTTCCAAAATACACTTTTCCAGACTTTCTTTGAAAGATCTTATAACATTATGCAGTACGTGGGGCGTAACTATTTGGAATGGCTGCCATATTCTATCATATCTTCCCATGCTGTAGCTGCTTCTCATTCAACTTTGGATTTAACAAAGTCCCGCAAGAAGAAGTCCATGCACGTTAGATACAGTTATTTAGCTGACCGTTTCACTGGCCTTTCCTCACCAATTCATTTAAATGGAAAACTTTCATTTAGATACTATATAACACCTGCCTTGTAATAGATAGAAACTTCGGACAGTTTGATATTTGGTTTTTTATAATCTGTAGTAAGTCCGGAAAAATTATGCATAATAAATTCTAAAAAATCTATCATCATTTAGACGCCCTTCAAAAAAATGCAAGCCCAATCCTGTAGTTCTTCCTATTTAAACTCCATCTATACTGGTAGATCTGAAAATCAATTACGTGCGGATTTCTAGTATCATAATAATGGTAAATATTTCTGTTTAGAAACTCCATTTCTGTGCAACCTGGATTCGACAGTAAATAAAAACTGTTTTAAAAAATGATCGTCTTCAACCATATTGTTCTGTGCACAAAATTCAACTCTTTTTGCAAAATCGGTATCTAATAGTTCCTGATGCTATTGAACATGATAAGGGTGGTATTATTGCTTATCTTTCAAACATACAGCTGCCTAAATCGTTACTTATCTCTCTAACACTTGATTATGGATTTTTTATTACAGCAAGACATATGGCTAATTGTCTTGATAAAGAACATATTTGGCTCTGATTTTTGTTAGTAACACTTTTAGCGCAATTGAAGCGTTTATTTAGTTTTTCAAATGCTTTAGTATCGGGATGCCTTTTTTCTGACAATTTTTGGGTGTAACATCTCTACGCCAATAATTCTTTATTCTTATTTCTATCTTTTTTTAACTTTTACAAAACAAATTTAATTAACTTATAGGTTATTATTAACTATCAAACAACCTGTATACAAAATAGTCATTTTAACAAGATACAATAATTTTGTGTCAATTGCTACAGAATTTGAAAGCTTTTCAATACCAAATCAAGTGCTAATACATATGCCCAAATTAACTAGAAGGTTTGAAAGTAATAAAATATTATGAGAGTAAAAAAAGTTCGCAGAATTTAAACCTAAAATAATATACAGGGGTCAGATTT
Source organism: Vesta saturnalis (assembly GCA_036346205.1). Lineage (NCBI taxonomy): Eukaryota > Metazoa > Arthropoda > Insecta > Coleoptera > Lampyridae > Vesta > Vesta saturnalis. The sequence goes on along the minus strand of JARFJB010001851.1, from coordinate 887,440 downwards.
AACAAAATACAAGTTTAATGCGTCCTAAAATTGTGTACATCCTGTATACATGTGCTTATTTTTAAAATAAACATGATACTATTGTCTACAATTTTTGTCTGAAATACGTTTTTATCAAAGGACAACGAGAAAAAAAAAACATATTAAGGATAGGCACATGGAATATTACCTCGTGGAACAAGAAAGATCAGGAGATAATACAAAAATTAGAAACACATGATATTAAAATATGTGCCCTGAGCGAGACAAAAAAGAGAAGGAAAGGTAGCATTAAGTTAACAAATTTATAATGTTTTACAGTGGAGTAGAAAAGGATAAAAGAGCTCAGGGAGGTGTAGGCCTGCTTATAGACAAAAAATATGAAAATAATATTACAGATATAAAATATATTGACGAACATATGATGCTAATCACCCTAAAACTGGAACACACCACGCTAAGCATTATTCCAGTATACGCTCCAGATATCACAAAAAGTAAAGAACAAAAAGGCACTTTCTATGAAAACCTTCAAGATCTCTTAGACACTATACCAAATAATAACAAAACAATTATTATGGGAGACCTCAATGCTCGAGTAGGCAACGCACCGATTGACGGAATAAAATAACAATTTAATGAGGAAACTATTAATGAAAACGGGGAAAGATTAATAGAAATTTGCCTGTTGAACAATCTTCGAATTAACAACACAAATTTTGAGCATCCTATACAGCACAAAATCACGTGGGCAGACACTAGAGGCCGTAGCTCCATGATCGACTACATTATAACAAACAGAGAAATACACCCCAGAAATATATTAGACGTACGCACATTATCATCAGCGGACGTAGGATCGGGACATGGACTCATATTAGGAAAAATAAATATAACAATCAAACCTGCAAAAATAAAGAAGTTCACGAAAGATATGGAACATGACCTATATGGATCGCAAAGAAAAGTGTGGAAAATGATAAAAAGGCAAAGAAAAGATATGAATGAATTCATACGAATAAACGAAATCACAGAAGAACAGTGGACTGAGCACCTCACAAAAATATATGGAAGAGAAGCAGAAGAAGAAGAACAGGAAGATAGTGATAGACAAAATAGCAGTGAGAATAGAGATAATACATACATATCAAAGGAAGAGACAAATGCGCGAATAAAGCAACTAAAGAATAGAAAGGCTTCAGGCCCGGATGGAATACACAACGAGCTCATAAAATACGGGGGGGGGGCGACACTATGCACATGGATACAGAAATTATTCAACAATATAATTAACAGTGGAAAGATACCGCAAGAGTTGAAAGAAAGTATTTTAATACCCATACTAAAGAAAGGAGATAGAAAAAACCCAGAAAACTGCCGAGGCATCAGCCTAATGAATAGTACGCTCAAGCTGCTAACAGCAGCAATAAAAGGCAAAATAGAAGGAAGACTAAACATAGCCGAAGAACAACAAGGCTTCAGAAAGAATCGCAGTATCATACACGCCACTTTTATCATTCGTCAGATAATAGAAAAATCAATTGAATATAATAAACCCGCATATATGTGCTCCGTAGACCTAAAAAGTGCATTTGATAAAGTAAAACGGAAAGACATTATAAAACTACTAGATGCACAAGAAATAGAAGGCAGGATAATAAAAACTATTAAAGACATAAATACGAACAATAAAATGAAAGTATGAATGACTAGAGGGGAAACAGAATACATAACTATAAACGGAGGAATAAGACAAGGGGACTCTCTTAGCCCGCTACTGTTTAACCTGATAATGAATCAAATCATTACAGAAGTAAAGAAGAGAGAAGGATACAGAATGGGAGCATACAAAATCAACATAGTATGTTATGCTGACGACGCGGTACTGATAGCAGATAATGAAGACGACCTACAAAGACAACTCCACTCATTCAACAGCAAGGCAAAAGAATACAACATGCAAATCTCGACAGAAAAGGCAAAGTGCATGGCTATAAGTAAGGAACCACGTAGATGTAAGCTGGAATTAGAAGGGGAAATTATAGAACAGGTAATGAAATATAACTACCTGGGAATGGAAATTACCAGCGAAAGAAACTTGAACACAGAAGCAACAAAACAAACGATAAAAGCAACAAAAGTCAGCAGCTGTTTAAGAGAAACCATATGGAGAAACAAATACATGAACGTCGATAGCAAAATGAAAGTATATAAGACAACGGCGCGACCGGTATTAACTTATGCATCAGAGACAAGAGCCGACACAAAATACAAAACAGAAAATAAACAGCGTAGAGATGAAGGTACTAAGATCGATAAAAGGTATAACACTAAGAGATAGACAAAGAAATAGCACCATACGAGAACAATGTCACATACAAGAAGTTAATAAATGGATAAAACTCAGAAAGAAAAAGTGGAACGACCATGTAGATAGGATGAGTCCAAATCAATTACCGAATATAGCGAAGAACAACAAGCCGTATAGCAAGAGACCAGTTGGAAGACCAAAGAAAAGATGGAAAGACAACATACAGTCAACAACAACAGAAACAGAATAAGGGGCAGACAAACAGGAAATATCCTAGTCATGCGAAGAAGAAGAAGAGGAAGAAGATCTTTTTTATTATTGTTATTTTTATTTTGTTGGAGTATGTAGGAAAATGAGTTAATTGTACGATTACTGCATTATTTAGACTTATGCACCTTTATAATGGATACCTAGTGTTACAAAGTTATTTTTTATTGTTTCACTTAAGAAGAAAAAAAAACATACTTACTTCGTAGACATTTATTAATATACAGGGATAAAACTGCTCATGGGAAAGAGCTGTAAATAATTTTGAAGATAGCTGCTTGGGGGTGGAATCAGTACACCAAATTAAAAAAAGCTTTCTATAAGAGGTGTCAAGTTAAGTAACTACATATACATACGTAGGTATAAAAATTTATGCAATCGACTTCTTTCACTATCGCTAAATCGACTTACTAGCTCATTGAACTTTGATACAGTTTTACCGAGATGTGTGTGTGTGTGTGTGTGTGTGTGTGTGTGTGTGTGTGTGTGTGTGTGCGTGTCCGTGTGCGGGTGAGTGTGCATGCGCGCGTGCGTGCGTGCGTGCTGGGGTGGGTGTGTGTGCGTGCGCTTGTGCGTGTGCGCGTGAGTGTGCGAGTGCGCATGTGCGTGGGCGTTCGTGGACGTGTGCGTGAGTGTGTGCGAGTGTGCGTGTGCGAGTATTAGTACTTACGATAACTCCAGAATGATCTAACGTACCTAATTGAACTTTCATATTTAACCTTGATTTGATTTCTCCTGGAGCTGATTAGATTTTGAGAGCAATACAGCGGCGGAGAGGGTTAATTACAAACAGTGTTTGGTTTTTCTCAAATATTTATGAAATAGCTCTGTATTTCAATGATATAAAAATACCGACATGACATAAAAACATCCAACCTATCGAATAACTATATTCTATGCAATTTTTTGATGCGATGAGTAATTTAGCGACAAAAAGTTCCTAAGATAGAATTTAAGTTAAAAATTTTTTAATATCTGAGTAACGATCAACTTTATAGGAAAATGTGTACACGTATTCTTAAAGTTACGTAAAATTTAATTTTACATAGCATAAGTTTCTTAATACAAAGCCAAATAAGTTAAAAAATTTCCACTTTGTTCGTTGGAAGGTCGTGTGTTGTTTCACATCAGATATTTAATGGTGCTTCAGGGGATCTTGGTTACGAATGAAGATACAGAGATTTGATTTTTGCAATACTGTGTTGTCAAACGATTCCATTTTCATAATTGTCCCACCTCATTTTTGAGATACAGTGGTAATTTTTAAAAGCTACCGAAGAGGTAAAAATTGGGAAAGATTTTCGACAGTATAATTAGTTTAAAAATATACTATTTTAAAGTTTTTCGCACATATGTAATACTTAGGCCTATCTTTTTAAAGAAACTGAGATATCCGTATTGTGCTGAAAATGATGTGATATATCTCAAGAATGGATAATAACAAGGAAAACGCCATCGATCGATAAAAAAAGTGGCACAGTGTTTACCAAAAGCTTACACACACAGCTGAGATATCCTGAAAAAAATCATAAAAAAATGGGATACACTGTACACTAGTATTATGATGACCAACTAAGGGTACCCAATGTGGCTTATTTTCTGGCCAGTAATTGGTATTGTATAAGTTCAAATTGACACCAGTACCCGCGTTAGATTAAAACGGTGTGTTGAAAAGAAATGGGCAGCATTTTGGACAAATAATTAATAACTAGTTTTTAAATTTGTTTGTATCGTTTACGGCGATTGGCTTTGTAGAATAAATTATAAACTGTTGAAATTGTTTGCAAAGTAAGCTTTTCTTGGCAGTCTATTATAAACATTTTTAGTTTGAAAAAAGATAGATTTTTGGTTTTCAGTAATTCATTTAGTATAAACTATTTTTTTTGTCCCCTAGCTTTGGGGTGTTTTATTATTACACCAAAAGTATGCTGGTATTAGACGGTTCTCATTAACCTCAAATCTGATTATATGTCAAAATTAATTGAACGCATTTAAATGAATGAACAGCAACCACGGATTTTTCCCTTTTGAATTAAAGTTTTTGCACAAGGAACTTTATGATTTATCAAACTATGAAAGGTTTTTTTTATATAAATTATCTTGTTATCTAATTTTTTAGGCATTTTGAAGTTTTTAATGTGACGATATTAATCAATTGCAAACTTTCAAACTGCTCTGTACGTTGCTATTGAAACGGATACTTAAAAAATCCTCGTTTTTAAAACTTAAAAAAAGGCAACATATATCAATCACGTGAAAATAAATTAATCAAATTTGACGTTAGTGAAAAATATTATACCAACTTTGTAAAAATAACTCCCAAATCTAGGGGACAAATAAAAAAAGATACATTATATATAGTCATCTTTTAGCACATGTCAAAAGTATACTACCGTACCATTTGAAAATTAAAAAAATTCACTAAAAGAACTACAGAAGAATAGTATATAGCGTTTATAGCATAATTAATGGAGGAAAAAAAGCTCAGTTCGTTATTTTTGGTTAAAGTAAATCGAAGTTGTCTACTTCTCTTCAAAGAGTAGCTTATAGTTTCCCACCAATTTATTTGAAGAGATAAACTTAACGATTTTTAGAAAGAAAATATTCCAAAATTACGGATAGCGCTTTCATACCTTAACATAACATCTATTTTAGAAAAGATTGATGTTATAACTGAGAGTATCTATTACGCCAACTAGCGGTCATCCTACAAACTTGAAAATTATTTCCAGCATTGACAGTTTTATTATGATTTTGCACTCTGCTATAATCTGTTACCCAGATACGACCGCTTGCCGGTCTTAGTAGGACACCCCGTATATTATTTGTCAGCTACCATTACTCATATTTTCTGAGCTATTTTAAATTCACTGATTTTACATTTGACACAAATGGTCACAAACAAAATCTATACACAACATTTGTTCGGTACGTGGGTGAATTTTGTTTGTTACACGTCCTGCCACAGATCCAATTTTCAAAAATGTTCAATTTAAATTTATACCAAATTTTGGTTGTCATTCTACAGTCATTGGTGAGCTTGTTACGAGACCAATTAACATACATTTTTTTAGGTTCGCATTATCGCCAAATATTGTATATGCACTTTTTAGAAGTTTTGTTATAAATCAAAATTGTAATAAGTTGCAAAACACCCAAATATGTAATTTACAACTAATTTTGTGTTAATCAAGATCACGAAATAACTAAAATGTTTATTCAGTATTTGCATATAAATTGTTGCCCGTGTTTATGACCGCGGAACACCTTCAAGTAGGTAAATAATATTAACGATTTCAGGAAATACGAAGCTTTAGGATAGTAAATTATTGAAACAAGATTATACTTAGTTCATAAATCAGTTATGGTATATCCCGAGTTGCTTTAGATGTAGGTATGTTAAACTGTTTTGAACTATCATATTTTCTTGTAACATTGAAGTAGGCGAAGATTTACTTTTACTTCAAATACACGCAGTTATTTATTTATATTAATACAGTACTGTAATATGTAGATAGAAATGTAATTTACTTGGTAAATGACTAAATGGTACTTCATGACAAAAATGTTATACTCTAGAACTTCTACTTTGTTGTCTAGTTCACACAATTTAATACAGAGTTTTATTTAATGATATACCAACTGATATTTAAATGAGCGCTTGGGAGCATTTTAAGCAGAAAAAAAATGCATATGAACTACAAGCCATATCGTTAATATTTAGTAATTAGCAAAGTTGGTCGTTCGTCGTCCTTTCGCTTTTTAACGTGTTTTGAAGCGTGGTTAAGTGTTGACAGTTAATAGCGAGTGTATTCACATGAGCCCACAAAAACGAAAATGAAAACTTTGAACTTGTTTTTCAATAATATTGAAACGATATTGATAAAAAACTTATGTGAATTATGCAAACTTCGAAAGGGCTTCAATGTATTACGTGTATGGTCTCGCTGACGGAAACCTACAGAAACCAAGGACCAGGGCCGGCTAGAGCCAAGTCGGGGCCCGGGGCAAAATACGGGCATACCTCCTCCCACATACTGCCCCGAATAACCTAATCTACCTCCTCATGGCATAATTAATTTTACTCGTGCATGATTCTGTCATAAGAAGTTTAAATGAATACTTAACTTAATGTTATCACATGTTATGTGAAAATGCGGTAGCTAGATGTTTCAAAGATTATCAGAAAATGTATGGATACTAAATAAAAATAAACACTTACAATTAGTAAGTGAATCATACTATGGAATGTAAAAACGCAGATGATCGAAATGCTGTCTTGTTAAACAATTTTGATTCCGTAAATCATTTCATGACGAAAACAAATTTTATGCTACAATTAATGTCAGTTGAGAACTGTAAATTTGTAGTTTTACTTATGCCGGAGCCCTTTTGTCATTCCTGAATTTAAGCACTCCCAAAAAGCAAAAAAATAGATTTTCCTTTATTATGTGACGTCGGGCCTCCTAGGCTCCGCGTCTTGGGGATTTGCACCTACTGCGTCCCCTCTATGGAAAGGCTGTCACGTGTGCATAACTGTACTGGTTTTATAAATATGTTTGTGTGTGTATGTGTGTGAGTGTGCGTGTGTGTGCGTGTGAGTTTGTCTGTGGGGGGGTTAGGTGCGTGCGTGTTGTGTCTGTGTGCGTACGTGTGCGTGGGCGTTTACATGTGCACGTGTGCAAACTTATAATAATAAGCTTTCAGGTGGCTGATACGATATATCCTTGTATCGAGGTACCTAACTGCAACTTGCGATTTATTATCGACCGATGTTGTTTTTATTTGTATTTTAGATTTTTAGTATAGTTGCTTTGGTCACGTTGTTGTGAACTGTGAAACAACTAATAAGTTACTTTCGTAATTATGGCAAACGTAAGTGATCAGTTTTTGAAAAATGCGAAATTGGTTATCACATATAGCGTTTTTTGTTTTGGTGCGTGAGGTAGAATGAGTGACGGAATGAATATGTGATTCAGGTATACGATGTTGTGTTGTGTTAGTGATTCGTTTTCGGATTTTTTCAATTTTTCCTGTGTGCGGGAAAGGAAGAAATACTCATTCGTAATTAGGCAAACGAAGTTGATATCTAAAGTGCGAAATATGTATATGAGGAGGAGGTTGTGTGTTTAAAGTATTTCGCGTTATCGTATTTTGATAATTACGATGTAAACTACCCGTAATTTTTGTGGTATGGATGATCTGAGATGAGATCATCCTTCTGGCTCAGCCGATGTGATACGAGATGTATATGACGTTTATTCATTAATGGTTACTCGGAAAGTATATTAATATTAACGACTTTACCTGGAAAGAAAAAATTGACAACTATGTTGTGCTAGAATTTCGTGGAAAAATTGTACATTCTGTTCGAATTTAACTACAGGACGCCAGGTTAAATATTGAAATTCAGTGAAGGCTTTAAGAAAAGCGCAGAGTTGTGTTTGGATTTGGAGATTTGGTAACAGGACATTGCGACAGATACAGAATTCGCCAACGATACAAATTGAACCATTTTGCTGTTTATTAGAGTTAAAATACTTGCGATTTGTGAAGAGTAATCCATCTGAATTTGGCGTATTTGTTCTACGATCTGCATCGTTTATTGTAATGTTAGAAATGTAACAACGGGCAACAAATATGTTTATTTTTTGTTGCGTCAAATTTATATTTTTGTGTGTAACTTTTTAAGCGCTCCGTTAGCTTTCCCCTTGAGATTATTATGTGCATTTCGTCTAGTTTTCAAATAATAATGACATTGATGAGTATAATTGTGTAAACATTTCAAATCAAAGGATTGCAAAGTTTAGATTTTTGTGAAAGATGTTTATGTTAGTAGTAAAACATGGAGAGCGAAACCATAAATTTTGCATAATATTTTGCGATTTTGTTAACCTAAAAGGTCATTACTATTTTTTGCGGTTATTTGAATGATGAAGTTAGAAGTTCACTTTATTTTTATGAAGAGTGTTTCAAGTGGATGTTTAAGTGAAGATATTCAGACTCATTTTTTATCAGCTTAGAGTTTTATGATGTGAATCTTTTCATGATAGAGTAAACTCGGCCAGCGGGTGAATCAGTGTACTCTATCATCACAGAACTGCGGAAAGATCGTAATAAAAACGATAGTGTCTAGGAACTAAATTAGAAAAATAAGTATTTCTATACAAGCTGCCGACCTAAGGTAGGACAAAGTATCCACAATAATGGAACATTTTTGTCCAAGATCCATCAATGCACATCACGAAACAAAGTAAACGATGGGAGACTTTTTAAAAGAAAATGTCCAGATTGGTTCAATTAAAATTGACAAACTGTCGTTAAAGAGTGTATCTCTCTTCTATCAATTGTAACATAAACTACCTCTTGCACATCCAAGTGGAGGACTGAGGGTGACTTCTAAAAAATCAACGATTTTTCTCGTTTTTCCCGAATTTTTCAAATGTAGCAGTATATTTTTGACATTGACAAAAAGGTTGCCAAATACTAAATAATTTTCTAAAAACCGCAAAACTCTCTCTCTCTACAAAAGAATTACGACAATAGCTTTTGGTTTAATACACATACGCGCACGCTCGCACGCATGCACTCGTGCACGAGAACATGCACCCGATCACACAAACGTCTACGCTCGCGCGTGCACACCCACAGGCACAGGCTAGTTCACGTAACAACCCATGCGCATAAGCAGATGCACACGCTTACGCACGCTCACACGAGCGCAAACACGCACACGTACATGCAAACGCACCTGACATGCACACGCCGACACAACACACGTACACACATGCGAGCACGCACATGTTCCCGAACACGCATAAGTACACACATACTCATACACGTACACATACACGTACACGTACACGTACACGTACACGTGCTCGTACACGTACACGTACACGTACACGTACACGCACACGCACACGTACACGTACACGTACACGTACACGTACACGTACACGTACACGTACACGTACACGTACACGTACACGTACACGTACACGTACACGTACACGTACACGTACACGTGCACGTACACGTGCACGTACACGTACACGTACACGTACACGTACACGTACACGTACACGTACACGTACACGTACACGTACACGTACACGTACACGTACACGTACGGGTACGCATACGAGTACGCATACACATACACATACGCATACCCATACGCATACGCATAAGCAAACGCATACGCATACGCATACGCATACGCATACGCATACGCATACGCATACGCAATACGCATACGCATACGCATACGCATACGCATACGAATACGCTTACGCATACACATACTCATACGTATACACATACGCATACGCATACGCATACGCATACGCATACGTATACGAATACGCATACGCATACACCTACGTGTACGCACACAGACACACAGTCACACAGACACACAGACACACAGACACACAGACACACAGACACACAGACATACAGACACACAGACACACAGACACACAGACACACAAACACACAGACACACATACATGCAGGCACACAGACACACAGCACACAGATACACAGCACACAGATACACAGGCACGCAGCGCACAGACACACAGACACACATACACACAGACACACAGACACATAGACACACAGACACACAGACACACAGACACACAGACACACAGACACACAGACACACAGACACACAGAGACACAGACACACAGACACACAGACACACAGACACACAGACACACAACACACACACACACACACACACACACACACAACACACACACAGAACACACACACACACACACACACACACACACACACACACACACACACACACACACACACACACACACACACACACACACACACACACACACACACACACACACACACACACACACACACACACACACACACACACACACACACACACACACACACACACAGACACACACTCACACGTGAAATTGATAAAAAGAGATGCTACACAAAAGACAAAGTCTCAAGGAGGAACAAAACTAGAATTTATTATATCAATGATTACCAAGTCTGCAAGGAAACGTTTTTAAATACGCTTCAAATTAATCAGAATCGAATTCGAGTGGCTTTGGACCAAATGAAGAATAATATTATCATTGATAAAAGGGGCAAACATTCTGGACGAAGAAATGCCATTGACCATGAAAGTATTCACGAAATTAAGCAGCATATATGTTCGTTTCCTAAGTACATATCACATTATTGCCGAAATCAAACAGATTCACACTTTTTACACCCTGACCTAAATCTAGCGAAAATGTATTCATTGTATAAAGAAGCCGTGGATAAGCCTGTGAGTCTTTCAAAATACAAAATGTATTTTATTCCCATTTTAATTTAAGATATAAAACACCACACAAGGATACGTGTCGATTATGTGATACATATCTTTCTCAAACAAGTTTTGTACAAAGTACAGCGAAACAAGACTTAGAAACGCGTCATATGAATCACCTTAAAATGGCAGAAAAATTACGGAATCAAATGAAAGTTGATCTAAAAGCTGCGCAAGAAGATGACACATTGGAGACGTTAACTTTTGATTTACAAAAAACCCACCCTATGCCAAAATTACCTACCGGAATCATTTATTACAAACGGCAACTAAACCTGGTTAGTCTTGGTATTAACGTTGGCAGTACAGGAAGAGGTATCTTTAATGTGCGGGTTAGAATTCGAGACGGGCCGAGGCACTCTAGAAATTGGTTCGTGTTTACGTTAGTACATAAATGAAAACATTAAAACCCCTGTTAAAAGATTAATTTTGTGGTCTGATTCTGGTGGGGGGCAAAATAGAAGTATTAAATTAATTTTAATGCAGATCCATGTGTTGCAAAATCATACAAGCCTGGAATCTATTTCAATTAATTTTGTTCTCTCTGGACATAGTTTCCTGCTCAATGACTCTCATTTTGGAGATGTTGAGTGTGCTCTTAAAACCCAACAAAGATTGTACACAGATGATGACTACATGAACATCATGAAATCTTGCCGTCGAAAAACTAAATTTCTTGTTAACCGTATTACATCTCTAGACATGGTTTCTCTTAAACATTTGGAAAAATGTATTACAAACAGCAAAACCGATTCAAATAAACATGATATCGGCTGGCTAAAGACACATGTAATTACAACGAAAAAAGACCATCCCACAATTCTATACAAAAAAAATTACGTAACAGATCCCACATTTTCAGAGGTAAATATTGAAAAAGGAGGAAAAGGGCGAAAGCCTGTTTTAAAACATTTAGAGCTTCCTTTGTTGTGGCCAAACGGTAGAACCTTATCTGTTGAGAAAATAAAGGATCTTAACGATATCTTAAAACTAATTCCAAAAGACGCATTACCATTTTATAACTTCTTAAAAACAGTTGAAAGGGAAAATTTTGAAGAAGATGTGGAAGGACTTGGGCGTGATCCAGGTTTTGAAATTGACAAGGATCAACTTGAAGACCAAGCTAATGAATAATGAGTGGCTGCAAATATTTCTTTAGAAATTATTTTCTGTTTAAAATGTTCTTATTTTATTTTTTGTTTCTTTTTGAGAGGGTTATTTAGTTATTGTAAAACTATAACAATATTTTTTGTTAATAAAATTATCTTTTTCTTTGTAGTTTAATTGCTTTTAGTTCACCTGTCTTTGTATATAAAAGAAAAAAAATTAAGAGACTCCCTTTTTAAAAATGTATTTTCTACAGCTATTAAATACATTTTATTAATTTACACGAAACAACAGAGATGTGGCTTAACCACTTGTTGCAGAACACCGTCCATATGATCTAACATAAGTCTTACACATGGCGGCCATTCTTCAAACCCTACTGTAAGTTTGGAAGAACGCAGCTAGATATCGCCACATATTTTAAAACTTATTCACTGTACTTCATATTATCCTTTATAGTTATTTTAGTAATGCATAATCCAAAGTACTTTTTTTAAGGTTTACATTATTAACTGATCAAAAATTACCACAAAAGGCAATTACGTAGAATTGATAGGAATTAATGCGGTTTCAAGTTCTATGTAGTGTAAAGTCCCAGCTTATATTTTTAACCCTAGAACGCTAAGCATAGTTTTGATGCTACTCAAGACTAAGAATTCGTAAAATTTACGATGTTTTTGTATTTTGTGTTTATTATCGAATTGTGCTAAACTTATTAATGTAGTCTTGTTGAAAAGATATTTATTGATCATTAGGAACATACAAAAATAGAAATCTTAAATTATTAAGCACATGTTTTGCAAACATCGCTACGGTGCTCATTACAAAATGGTTTTTGACATTTTTTGCAATAGTACGTGGTCATTCGTCTTTTCCTTGAAGGACAACTTGCACAAATGGTCCGCTTACGCTGCTCAGGTACTGCTTTTTCTTCTGGCACTCTCTGTGCGTCTTCGGACACTGTCTGCTCTAGTATCAGGCCTATATTTTCACGGAGAGAGCGCTGCAAAGTAGGTATTTTGAGTTTCTCGTTTAGCCATGGAATTACTAAAAGTTTATATAGTTCTAATACATATGACCTTCTAGAGACCAATTCTAGACGACGCTTCGTTCTTTGGGAATTATATAAAATATAGCTATTTATGGATGCCATGTTTAGCATGCCGTAAAAGAGGCATAAGGGCCATCTCTTAGTTTTCCTAGAAGTACTCATAATTGAACACATCTGGTCAAATGTATCCACTGATCCCTTCGTCTGATTGTAAGTCTTAATAATTTCTGGTTTGCCTGAAGTTTCTGAAACGCTACATCCTTGATGCATAGTGGAAAGTAGTAGCACGTTTTTATTCTTTTTTGGTGTGTACGAGACCAACACTTTTTCTTTGTCGAAACAAAATTGAGAGCTGCCTGAATCACGATGTTTAGTCGCTATTTAACGGATGTAAACCAATTATCCATTGTTATATTGCGTTTAGAGCCCAAAATTGATTTGCATAACGTTTTAACATAATATTCACCTAACGGCATTTCATTGGTGTTTGTACTTTTTCCTAAATATGGGGCAGCGTCAAACATGTATTTTGATGAAACATCGCACACCATAACTATTTTTAAGCCATATTTTGACGGCTTATTAGGAATAAACATACGAAATCGGCATCGTCCGCCAAAAGTAAGTAATTGCTCGTCAATAGTTACGTAACTCCCTGGTTTGTATGAATTTCTGCAGTGACTTATAAATTCATCCCAAATTTCTCTAATGGCCGCCAACTCATCCGTTTCTTGTCTCTCACTCCTTGTTTCCCTGTCGTCAAAACGTAAACAATCCAGTAAAAATTTAAATCTTTCTCGACTCATAACAGCCTTATACACAGTTCCAGATATTTTGTTATCAAATAATTTCTTAGTTCCTAAGTGGTTACTTTTCAAAGCGGCAGACAATAATAACAATCCTAATAAGGCGTTTACTTCGAGAGAATTGGTCGTGGCTATTGTAGTTGATTTAGTCTTGTATTTAGCTGATTTTTGCTCAATCATAATATTTGTATGCAAAACAATTTTGTCAATGATAGATTCAGTTATAAACATGTGGAATGTTTCGCTTGGTAGTACATCATTTTGAAACTGTCGTACAGGTCCAGGACGAATGTAAAGTATATTACGTTGCGGAGTTTTGGATCCCAGTTTAGGAATTGCACTCCAACGATGGCCGTTTTTGCCAGTAAGTCGTACTTGTGTGCGATTTGTTTCTTCAATGTTAGGTTGCGATTGAGTCTCTACTTCAGGTGCTATATTAGGTGCAGATCGGTTTCCAAGTGAAGAACTATTTTTGTTACTTCTGGACGGACCAGGTAGCAAATGTACTGATGTTTGGTTATCGTCACGCAGTTTATAAATAGCGCTTTCTGGTAGGAGTCTTCTTTTTTTGTCATGGAAGAAACATCGTCATCACTGCTGTCGTCGTCGTCGTCTGAAGGCTCATATGCACTCCACTATCCTCGAAATCTTCAAATTCTACGATGTCCTCTGTTTCACTCCCACTATCTTGTACGCTGTCGTCATCAGATTCCAAAATTAAATTTTGTACAATTTTCTCCAGTTCGGCCTGCGTTAGAGGTCTTGCATTTTCGCAGTATTTAGACATATCTTTTACATACAAATTGCATGTACGATAAATGCGATATGTACTGCAGTAATCTGGGAAAAAAATTGTATCATGTTTCATGCAATAACAGTAAATGCTACGTTAAGACTAACCTTTCGTAAAATTTACGACGCACGTGTTATATCTGCCAATACGTCACAGTGAAAAATCAACCAACACCTTCTAACTATTCACCAACACTACTTAGGAGAATAGCGGGACAGTGTGTTCAGTACGTGACGAATCAACTCGGTGACACCCGAAAATCAAAATCGCCTTCGTAAAATTTACGAAGCTTAGCGTTCTAGGGTTAATATTGAAATCCTTAAACATTTCGAATTACAGCTAATTCTGCTGCTATACATGGACATTACATTGGAAATACTCCTTGCGGTATCAACACTTAATCAAAAGTACAATATCTTTAATTGATATACATTAATTTTTATTTGCATTTGCTAAGGATTCAAAATTTCAATAAAAATATTATAGTAGAGCACAATTTCTGTATAAATTAGTGTATCTACGAATTATTTTAAAAACTAATGAAGACTATCGTTGTTAGAATATATTCTCCTAAAAGTACAATGGTTATTTCCATTTAAATTTCAGAAACGTAAAAATAAATGGCGATTGGAATTAATACGGTAAACATGATAAAATCACATACATTATTTATCATACATAAAGAACACTAAAACTTTTAATTGCCATTTAATACAGCAGAAAACGTGCATTTAATAGATTTAATCCTCGTATTTAGTTTATATCTTATATTTCTTAATTGTATAAAGATTTAATTAGATTTGTTACAAGTTCTTCAACTTCAATTTTATCAAAAATAGAAATTAATTGATTGCATTTTAAAGTAATTCAACAATTAATTCCTACATGTTCAGCCATACTCACAGTTTCATTAATTACTCAGTACGTACTATTGAATGACAAAGACCACACATTTTGTTTTAAGTAATGGAATAGAATAGATTAAATGTAAATTTTAAGTAGCACGCATTCATATCTGTAATACCATCAGTTATACGCTAGACGTTAATTAATCAAAACTACTATTACTGATGATTACAGATTTATCTTGTGGGTGCAATTTAAATTTAGTACTGGTTAATTAAATACTACAAGTTTAACGGTATTTGATAAAATGAAACTATAAATTTGAATGCAAATTATTTTTCAATAGTGTGAAACTTCGAGGTGGGTAATTACTTTTAATAGGACAATTAAATAAGTAAAAAATTAAAGCAGGTGATCCACCAATTTTGGCATTAATTGACAGCTTGTTGAATGTCGGAGACTTGGATCTTGGTGACAGATCATTAAATCGATTCGTATTGAATGTATTTCGTGACAAGCCCAACGGTTTTTAATGTCGCTTTTGTACGTATAATGAGCAAATGTTGTAAGCCAATTACAAAAAAGCATTGTATCTTTTTTATTGCATTTAATTTCTTTAAAAAGAAAAGGTAGAAAGGAGTTTCTGATTACCTCACATTTCTCTAAAATTCAATTAGCTTTTTAAAATAATTATATAAACAAAATATGTTGTAAAGATTTAAATAGTCAAAGCTGTAAAAGATTTGTAGTGATACAAAAATTTACTATCGTAATCTATTTATTACCTTCCTTTATTAGTAGAACGTTTTATGAATGGTGGGTATAACTTAGTATTTATGGAAATGCGAAAATTATGTAAAAATGCGATGTGTAATAAAATAGTAATAATACATACAATTCCACTGAATTTGCTCATTTTTATTTGTCATTATTTCGAAATATCTTGTTTTGTTTGTTATTTTTAATGTTTTGAAATTTTATATCTATTATATCATTATCAGATTCAACACACGCGAGAAAAATGATTTTGTTATTTCAAGTTACCACATATTTTGCAATTAGCTGGACAGCCTGTTTGTCTATGTTTAGAATTACCACAATATAAATAATCTAAAATTGGATTCAGTTCGTGCTATTTAGTTTTTTGTTTACTAATTTTAGCAGTTTTATTGACGCAGTACAAATTTTTATGGGCAGTTGTTAAGTGTATAAAATTTATTATGTTTAGCTTATATTGCGGCGTATCCTAAAAGGATTATATATATATGCATAGTTAACTCTCTACATCTTGAAAAATTATTTTGTCTGATGAATGTTTCCGTTTAATTAGTCACGGCTGTTGATACCAAATAGATACAAGCCAATAGTGCATGAATTGAGTTGATTCCATTTACAAAATTGATTGAACAAAAAGAAACAAGCTTTGAGTAATACAGTTTTTTATGTATTTAGTTATTAGAATTTATCTACTATAAAGTAGAATTAACACGTGTTATCATTTTCTATTAACGTTCATTTTATTCTCTTACCAAATATAACACGTGCTATGATTAGTAATCGATAATACAACTCGTTAAAACCTGTAGAAAATTCAATTCAATTTTCATAGGTTTTAATTCGAGCTATCACCGTGATAATCATAAGCATAACACTAATTATATTATCCCCAAAATACCTCAGAAATTAACGATTTTAGCTATAGGGAGTGTTTAATAAAAATTGAAAGAACATAAAGTGTATTTTCACTTTTTAAAATAAAATATAGGGCGATTCATTCGAAAAAGTTGACAAAATCATGTGTTCGAGTTTTGGCTCGCTCTATATTCAATTGGTACAATAATAAAAAATGTCAAAAATTTATGCCTGGCAAAATTATTGTTAGGTTGTTTGTTCTGTGTAGGGTATACAGGATGTTGAAATGAGAATGATTTTCGTATACAATTGACTATAACTTTTGAAATACCCTGTATAACGTAATGAAACCCTATATTGGAAGTATGGGGGAGATTAGCTTAATCTAAATTTGAATAATATATAGGGTGTCCCGTTTAAAAAAAAAGTATGTTCACCCTGGTAATATGTGACGCCCATGTAAATATGAAATTATTTTATAATGTGAAGTTTGAAGTTGCCTATAATTTTGTAAATAACTTTTTTTATAACTCCTTTAATAACGGATACATCGTACTTCGACGCACAAATGCCGCACTATATATATATATATATATATATATATATATATATATATATATATATATATATATATATATATATATGGTTGCTTTTAGGTTTCCGCGAGTGTAGTATGAAACACCGTTATTTATCCGGGCGTTGTCTCGCGTCTGCTGGTGATGTTTCTGACTCCTGCCAGTACAAAACCACGTTTCGGCAAAGTCTCATTTGCCATTTTCAAGTTATCTCCTTCTCCAACTGATTTGTTCGGCTCCGTGTTACTCGAATCGAACTCTTTTGTACTGGCAGGAGTCAGAAACATCACCAGCAGACGCGAGACAACGCCAGGATAAACAACAGTGTTTCATATATATATATATATATATATATATATATATATATCAACACACACACACACACACACACACACACACACATATATATATATATATATATATATATATATATATATATATATGGGTGGCGCATTAGTGTGACAAAGTCCCAAGTGCATATTCCAAAAATATTTTTAATTATACAGGGTAGATCATAAAAGCTTAGAAGTAATTTTAAATTTTTTTTAAATAGAAAACCCTATATATTAGTACATATTTAGATTCTACATACAATTTTCGACACATTTTATGTATAATGTCCTATACCTAAGTCTAACCGTTTTTGACTAATTTCAAATTTTTTGTCAAAAATGACGTTTGCAGGCCAAAACATAGGTGGAAATCTTTTCTAAACGAAGCCTTTATCGATTAGTTATGGTTGGTTTCCTTGGAAATGGGGACCTACTCTAATGGGCTGTATTAATATTTTTGTAATACATTCATACAGGGTGATCAAAAGTGGACAATAAAAAGTAGATTCAAAAAAACCTATAAAGTCATTTTTTTAATGGAAACCCCCCTATTTTTTTGTTTTTATCTTATTTAGCATTAAAAATAAGGGTGACTTTGTATATGAGTGTATATTCCAAAAAATTGTAGTTTTTGAAATAATGACAATTTAACATTTTTTTATTGTAAAAAGGCTATACGGCTTTCAAGTTTTGTTGTTAGTTGGCCGTGACGGCGAGGCGTGGCATATAAAAATAATAGAGATCATCAGAAACGTCATTATTTTTTGTCAGTTGATAATTTGTGTGATGCATTAGTGTATTTTATAGCAAGTTGATTTAAAACTTGAACTAAAATTGCAAATAATGAATTTTTCACAAGTCGAGATGGTTGATGTGTCTTTTGTTTTGGGAGCTAGTGATAAGAATACGCTCTTAGCAAGAAGACTGTATCAACAACGGTTTCCAGAGAGACGGGAACCTAAAAGAAGAGCATTTGGAAAGCTTTTGGAGCGTTTTGAGAGAACTGGCAATGTGTTATATGAAAAAAATACTAGGGAAAAACGTGCACAGACTGAGGAAAATCAATTAAATGTACTATTAACAGTTACCGAAAATCCATATATTGGACAACGACCTATTTCTCAGCAGGTTGGCGTTGAACGATGTACGGTACAGCGGATATTGAAGTCTCAAAAAATGCACCCCTATCACATTCAACTACTTCAAGAGTTGGTTCCTGAAAATTATCAAAGACGACTGGAATTTTGTCAATTGGCTCAAAACAAAATAAACCAACAAAGAAATTTTGTTCATTTGATTTTATTTACAGATGAGGCCACATTTCACAGAAACGGAAGTGTAAACAGACACAATTTTCATTACTATTCTACCGAAAATCCACATTTTGTAAGATATACTTCTCAAACTAGATGGTCTTTAAATGATTGGGGAAGTGTTATCGGTAATCATGTAATTGGACCATATTTTTTGATCAACGAGTAACAGGGAAAGTATACTTAGACTTTCTGCAAAACAATCTACCTAATTTGTTGCGTCAAGTGCCACAGGATACGCAACAAGAAATATGGTTTCTTCATGATGGGGCCCCAGTACATCATACAGGTCCGATAATAACTTTTTTAAATGCTAGATATCCAGAATGTTGGATTAGGAGGGGAGGGCCTATTGCTTGGCCTGCTAGATCCCCAGATCTTACTGAAATGGACTTTAGAATATGGGGGTACGTCAAAGAGCAGGTTTATAAAATACCGCCTACAACAAAGGAAGACATGAAGATTAGGATTAGAAACTGTTTTCAAAACATTAGTGTTGAAGTGTGTAGTAATTCAAGCAGCGAATTTGAGAGACGTATTGCATTGCGTATTCAAGAAAGAGGCGAACATTTCGAACAACTTATTAGGCAGTACGTATTTGACGTGTTTCTAGTACTTTTATCTGTATAATTAGTTACAGGTTTAATTACATTAGAGGTGTTAAGTTTATGATTAGGATTAGGACATAATTTGTTGAATCAAAAAAATATTGTCTTTACTTTAAGTTCGTTTAATAAAATAATTATTTATATGGGGTTCAATAAATTGTAATATTTCGATCTGAAGTGCTCGATTTTTTTTGTTTCGCCGCGCCCCGCCGTCACGGCCAACTAACAACAAAACTTGAAAGCCGTATAGCCTTTTTACAATAAAAAAATGTTAAATTGTCATTATTTCAAAAACTACAATTTTTTGGAATATACACTCTTATACAAAGTCACCCTTATTTTTAATGCTAAATAAGATAGAATTACAAAAATAGTTTCCATTAAAAAAAATTACTTTATAGGTTTTTTTGAATCTACTTTTTATTGTCCATTTTTGATCACCCTGTATGAATGTATTACAAAAATATCAATACAGCCCATTAGAGTAGGTCCCCATTTCCAAGGAAACCAACCATAACTAATTCATAAAGGCTTCGTTTGGAAAAGATTTCCACCTATGTTTTGGCCTGCAAACGTCATTTTTGACAAAAAATTTGAAATTTGTCAAAAACGGTTAGGCTTAGGTATAGGACATTATACATAAAATGTGTCTAAAATTGCATGTAAAATCTAAATATTTAATAATATATAGGGTTTTCTATTTAAAAAAAAATTTAAAATTACTTCTAAGCTTTTATGATCTACCCTGTATAATTAAAAATATTTTTGGAATATGCACCAGAACATATCTTACAACTTAGGGTTAGTTAAAAGTATGGAGACGGCGATTTATTGTCGTTAATATTCATTTTAGGAAATTATGTTCAATACAAAAGTTTGTTATGAAATTATTATCTACATTTGAGAATACTTGAATTATTTTTTTCTTCAATTGTTTTTAAGTTACGACGTCATCGATATTTTTTTGAAATGGCAACCTATATTTCTGATTATTGATTTCGATAGTATATTCTATTCTCTTTTCAACGGTATAACATTTTCAATATGTTACATTTGAAAAAAATTGAGAAAAAGTGCCTTAATGTTCAAATATTAAAGATCCAGTAAATTAGCAGAATTACTTAACACGGTAACTAGACTCATTTATTTGCAATAAACTTATCAGTCACAATCTTATCATTAAAAAAAAATTAATAACTAAATTAAAGTAAGTGTTCAAATTGTTCTCCATTTCTAATTTGACAATGACTCAATCGATTTACAAAACCCTGAATAGAATTTTGTAAAAATTCTCGGGCAATTTCTTCTATCGTTCTGGTAATTCGGATTTTTAAATCTTCGACATCGTTGGGCTTATCTTTGTAAACCCTGTTTTTTACGTATCCCCAAAGAAAAAATCTAAAGGGCTTAAATCAGGCGAACGAGCTGGCCATTCAATACTTCCTCGTCTCCCAATCCATCTGTTTGGAAAGACGTTATCCAAATATTGACAAACATCTACACCATAATGTGGTGGGGCGCCATCTTGCTGAAACCAGATACTGTTATTGGGAAGGTGTTCATTGTTTTCATCTGGATACAGCATAGCACAAGCAGGTATAATTTCATTTTGCAATAACTGCAAATACAGAGCCGAAGTTAAATTGCCATTGATGAAAAAGGGACCGATAATATGACCCCCTAGAATGCCAACCCAAACATTAACCTTTTGGGGGTACTGCGTATGGTACTCCATAAACCAAAAAGGATTTTCCGATGACCAATATCTGCAATTATGTCTGTTTACTTCACCGGTAAGACAATAGGTAGCTTCGTCAGAGAAAAGAATATTGTTGACGAAATTTGCATTATTATTGCAAATATTTGACATTTCTTCACAAAATTGTAGTCTCCTATCAAAATCATCTTCCGTCAACTCGTATAGAAGTTGTACCTTATAAGGTTTATACTTTTCACTTTTTAAAATTGAACGACCGATGACTGTGAAATATTGTGATTGGCCGCTAATTGATTGGTTGATAAATGGGAATCTTCAGATACGGCCAATAGAACATTCAGTTTTTTATCATCGCTTTTCGCTGTTCTAGGTCTACCACTCCTTGGCAAATCTTTAAAGCTACCAGTTTGTTCAAAGCGTTAAGGTTTTACCAACAACGGATTTAGAAATTGGATTTCTGTTTGGATGCGTGTCATTAAATAAATTACAAGCGTCTTGTAAACTTCTGCGTCTATTTCCATAACCCAGCATCATAAGTATTTCAATTCTTTCATGTTCACTTAAACTCGCCATTGCTAATATTAACAGCAACAAATTGCACAATTGAAATATGTCAACTATTTGACATAAACAATAACCACTGATAAAGTTACCTCGTTCGAGTTTGTTTATCGCCTCGCTTTTGTCTATCTAGATGAATTCTGCTAATTTAATGGACCTTTAATATTTGAACATTAAGGCACTTTTTCTCAATTTTTTTTAAATGTAACATATTGAAAATTGTATACCGTTGAAAAGAGAATAGAATGTACTATCGAAATCAATAATCAGAAATATAGGTTGTCATTTCAAAAAAATATCGATGACGTCGTAACAATTGAAGAAAAAAATAATTCAAGTATTCTCAAATGTAGATAATAATTTCATAACAAACTTTTGTATTGAGCATAATTTCCTAAAATGAATATTAACGACAATAAATCGCCGTCTCCATACTTTTAACTAACCCTGTATAATATATATATATATATATATATATATATATATATATATATATATATATATATATATATACAGGTGTTTGGTACATCGATGCAAATATTTAAAGGGGTGATAGAATACGTGATTTTGAGTCGAGTTAAGCAAACATGCCTATATACCAAGTGTTACCGTTTTTGAGATAATGCCACTTTTAATATTTCTTGATTTTACCGTGTTTTTCTGCAAATAGTGTACAAGAGTAACAAGCCGTCTTATCGCAAACTTATACTTAGTTTTATTATTCCTTATAAAGTGATTGTTCAGCATGAATAGATTTACAAAAAAAATTTTACAAATTGGAAAAATGGAATTTAATTACCAAAGTACCCCCTAGGCGCATTCGCCAAAACGTAAAATAGTCCTTCATTATTTAGTTTAGATAGTTTAACAAAGGCAAATTTTTAGAAAATGTCCGATTTATTAAAACATTAATAGTATTATTATTGGTGTTCAAAATGAGATCATCCACCGTTTCGAATACAAATTCGAGCTCGTTGTCAAATTGTAGTTATTATGGCATCATTTTCTAACGAAGAATATGCGAACATTTTATTTATGTATGGAAAAGCTGATGGTAATGCATCGGAAGCTCAAAGGCTATATCAGGAAAGATATCCAGATAGGCGACTTCCTGATACCCGGGTATTTTCTAAAGCATATCGCCGTGTACGCGAACATGGAAATTTGTCTCATCGTGAACTTGGAATTAATAATTATCGGTACGCGGTCCATGTTGATGAGCAAATTTTGGAAGTTTTTAATGCTGATCCCACAAGGAGTATCAGAGAGGTAGCGCAGCAGCAAAACTTGTCTGTTTGGAAAGTTTGGACCGTTCTTAAAAATGCGAATCAACATCCTTTCCATTACACATCAATACAACCTTTAGAAGACATCGAAGATGGACTCTTTTTGAAAAGTATACTGTGGACAGACAGATCACAATTTAGAAGGGAGGGAATTACTAATTTCCATAATTTGCATTACAGTCATGAAATCCCTACATGAAAAAACCACCACGGTTTCAATACAAATTTAGTGTGAACGTTTGGGCAGGGATTATGGGCAAAACATTAGTTGGACCTTTCTTTTTACCGAACACTTTAAATGCTCAGAATTATTTGCAGTTTTTAAGGGATAATCTTATCGATATTTTGGATGACGTACCACTAAATGTAAGGAATAGAATTGTGGTTCAAAGCGATGGATGCCCCGCGCACAATACCGTAGCAATAAGGGAATTTTTGGAACAGAATTTCCCTAATCGTTGGTTAGCAAGAAATGGTCCAATATTATGGCCACCTAGGTCACCTGATCTAACCCCCGTTGATTATTATGTTTGGGGAAGAGCAAAACAATTAGTTTACAAAGTCGAAATTCTTAATCGGGAACACTTAATCGAAAGAATAAACGACGCTTTCATTCAAATGAAGAGAGAGATTAATTTAAGTATTACAACGAGGGAAATACGAAACCAGGTTCGAAATTGTATTCGAAACGGTAGATCTATGAATGTTCTAATAAATCGGACATTTTCTAAAAATCTGCTTTTTTTAAACTATCTAAACTAAATAATCAAGAGCTATTTTACGTTTTGGCGAATGCGCCTATGGGGTACTTTGGTAATTAAATTAAATTTTTCCGATTTGTAAAAATGTTTATGTAAATCTATTCATGCTCTCTTAAAGACTATTGCTCAAGGAAGTTTTACTGAAATTGGAAAAAAAATTAACGAAAGATTTTAGACTAAATCCACGTTTGAATTCTAGTGATTGCTTTTTTACAAATTAAAACTTTACTGTTTAAGAAGTTCTAGGCAAGAACGAAAGATATTTTAGGCTTTTCTGATAAAAGAATATGAACAATCACTTTATAAGGAATAAAAAAACTTAGTATAAGTTTGCGATAAGACGGCTTGTTACTCTTGTACATTTCGATATTTACAGAAAAGCACGGTAAAATCAAGAAATATTAAAAGTGGAATTATCTCAAAAACGGTAACACTTGGTATATAGGTATGTTTGCTTAAATCGACTCAAAATCACCTATTCCATCACCCCTTTAAATATTTGCATCGATGTACCAAACACCCTATATATATACAGGGTGTTCCTTAATGATATGCGAATATTGAAGTGGATGAATCTACACGAAAAAAATATTATAGTTTGATTAATAAAGTAGGGTCCTAAAATGTATCGTTACGGAAATACGGGGTGTCAAAGATACACGAAAAATACGAAAATTAATTGATATCTTCTAAACCGCTAAACATTTTCCAGTGAAATTTAGTACGCAGCTAGAGTGCATGAAAGTGGATATTTTTCGATACGAAGTTAATTTCCAGCTTCTGCAGTGGCGTGCGTACGGGCACTCACTTGGATATTTTTGAAGAAAAAAAATGATACGCCACTGATTTCTTGAAAAACAAAATTACATTTTAATTCCTCGTTCAATTTGAAAAATAAAAGCTCTCTTGAATTATGTTCCTAGAATGTTCCGTTTGGGAGCAATAAAACAAAAAACGTTGTATAGTACGAGAAAATTATGTAATCTAATGATTGAAAGAATACGTTACAAATTGGCATCTGCCTTCAATGAACAACAAAAAAAAAAAAATGGAAACATACAGCATAAACATAATATTGGGAACAAGTAATATGGAACGGTAATCACAAAAATTGTTGGAAATGGCCTCCTTCACTCAAAATGCATGCTTCTGCCCTCCTTCTCATGCAATTCCGCACTCGTTGAAATATTCCCGGAGTATGTTTTATATTATTACATGCTGCAACTATTCTCTCTTTCAATTCTTCTACACTGTTAATGGGACTTGTGTACACTAGCGTTTTTAGATAGCCCCACTAGAAAAAATCTAAGCTGTTAAGGTCGGGGGACCGTGGTGGCCATTCTTGAGGTCCCCCACGGCCAATCCAACGATTAGAATAAACAGTATCTAGATGATTGCGAACCATTCCACTGAAATGTGCTGGTGCACCATCATGCATGTACCACATATGGTGTCTTATTAAAAGCGGAACATCCTCAAGCAGCTCAGGCAATTGTTCACGAATGAAAGTAAGGTAAGATTGTCCATCAAGTCGTCTCGGAAGAAAGAATGGGCCAATAAAGTAATCGGCTATAATTCCTGACCAGACGTTCACCGAAAATTGATGTTGGATATGAGTTTCAGTTGTGACTTTGGGATTCTCATCCGCCCACAAATGGTTATTGTGAAAATTCTGAATCGCATTTCTTGAGAAATTACATTCGTCCGTGAACGGGATATGTGAATCGAATTGTAAATTATGTGCAATATTATGAAGATACCACCGACAAAAAGTTACTCGCTTAGGAAAATCTCTCGGGAGTAATGCCTGTACTCTCAAAATATGGTATGGATATAACAAATAATCCATTAAAATTCTCCAAACAATTTGATGACAAATATTCAAGTTTGTAGCTATCTTTCTTGTACTCGTTTCAGGCTGTTCTGCGACTGCGTGCAGGACTGCTTCCTCAATTTCAGTTGTTCTTACACTTAGAGGCCCACCTTCAGACGACAACAAGACGCTGAAGAATATTCGAGAAGGTTCGACTATCTGGTAAAGCACGATTGGGATATCTCTGGTGATAAATCCGTCTGGCTTTTTCTCCATTGCCATCAGCGAGGCCATACATATAATGCATATCAGCCATTTCAGCAATTGTATACGTCATCATTAATAACAAAATTGTGCAAAAACAATGGGAAAAGTTAATTTACAGTGACTTAAATTGAACTAGAAAATGTCACATGGAAAAAGCAAGTGTCATTTTGAAAGGCAACTAGAGTTATTGCGAAATTGTTATTTCAATCATTGAATTAATTTTCTCGTACAATACAACGGTTTTTATTTTATTACTCCCAAACGGAACATTCTAGGAACATAATACAAGAGAGCTTTTATTTTTCAAATTGAACGAGGAATTAAAATGTAATTTTGTTTTTCAAGAAATCAGTGGTGTATAATTTTATTTCTTCAAAAATACCCAAGTGAGTGTTAGTACGCACGCCACTGCAGAAGCTGGAAATTAACTTCGTATCGAAAAATATCCACTTTCATGCACTCTAGCTTCGTACTAAATTTCACTGGAAAATGTTTAGCGGTTTAGAAGATATCAATTAATTTTCGTATTTTTCGTGTAACTTTGACACCCCGTATTTCCGTAACGGTACAGTTTAGGACCGTACTTTATTAATCAAACTATAATTATTTTTTCGTGTAGATTCATCCACTTCAATATTCGCATATCATTAAGGAACACTGTATATGTATGTATATATATATATATATATATATATATATATATATATATATATATATATATATATATATATATATATATATATATATATATATATATATATATATATATATATATATATATATATATATATATATATATATATATATATTCATACATACATACATACAAGTGTTCCAGTTTTTGTAGCAGGACTTTAATAGTCGATAGAGCTTTCAAAATTAAGACAAAAAGTTCATATAAACATAGGTTGCCAAACGCTTAGTTTTGGAGATACAGGGTTTCAAAGTTTTAATTTTTTTTCAGTTCTTTTAATTTATCTTCAAAACTATTTAAAATAATAAATCCAAATTTAGTACACATATTACACTCGTTAAACTCAATATTAAGAGTAGTTTAACGTTTATCAATATCTACAAGGTAGTACATTTTCTGGGGTGGTACACCCTTTATCCCCCCTCTAACTCTTAACTCTAAA
Source organism: Vesta saturnalis (assembly GCA_036346205.1). NCBI lineage: Eukaryota > Metazoa > Arthropoda > Insecta > Coleoptera > Lampyridae > Vesta > Vesta saturnalis. Next base: position 859,916 of record JARFJB010001851.1, on the reverse strand, counting down.
AAATTTAGATTGCCCATTTGATTTAGGAACTTTTTTGTCTTCTGCTTTTTTTCGAAAAATGCATAGTTTTTGAGATAAATTAGCTGTAATCCACGAACAGCTTCCGAATGGTAAGTAAAGAATCAAATTATGTCAAATCTCACGTTTTATTTTAAATAGGTACGACTTGTGCATAAGAAGCAATGTAATTTATTTACATATTTTATTGTGTTAATTTTTATTGCAAAAGCGATCTTTTAAAATGCCATTTTTGTTTTCTAATCAAGAAATAGCGGATATCCATTTTATTTATGACTTTGTAAATGGAAGTTCAGCAGCAGCAGCCCGTGAATATAGGCGAAGATTTCCTTTTAGTAATTTTGCGTGAATTCGACAGAGATCCCACAACTAGCATTAGAAGAGTATCCGCAGCTTTAGGTGGAGTCTCAAATACTACTATTCACCGAACATTAATTAAGACGGGACCACCGATATCCTTACCATCTACAACCTGTTCGGAGACTACAACCGGGGATTTAGCACCGAAATTTGTATAGCATATTTTTGCAACGTTGCTAATTAAATTGAAAAATTCCTTAAATTTGTGAAAAAAACATGGTCAATGAAATTTGAAATATTTTTTAACATATAATAACTGGAAACAACACGGAAACGGAAACGGAAATAGGATTGATGACAGAAGTCCCCTAAGATAACACAGATTAATGTTTTTCTACAAGGTGTTTTATATGGTCATACCCACGTTGTGAATTTTAAACCTAATTTTCGAAAGTTGTTTAAGTAGAACACCCTGTATTTTTTACTTGGGTTCGTAGGGAATTTAATCCTCTTTAACTTTTGTGAAGGTGTCTATCTTTACTAACTTTGGTGGTATTTCAATTTTTATTTAAACTCTATCAAAAAACTGAATGTTTTTGACCATTGTCGTTTTTCTAGTCACTCTTGCATTTTATTTATTAATTAGCATCAATATAAACATGAAAACAATGTATCCATAGTGGAAGATATGCCACAATAACATCGGATGTTTATTAGAAAATGCCAAGTTACATTTTAGTTCTGTCAAAGCTCAAGTTCAAATGAAATAAGAATACACAAACTTTTTTCGATGCATCTGTCTTCTTTCAACGTAAATCCAAAGCCAACTTGTTGACTTTTTTTAATGATTATCCGATATTTTAGCGATTCAAGCTTGTGGACAATTCTTAAACTAAATTATTATATAATTATTTTTGCCCCCCGTTAACTTGAATACACAATACAATACATTTTTCAAAAGTATGAGTCATGTTTCCACACATTTCCCGAGTAACAGTTTGAAAACAGTTCGTAATACGAGTTTTCATATCATCTCTCGTAATCGGGGGTATTTTATATACCTAATCTTTTATAAACCCCCTTATACTGAAATCCATTTTTGTTAGATCTAATGATCTAGCCGGTCATGATAATGGTGCTTCTCTTCCAATCTACTGCTGCCCATATGTTTCATTTAAAGAGTTAGTAATATGCCCTGTATAATGCACAGGGGCTCCATCATGTAAGAATCAAGGACGTTCACGAACTTCATTTGGTAATTATATTGTAAGAAATCCAAATATACTTGTCCAGTTACTCTTCCCTAAAAAAAATACGGTCCAATAACGTAGTCTCCTACAACCCCTCCCCAAACATTTAAAAATGATGCCTATTCACGTTTCCATTTTTGTAAAATCTTGGTTCATCACAAAAGAATATTAAATGTGCAAAATTTGGTTGTTCTCTCACTTTTTGCTGCACCCATGCACAAATATTCATTCGCCTCTGAAAGTCTTCTTTATTTAATTCTTGTAATAACTTAACATGATAAGGATGCATTTTGTGTGCTATCAGTATATTCTGAATCGATGATCGTCTAATATCTAATTGACTAGAAATATCTCTTTGGCCAATGTGTGGATTTTCAACTACTGTTAAAAGCATACTTAATTGATTTTCTTCGGTTAAAACACGTTTTGTTATTTCATTTTTCTGATAAGTTGTTTGAAATCGTTCCATTACTTTCTCAAACGCCCTTCTATTAGGGTGTCGTCAGTTCGTATATCCCTGGTAACATATCCTCGTTGCTAACAAGCAGTTTTGTTGCTAGCTCGTAATACAAAAACCAGATCCACCAATTCGGCATTTTAAAAATTAATTTTTAATAATTTTTGAAGAAACGACACACTAAATAACTTTAATTATCACACGATTGTTAATATTATACCAAACTAACGTGTTATTTAAAATGATAATATTTTGTTTTTATTTTATGTCATAGGTGACTAGAAACACGAAAATGGTGAAACACATTCAGTTTTTGCGAGTTTAAATAAAAATAAATTAAATTCTCTACAAACCCAAGTAATGAAATACAGGGTGTTCCATTTAAACATTTTTCGAAAATTAGGTTTAAAGTTTACATTGTTGGCATGACCATATAAAACACCTTGCAGAAAAACGTTAATCTGAGTTATCTTAGGGGACTTCTGTCATCATCCCTATTCCGTTTTCGTTTTGTTTCCAGTTATTATAAGTTAAAAAATATTACAAATTTCATTGACCCATGTTTTTTTCACAAATTTAAGGAATCTTTCAATTTAATTGGCAACGTTGCAAAAATATGCTATACAAGTTTCCGTGCTAATACAGAACTTTAGGGTGAATTAAAATATGTAAAAATAGGGTGTCCTATTCAAAAAATATAAAATTTTTACCGCGCCGCCTTTTTGGAGTACCCTGTATACTCGAAAATAATTTTAGAAGATGAATCTTAACCCTTAATAACTCCTGACAATTTTTTTCGCTATCTTTGATCGTACAGGAGATATTGACCTTTGTCGCACTATTTGGCCAACCTATATACGTATATATATATATATATATATATATATATATATATATATATATATATACAGGGTGTTTCTAAATTCATGCGACAAAATTCAGGAGGTGATTGCTCCCATGAAAGTAAGATGTGTCTTTCCTATAACAAAATTTACTCAGCCCACCCTTTTCCGAGATATCACCCTTAAAAGGTGGTGACTAAAATTGAGTTTTTATTTTGTTTCTAAAATTTCAGTAAAACCAGAAACTTGAAATTCTGTAATTATCGTGCAGTCGCAAAGGACTAACCACGGGTATTTTTTCAATATTCCTGTTACATTATACGGGAGTGAAATTAGCAACCCTTACTTTATTTCATATCAAAACTTTTTTTCGAGATGAAGCTTTATTAAATAAAATTATAACTTAAAATCCTTGTTATTTAAAAAATAATTTATTCTTAAATTTTTTTCCCAAAACCAATAGCTGCAGAGACAAAAATAAACAACATAATTTATAATTTTTTTATTAAATTGAGTGGAAAACAGTAAAGATGTAAAATGTAATACGATTCATAATAAATGCTGGAAATGACCACCTCTAGCCAAAATACATGAATGTAGCCTACGTGTCATGGATTGCCGTACACGTTCAAAGATTTGAGGTGTATTTCTTATGGTGTCACACGCTATTTGAATACGATTCTTCAAATCGTTGATATCAACTATGGGTGTCGTGTTGACTAATGATTTAAGGTAACCCCATAAACAGAAATCACAAGGATTTAACTCTGGAGATCGAGGAGGCCAATGTTGGGGCCCTCCTCGACCAATCCAACGGTTGGGATATGTTGCATCTAAATGTTGCCTAGCAGTCCGACTGAAGTGTACTGGAGCACCATCATGCATCAACCACATATTTTGTCTGATATTGAGTGCGATGTCTTCAAGTAGTTCAGGGAGATCATTTTCGAGAAAACTGGTGTAAGAAATTCCATTTAATGGCTGAGGCAGAAAATGTGGCCCAATTAAGTTATCCCCTACAATACCAATCCATACGTTCACTGAAAAAACATTTTGAAAATGGTGCTCTATAATCTGATGGGGATTCTCGTCTGCCCATACGTGATTATTATGTAAACAATACATTATTTAAAAATTGAGGATTTTGTCGCATTTCGTGTGTTAACCATTCACAAAATCTAACTCGTTGAGGAAAATCTCTAGGTAAAAGAGCTTGAATCCGTTGGATGTGGTAAGGATATAACTGCTGCTCTTTTAAAACTTGCCACACAGATGAATGGCTGATATTTAGGGTGTTGGCAATTTTTCTAGTACTTGTTTCCGGGTGTAGGTACATCTTCATCTAAAATTGCTTGTTCTACCATTACATTTCTAACTGTCCGGAAACGACCAGTGTTGGTTGAATTTCTTTTAACATTCCAGTTTCGGATAAGCGGTTGTGAATACGTACAAATACGGAATGATGAGGCGTAATTCGTTGCGGTTATTTTTCAGCATAAAGACGTCTAGCTTGTCGAGAATTACCATTTGCCATACCATACACAAAATGCATGTCGGCCATTTCAACGTTTGTATACATGTTATAAAATAAACAATACACAGATAACGCAAAAATAACAACCTACAAACTTATAATTAAACTTCGATTACTAACTATCAACAACAGTGTTTGACATCAGCCTACTACAATTTGAATAAACATTAAGTAAACAAGATAAATGAATTGTCGAAGTGACAGCAGTCTACTATTCTAAAACTTTGTAATTAAAAACAATGTAGAGCTGGTCATTTCCCGCGTTTATTAAGAATCGTATTACATTTTACATCTTTACTCTTTTCCACTCAATTTAATAAAAAAATTATAAATTATGGTGTTTATTTTTATCTCTGCAGCTATTGGTTTTGGGAAAAGAATTTAAGAATAAAAAATTTTTTAAATAACAAAGATTTTAAGTTATAATTTTATTTCATAAAACTTCATGTCGAAAAAAAGTTTTGATATGAAATAAAGTAAGGGTTGCTAATTTCACCCCCGTATAATGTAACAGGAATATTGAAAAAATACCTGTGCTTAGTCCTTTGCGACTGCACGAAAATTACAGAATTTCAAGTTTCTAGCTTTACTGAGATTTTAGAAACAAAATAAAAACTCAATTTTAGTCACCACCTTTTAAGGGTGATATCTCGGAAAGGGGTGGGCTGAGTAAATTTTGTTATAGTAAAGACCCATCTTATTTTCATGCGAGCAATCACCTCCTGAATTTTGTCGCATAGTTAGAAAATATATATACAGGGTTTCATACGTTCGTTAGAGTTTATGTGGTTAGAAACAATTTAGAAATCTGAATTTTGACTTAATTATTAAGATCTCTTTCATTCTAAAATATTTTCAAGGTCATTACTTCCGGTTATGAAGTCGCCACTAACTTCCTTATTTTAAATGGAACACCCTGCATATTATTTATTTTTGAGTCTTGACAAAATTTTCGGATAAGTCTTATAAGGGCTTCTATTCCTTTTTCAACTGTTTCTTAGATATCTTGATTTTTCAAAATTTTGAAAGATGTAACCGTATTTTCAACACTATTTGTCTTACTTTTTGACTGATGGAAAGTGCTTCTGAGACAGACAAGAACTATCTTTTGAAATACTCATTGACAATTGATTTTGCATACATGGTGTTCAATTTGATGAACATATTGAAAATGTAATGACACTAATATCAGATGCAGATTGAATCAAACTTTTTAATTAAATTTTGAACTGTTCATTATTGATAATAATGAATTATTATATCTTTTATTAAACAATGACTAACATAGAAATTTTTGAGAATAATAACAATGAAAACATAAAACAATTATTTGAACATAACTAGAAGAAAAGTGATAAAAAAGATAATCACCCGATTTGAGGCCCCTGGACTTTTACCTCTGGGGTCGTATAAAAGAATTAGTGTACTCTAGGCCAGTTCAAACTAGAGAGGAATTGCTAAATCGTGTTCACAATGCATTCAATAGTATGTGTCCACACGAAATTCGGCGATCTATTTCGCAAGGAGTGATAGAGTTATAAAATGCTTAAATCAAATTGGCGGTCATGTGGAACATTTGTAATGATTCATTTTATCTTTTTTATCACTTTTCTTCTAGTTATGTTCAAATAATTGTTTTATGTTTTTCATTTGTTATTATGCTCTCAATTTTGTTATCTTCTTGTTTTATTTCATTGTTTTAATAAAATAGAATTTGTGTAGTTTGAATTAACTTCATTTTATTTTGAAAACATTTCAGTTTCTGTCAAAAATCACATTAAAGTAGAAAATATTAATTAACAAGAAAATTGTCGATAATAGGTATAGGTAATGTTATAGCCAAACGATGCATAACTAAATGCTGCATCTATTCATCCAATAATATACAGGGTGTCACATTTGAATTAACAAAGTTTTTCAACTTTGAAAATTGTTTAATAGTTCATCAAATTTTGAACACCATGTATGCAATAAATCAATTGTCAATGAGTATTTCAAAAGTATAGTTCTTATGCTTCTGTCTACTCCAGAAGCACTTTCCATCAGTCAAAAATAAGTAAGACAAGCAGTGTTGAAAACAGGGTTACATCTTTCAAAATTTTTGAAAAAATCAAGATATCTAATAAACAGTTGAAAAAAGGTATATGAAACCCTTATAAGACTTATCCTAAAATTTTGTCAAGAATCCAAAAATAAAATAATATACAGGGTGTTTCATTTAAAATAAGGAAGTTAGTGGCGACCTCCGGTATAACCGGAAGTAACATGACCTTGAAAATATTTTAGAATGAAAGAGAATCTTAAATAACCCTTAAGTCCAAACATTCAGATTTCTAAATTGTTTCTAACCACATAAACTTCTAACGAACGCCTACCGTGGAAAACCCTGTATATATACATATATATATATATATATATATATATATATATATATATATATATATATATATATAGTATAGGTTATGTGATTATTAGGTAGTTCAAGTGTTTTAAAGCATTAGGTTAGACAATTCACATATCTTTTCGCCTTTTTTTTAAACTTGAACTCTCTTCCATTCCTCCGTGTCACTAAATGTTGCTTAATATTTACTATGGTTAGCTCGTCTTTTGAAAGTTTTAGCCAACATGCTTTTGATATATTTAACTTCCTAGTATTTATATATTTCTTTGCAGCTTCATCTATATTTCTAATTCTAATTTCTAATATTTCTATTTTTTATAATACACACAATTTGGCGTAAACGTTAGCGTGACTCTTTTTCGATTTTCTATAGGAATGACCGCTCACGAGAATTTTTTTTCAATTTCGTCAAAACACCATTAATAATCAGAAATACTAACGTAAAAATAATCATCCTGTTTTTGTTTTGGCCGATAAAGTTGTCGGACACTATTATTAAATTATGACTAAAACTGACTTTTAACAAGCAAGACGTTATTTGGATTCCTCCTCTAGCATTCACACTTTCATCCCAAACGCACATAAATTGGAGTTACCAATGTGACCACAAAAGTTGTATACATAAAGTTGTCTGCTATAAAACATTTGAGAATGGGTCAAAGTTGGTACAAATAATACCTGCTCAAGATCCATGCAAATCATACATCTTCTTCTTGAGAAGGTGTTTTATCATGCTTTCTAAGTTTTAAAGCTTTCTCGGCTTTACGTTGATTGAGTTCTAAATTTATTTTTGCCTCTTTATCCCTAGATATTAATTTTAATGAATTACTTAACAAATCACACTTGCCACAAGTATCTGAACGAGGCCATCAAAACCGCAAATTATGGAATTCCTGCTTAAATATACCACAGTAAAACATCGGTACCAGGATCTGTTTAAATGCCCTGTCCAATCGATGGATATTCAAATCTGGTAACAAGATACATTTACCCGATTTATGTCTACTGTAATGATTTTCCTCAAAAGGAAAAGGTTTTATGTGGAATCTTATGTTATCAATAATTTCTTTAGAATGTTTTTACGTTATGATCTTCTTCTATATTGGGTATAGTATAACAAATTGTACACTGTCTACAACTATTCTTTGCGTCTTCGTATATTCTATGACACCTTCGTCAAATTGGCACAATCTGTATGTTACTCATGAGGTAAGTGCAATGTTAGGTTTTATTACTTACATAAAAACGCTTAAAGAGTTTTAATCGATATTCATATGAAGAGGTTTTGCACTTATATTTACATTTACATGTAATCTACAATAAATTAATAATCACATTAGCTTTTATTTTCATCCTTACTCCTAAAACTGTACATGCTCTTTCGGCGGAATTCTACTTGGCTTCTCCGTACGTTTATAGATCGTATGTGATAGTCCTTTATGTTTTAGCTCTTTTCCTTCTTGCTTTACACTCCCTGTGCCACGTTTTCTATGCTGCACTTTCTGAGTGGGATCCCTTTTTTATTTGTTTTAAAACATGCACATAACAACATTCAGAACTTTTTGAAAACACTGATTTCCACTAAATGGCTCTTATATCGCTCTTCCACCATCTGTACAGTAACATAACCGAAAGCCATCTTACAGCGCATGGTCTGCAGTAAAGGATGAGTAAATGCACTTATACCGTTTATAAAATCACTAGGCTTGGTACACAGACCATTTGTCCACCAAAATCTTATAATAGATAAATTTGGCACTTAGACCTTTCTGAAATTAAGGCCTTCATTTTATGGAGGGTAAACTATTTAGATTATTATTTGTCAAGTTGCTTTGGTGTGTGTGCAATCTTGAGATATTGCAGGATCACATTCCATTAATATAAGTAATTTGATTGTAATCTCATTATATTTAGAATTTACATCAGTTCTACATATATAAAGACAAAGTTTACATCGAATGGGGCTTGAATCTCGATGGCACAGCTAGTTAGCGCGGTACTCTAGCAAAGTACAGGTCGTAGGTTCAAATCCTACTCGAGGTAAACTTATTATTTATGTATTTAATAAAATTAATAATAATTTTTAAGTAAACTTTTACTTTAAGTATCAGAGATTTAGCACTTTCATGGATTGTGTCAGTTGTACATGGTGGCCAAATTTTGATGTTTTAATAGGGAATCTCGTAAACTATAGTTCGTATGAAAAAATTAACCTCGCATCCTTGATCTCTTTTTTTGAGAAAAACTGAACGGTGCAGTTCTAACTAACGTCTTTTGTTTTCGAGTTATGGTCAAAAACTCAGATTTTCGAGTTTTCATTTTATGGCCATATCTCGCTTATTTATGAAAATAGAAAACAATCATTCGACGTTCTTCAGGCACTTTTCGATAAGAATGTAGTGGTGTAGCCAATTCTTTAAAAATATTTTTGAAATTCGAGTTATAGCATAAAATTGTAGTTTTTTATAAGGAACGCCTAGTTGGCCAAAATATTATGTTTGAGCTCATCATGCCTTATACGAATGTCGCTGGTTTAAGAGATACAGGGTGTTGAAGGTTTCAATTTTATTCGGAAATTTCTCAATAATTGAGAAAGTTTTCATAGCATTAATCTGAAAATTGGTAGTATTGGGTTTTGTGGTTTGAGAATCACGAATTTGAAGCTTATTTTGATGTTGCTCCTAAAAGGCGCTAGTTTCACGGTATTATTTAGGTAAATAAAAACATATTTTTTATCTGTTGAGTTCATAAAAAAGGTACTATCGTTTAGGTCACCTGACTTGATCGGTTTCTGAGTTTATTTCCATTTAAAAGTTTCAATGTATTTTAATAATGCAAGGAATACTAAACGGGATAAATGCATGTGACAGAACAAAACAAACAATTTGTGAGGTTAAGTTACTGATTTATGCGAGACATACGTTTTCAACACTTTCAATATTTAAACGACATACGTTCGTTAAAATCTCCCTTCCCTTTTCCATAAGTTTATTACTTATGAGGAACAGAAATAAGTATACAGGGTTATTTTTTTAAAACCTGACATAAGCTTATTACTGAAGATATACTTTTACTTCCAAAAGTAAAGTTTTAGGGCGAATCTAACTAAGAAAATTTCATAAAAAATTACTCCAGCGTTGCTAGTTTTTGTAGTAAGTTGAAAAATAACTTTTTTTAAATGGCAACTTTTCATTTCTTTGCAAAATCTGATAGAGCGTTTCACTGTAGTACTAGAGCGAAAAATTTTCGTTTTGGAAGCAGTACACGAATTATTATTGTCCTACTGGTCTTCGCAAAAATTCACTTTTGGCGTGTGAAACTATGCAAATATTGGTAAAATTAATAATTTACTTTACCATTAAAATAATAAGAACATCTACGGAATACATAGAAGGTCTGTGGCCCGAAGGGTGCACCTTGTTGTTCAGAACCATGCTCCAGCGCTGGAGCTCGGTTTGAGTATGAAATAAAAATTATTAAAATTAAGTAAGAAAATGGAACAAAAAGTAAATCATTTTTCCACCAAATGTTCAAACTGGTCTAAAATTTCAGAATATCGTTGTCTATTCAGTTTTATTTCATAAATGTGATCAGCTAAAATGCCATTTTCGAATAGGACACACCAAACACTAAACCCGAAGCTTCCTTGATTTTGAACGTCAACGGTAGGGTGCGGGTAATGTCGGGCCACCAGTGCTCGTGGTGTCGATTGAAAATTCCGGCAATAGTAATGTATGCTTCATCGGTCTAAACAGTATTTGCTGCGAATAATGCATTTTGCTCCATTTGCTGAAGATACCAATTACAACTTCTCGGCGTCCTGTAGGATCGGTTGGTTGGAGATGTTCTTGCTTTATTATTTTATATGGTTTGAATTTGTCTATTCTTAGACCTGACAATGCTCGAGTTCGTCCTATACGAGAGTCGGCCACAATTTGACGGCTTGAAATCGAAGGATTTGCAGCTACCATTCCGATACATTAATAGCAACTTCATCAGCATCTTCAGTATTATAATTTTTTATTCTTGGTTTGTTAAAAGTCCCATGATGTATGAGATTTTCTTTTAATCGTTTGAAACTAGAATTATTAGACTGTCTTCTTTCCGAATAACGATTAAAATATAACTCACTTGCAACTTTAGTATAATTATTACTTTGAATAAAACATTCTGGCATATCAAACTTTTCGTTGTTTTCAAAAGCCACATTTTGCACTTTTAAGGTAATAATAAACAATCAAATGTTATTAAATTACCAGTGTTGTAGTAGCGCAATCACAGATGTGTACCCACTTTGTTTTATCAGAAAAATTGTAAATGATACAAGCCTACTTGTATTAAAAACTATTTTTTCTCCAAACGTTTTTATGTCCCAAAAAATTATTTTTTGCTAAAAAGTAGTAAAAATGAATAAGTTGACCCCACAAGATATATATCACCGGACTAAAAAATAGTAATTTTTTGATGCCTTGGCCAACTACGCTTTCATATAAAAAAGTATAACTTTACGCTATAACTCGAATTTCAAGAATATTTTTAAAGAATTGACTACACCACTGCATTTTTATCAAAAAAGTTCCTGAAGAACGTAGAAATTATTTTTTGTTTTATTGTCATAAATAAGCTAAGTATAAAATGAAACCTCGAAAATCTGAATTTTTGGCCATAGCTCGAAAACAAAAGACGTTAGGCAAATTGAAATGCACCATTGAGTTTTTCCCAAAAAAAGAGATCGAGGGTGTAAGGTTCATTTTTTCATACCAACTATAGCTTACGAGATTCCCTATTAAAACATCTAAATTCGGCCACCCTGTATAGTCCCGATTTCGTTGTTTTAGTTGTTTTTTAAAGATATGTTTGTTATTATCAAAGATAGAAGCTTACAATTTTACATTCACGTACTACTTTGTTCACCTAGATTTCATAGCAAAATCTAAAATTTGGTATCTTCTTTTGTTTTCGACTTATAGACCCAAATGTCGATACTTGTACACATTTTTCAAGGTCTTATCCCTTAATACTATTATACTGATATATTTCGTCAACGGTACTTATATATTGCGAAGTGCCGAATTCAGAGGCGTGCTTCGATTTTTGTTTAGGGGTGCGGGTTTTGAGTAAAAATATAAAGTTGCATGTTTTAAATGGGAATCATAGTTGGCTTGGAAACCATCCGCTGCAGTTCTTTTTTAGCTTTTCAAAAATATAAATAGATATTTCTGAAAAACATCTTCAAAATATTTTTTTTCAACAAGACGGTGCCCCGGTCCATAATGCTTTGGCAGTGGGGAATTACTTAGAAAACTGTTTTCCAAATCGTTGGATTACAACATTTGGTTCAGTATTATGACGGTTTTGATAAATTATGTTTTTCAGGAAACCTTATATAGAAATAGTATTGACAGATCTGGAGATCGTGACGAATGTTGCAACGATTTGGGAAAGGGTTTTCTAACGAATGAACTTGAATATTTTATGAAAAGTTTATTCTTGGTGAATTTAAGCGCAAACACCTGTGGCACTAAACATAAAAGAACTGGTACGCTCCCTTCAATGACGTTTAAATCTAGATAAGAATCTTTTGTAAATTTCAGATTCAAGTTCAAAAACCTATATGTAGTGGGCCTCACCTCCTTTATAACCGAGTGTGCTTTATCCATTTTGCCACCATCTTTATGTGGTCATAACTTATGGTGCATTCAGTGTAATTGAGTCATACTTACAACGTGTAATTTACTTATGTTAACTCCACAAATATCACAGTTTCAAAATTAAGGTAGCCCATTTATAAAGAGAGAAAAATTTTAATAGAACCATATGCATTTTGTCGTCCAGCATCTCTTTTTACTTCTAATACCTAGTGTACATTTACGTGTATTTTCATTTCTTCTTTAATTGATAATGATATTTATTTAACATATTATTGGAGGTTGGAGTCGCTGGATTATAAAAAAGAGTTAATAGAATCCTATTTACTGATGAGATGAGTTCCGATTCACCAGAGGCAATCTTCATAATCTGAGAAAAGCATATATTTAGTCGGGAGATAATCCGCATGCAGTGAGATAGACCAACTTTCAGAACAAAGTTGCTGTGCATACATACATATATAGAGTTCGTACCAAATGTATGGAACCGGCATTGTCATTACAAAACTATTCAAGCTAAATCGATTAAATATAAAATGCGTGTTGTTTACAAAGGCTTCTATAATGTACACAGTTTTATTATTTTTTTAACTGATAAAGTCGGGAGCTACACAGCTAACTTAATTTTTTTTTAATAGGAAGGGGGTCAAATCGCATACCGTTTGAAAGGAATTTTCAAGTAGAATTCAGCGACATTCCGCTTGTCATAGCTATTTCTAAAGATCACTTCGCTATTGTAAATTAAAGATTGGGAGTAGGTGTAACTGGATAACTGAAGATCCAATTAGCATGAGGAATAATTAATTGTTTTATGGTGTTTAGTGAGCGCTGAAAAACAAAGGTTAGTTCGTGTTTATTTGAACAACGTTTTTCCGGAAAGGTGTATTGGTCGTCGACGACATGGCCACCGCGATCACCTGACTTAACCCCACTAGATTTTTCTTGTGGGGTTACCTGAAGTATTTACCTCGATAAACAAAATAACTTGAATGAACTAGTGCAACGAATTCGAGAAGAAACAGCAAATTTATTTTGAATTCAGTTGAAGGATTTTCTAATCGAATTTATTACCGCCAAGAGGTGAATGGGGAGCAGTTTGAGCATCGCTTATAAATGATTCTTGTAATACATGAACCTAATAAATATAAAGCACGGTTTCAACAATCTGATATTACATTAAACACCATAAAACAATTCATTGTTCCCCATGCTAACGGGATCTTCAGTTATCCAGTTAATACCTACTCCCAATCTTTAATTTACAATAGAGAAGTTATCTTTAGAGATAACTATGACAAGTGGCATGTCGCTGAATTCTACTTGAAAATACCTTTTAAACGGTATGCGATTTGACCCCCCTTTCCTATTTAAAAAAAATCAAGTTGGCTGTGCAGCTCCCGACCTTGTCAGTTAAAACAATAGCAAAACTGTGGAAATAATACAAGGCTTTTTAAACAGCATACATATTAAACTTTATCGATTTAGCTTGAAAAATCCTTGATCCAATATAAAATTTAAAATTTACATACGTTTATGATCAGTTTAATTTGCTCAGTGTGATGCTGGTTTGGCAGCTGTTTATAAATTGTTTCGACCTAGTAATACGTTGACGCTGGTTTAATTTCAAGCAAGTGTTTGCGTAGAGCAATTATAATTCTACTCCTTGAAAAAGGCCATTAATGTAGCTGGCGTTAGTTTTCTAGTTAGTTTGCGTAAATTATTGCACAAACTTACAAAATATCGCCCTGCATCGGCAATAAAATGAGTGAATATGCAATTTATACGCTTTACATTTCATGTTTTTAAGTACTGAAGTTTAATTTTAATGCCAAAAAATTGATGAGATTCCATTTTTTCATATGTAGTCGTTGAGGCAAATGTGTTTGCAATTCTGTAGGTTTCCATTTAATAATAACGATATAATTGTTTTATGTAAAACTTGTATTTTAGAGCATTTAATTGACGAGTTTCCTGTACAACATTGATTGGGGCAGCATTGTGTGGTAAGTATGTTGGTACAGTTTTAATTAACCCTGCAGAGAGAAGTGTGTGTAGTGGAGTAACTGTTTACTCATTTTTCATATTTGCTTCTAATATTTTGATTATTAATAACGTTCCTTCGATATTGAACACACATTTAACGGCCGAATATTGATGAGGTAACTGCTCTGTTCTATGTATTGAAATAGTGCGTGGCCACCCTATTAACTTATTTTAATTTTGAAATGTTACCTTTATTCTATTATCACTTTTGCTTTATACCTGTTTAAGGGTTATCTCAGACCCGCCGTAGGGGAAACCGGTATATAGCGGGACAATACGTTTCATGCACAATTTTTAGTATCAAATTTTTATTTCTTTGAGTCACGGTTTCTATGGAAGGTTGTAATTGGTATTAAGTTTATACTGTTATCAATGAAAATTAATTTTTATTACACGGTTTTGTTTATCTTCAATGGTCCGGTATATACCATATGTCCCAGTAGATACCACTGCCCGGTACGCAGTGGGACTGAACCCGGTATATTATGGGACACCTAGGAATATCAAAGAAAAAATGGAAACTTTAAAATATTTATTATATATACGTATATATCCAAAAGGATAACACATCGTTTCACATCAATATACTTTAAAATCAGTTAAATTGATATTAAACTTAAACTTTTTGGAGACTCGTTCAGTGTCCCCTGATATTTCAGGTTTAGGTAGTTTCATTACTATATCTAGTCTCTCTTTTACATCATCTTTCTTTTCTGGATATGTAAAAGTCCATACAAAGCCTTTTGTGAGATAGGTTAGATAGTGGTCAACATTTTCAACCTTTTCAATATTGACAACATAGAGTCTCATACTCTTTTTTGTAGCAAATCTTACTAATACAAAGTTTCCTTCGGATACATTTTCATTTGCAACTTCGTTTCTTCTGTAATGTTATCGTCTATTGAATCATTGCAGATATTCTTTGGTTCCACGTCACTTTCCGAACTTGAAGAGTCTGTAAATTAATTTTCTCTTTGGAGCGTTTAATTTATATTATGGTTTGTGATCCTTTTGGCGTTTTTTTCAGTTCTCTTAATCGAATCTTTTGCATTTTCTGTACGTGTGCCAACTCTATTTCTTCTTTATTTGGGGTATCGGTTAAAACAGTAGATTTCGCCTTTTTCTTTCCCTTTCTGATGCCCTTTCTTGTCTGTGCCTTAACGTGTGGTCTAACTGCTTCAGGAGTTACTATATTCTTACTTGCTTTAGTACTATGTGGCGTCAGTACATTGGCGCTACCAGCGACAATTTCATTAGTAGTTGAAGTTCCTGGCACACCGGAAGGTCCTTATGGTTCTTGCACTCTGTCTGTTACGTAGGATGGCAAAAACTCAGATTCATCGAAAATATCGGAGTTAAATGGATAAATTCCAGTTCTTTCAAAGTCCTTCATGATATTAGATGGTGTCAAAGCTAATGGAAATGCCTTCCCCACCACTCCTGCAATATCGCAGATCGTCATAGGGGCCCCCGGATGGTTCAACACCCATTCATCAACCTATTTGTTGTAGTATGATTTAAAGGGGGCAAAACAGCTTATGTCCAATGGTTGCAGCTTATGGATGCAATTCGGCGGAAGTGTTAAAAGTATAATACCATTTGTTTTGCAGATATTTAATACTTTAATATCAACATGACTGTCATGATTATCTAAAATTAAGAGTATTTTATTTTCAATCGAACACCGCACGTTTTTAATCAAATGTTCTATGAACAACACAAAATTGTCCGAGGTCATCCATCCTGATGGATAAGCCGCGCCACAAGATCCGTTCAGCATGTGTGGCTTAAACTTTTTTCTTGGAAAAATGAAAACTGGAGGAACAAATGTTCCACTAGTACATATAGTAGTGCACATTGTGACTCTTTCTCCACTTGTAACCTTTCCTACTTGTTTTTCCTTTTTACCTGCCAGTATTTTTGGTGGTTTGTGGACGTTGGTTATGGCGGCTTCGTCGCAATTATATATTTGAAATCTCTTCACCTGGTGTTTTTCTATCAGTTCTTGCAAGTTCTTATAAAAAAGACTTATACTGACTTTATTAAAACTTGTAGCCCTACTTAAGCTTGTGGCTTCGGGAGTTCTAAGGCTTAAGTTAGGATATCGATTACTAAATAAATGAACCCACTCAATTTCTGCCATTTTGTTTGCTGTCCATGATTGAGGAATATCTTTCTCATTAGCTATTGCATAACGGTAGGCTAATTCTTGTGTGTGTTTTAATGTCAATCCATAGCACGTTCTAGAAGCCTGTAGTAGGTAATCACTTAAAAGATTTTCCTCCTCTATTGTAAATACAGATTTAAAACCGTGTTGCCGTGTGAAATTAGAGTTTTGGGGTTCACCGCTAAATGTTTTATATTTAAAACTTTATGATGAAGGGCTGATTTGCTAACACCAAATTTGATCGCTGCTAATCGTATTGTGAGTCCATCCTTTGTAACATCATTAACGGCATTTTTCATAGCTATCTCATTTTCTATATGAGCTAGCTGAATATTTTTCATTGTTTCCGTAAGATTGTTTCATGACTCTTTTGGCATCTGCAAAATAAACAATAAAATTATTATGCTGGTACATAGTGGGACAACCTAAAAACACGTCCCACTATACACTATAACGAAAGGTCCCATTATACACAACCATGAGTACTTTGAAATTTAAAATTTTTAAATTTCCCGCTTCTGTGTAGGTGTATTTCTGAGGCTAACAACAGAAACCGTATGCATTTGTGAGGTTATGATAAAAAATTGAAAGAAATTTAAAAGTAAATAGCTAATATATTACGAAAATTCCAAACATCATACAGAAAAATTACAGTGCTATCTTACCTTGACTTTCTTAATTTTCCAAAACTGTACAGTATTTAATTTACTTTTTACAACTGTTGCATCTCTAACACACTCAACTGGCGGTAGTGATAGACAAATATTTGGTAAGTAAAAAATGCAATGTCCCACTATATACCGTGTCCCACTCTATATACCGGTTATCCTATATGTACGTTTATAATTTTCAAGCTGTTGGTTTTCCGTCAACTTTTATTACCTCGAACTATCTGGTTGTCGTTGTTGGTTATTGTCTAATTAACATGATGGCAGTCAGAAACTGGAAGTAGCCTTCTTCAACTTTCTTATCTCTTCAAGATTTATCCAACAACTTATTTTGTATCCTGTAGTCAATCACTTATTGTCGATAATGGGTTCTTAGTAGAAACTAGTCGACAATTGCACAGCATATTTTACTTAATTATAGAAGTTTATAGCGGACGTATAGAGCTTTAATTACTTTCTTAGGCTTCTATACCCAACTTTAAGTAAACATAACGGATTATAATGTTGATGGGTATAGTGAAGTTAATAAGCTCGCAAAAATTTGTGGGATTTTACGGAAGCTCATGTCACATGGAAGAAACCGCCTAAGGAAGTAAGTGCTGTAGTTATAATAAAATTGATTCGTCAGTTTAGAAGTAAAGAAAAACAAATATATAAAATCTATAATGAAAATAAGAGGTAGCGTCGGTATAAAAATTAAGATATTATAACATTGTAACATCTGAAAAATAATAAAAAACAATAATTGGAACCTTATAATAAGTACTGCAGATTTGAAATTATTGATTACTGAGATTAACAGAACATGCCGAAGTATAACATAGTTTTACAGATCTAAGCAGTACTTTACCTCTCGACAACTCTTTCTGCTGTATAAGGCCCAAATTCGGCCTCATCTGGAATATAATTCTCACCTTTGGGTTAGTGCTCCCCAATACGCTCTCGATATCGTTGATCGTATTCAAAAGAGAGCGATTAGGCTTATAAATGACCTGTCCTTAACTTCTCACGTACAGTCCCTTGACCATAGAAGGGTGGTTTCAGTTCT
This sequence comes from Vesta saturnalis, assembly GCA_036346205.1. Classification (NCBI taxonomy): domain Eukaryota; kingdom Metazoa; phylum Arthropoda; class Insecta; order Coleoptera; family Lampyridae; genus Vesta; species Vesta saturnalis. The sequence goes on along the minus strand of JARFJB010001851.1, from coordinate 841,540 downwards.
TTCTTTGTATTATCGTTATTACAACGACTATTGTGCTGGTGAATTACATTCTTTGATACCATCTCCGGCTATCTTTGCTAGAAACACTCGGTTCGCTCATTCACATCATCAGTATGCAGTACAAATCTCCACTTGTCGTACCAAACGGGCGCAATCCACATTTTTCTACACTGCTTCTAAACTCTGGAATGATCTCCCTAGTTCCTGTTTTCCTCTCACTTATGATATGAGAAAATTTAAGGTAGCTGTTCATATGCATCTATAGGCAATTCATTATCCCTCTATCCATCCTCCTAAGTGTTCCTGAGTGCTTTAGCACGATAAGCCTTATTTAGCCTGTTCAGGTCCACAATCATAAAAAAAAAAATTCAACTTTGAATATTGAAAAATTTCGTTATTTTCATTATCTTGGGTTAATTGTTTATAATTTATAATGTTTAACGCTTGTACAACGTTTTGAATAATTACGCGATTTTAAAATTTAATGCATATTAAAGTCATATTATTAAAATACAATTTAAAAACAATTTTAACAAAGAAAAAGTAATTTCCCCGATGGGGGTTTGAACCCTCATTGCTTATATTACCAGCCCGATAATGTCACCGTTAGACCAATAGCTCTATTAATGTATAACGTTTATTGTTAGCATATTATTAAGATGTTACAGATATTCAATTTTTACCATTTTTGTCCTTTTTAGTTTGATATTTAAGCTGAAACTATGTATGTATACGTTTTTCACATTTTATATTATACTCTGCAGAATCCCAGTCGAAAATCTTGGTTAAAAGTTTTAATTTATCTAAAAATAATTTATTTTTAATATTTCTAGTGCCTCCACCAGCTTGAAATTTTATATCTAACAATTATTTAGGATCTTCCAAGCATGCGAGAAAATATTGAAAACTATGTAGGTTAAAAGGTACTTCCAGTAGCCCCACATGACCCTAAAGTTGATACGGGTTTACGATTTTGCCATAATAGCTGCATGCCAAATTTCATCAGTCCAGCTCAAATAGTCTGACAGCTATCGTGTTTACATACAGACACCACGCGAAATAATTTTATCCACCACAAAATGGTTAAGGTTAAAAGCTACTTTACTTTATTTTACTTTATGACCTCCCAATTGACATGTACATATGTGGGTATAGAAGGTTATGCAATCGACTTTTTTTCACTATTTCACGTGAGGGAGCTCGTGCGCGTTTGTGAGTGAGAGAGTGTTGGTGTGTGAGTGTGTGAGTATGTGAGCGTGTGTGTGTGTGTGTGTGTGTGTGTGTGTGTGTGTGTGTGTGTGCGTGCGTGCGTGCGCGTGCGCGTGTGTGTGAGTGTGTGTGTGTGTGTGTGTGTGTGTGTGGTGTGTGTGTGTGCGTGTGCGTGTGGTGTGTGTGTGGTCGTGTGCGTGTGCGTGTGTGTGTGTCGTGTGTGTGTGTGTGTGTGTGTGGTGTGGTGTGTGTGTGGTGTGGGTGTGGGTGGGCGTGGGCGTGGGCGTGGGCTGGGCGTGCGCGTGCGTGCGCGTGACGGTGTGCGTGTGGCGTGCGGGTGTGTGCGTGTGGAGTGTGCGAGTGTGGGTGTGAGTGTGTGTGAGTGTGGTGTGTGAGTGTGTGAGGTGTGAGGTGTGAGTGTGTGTGTGAGTGTGTGAGTGTGCGAGTGTGCGAGTGTGTGAGTGTGTGAGTGTGTGTGTGTGAGTGTGTGAGTGTGTGAGTGTGTGAGTGTGAGTGTGTGAGTATAGGAAAGACCCATCATAGTTTCGTACAGGCAATCGCCTCCTGTATTTTTTCGAATGAATTTAGAAACTCTCTGTATATTAAAGAGATTTTTATTGACGACGGTCTTCAAAGTGGCGTCTAAATGTTATAACTTTATAGTTATTGACTATTTTGTATGTTAGCGCACTTATTCTCTCATTTTGATGTAATTAAGTCCATTTCCATTGTAGATAGTTGGCATCTTTTGTCATTATTTTGCGTTACAGACATTTGTGGTCTTCACTGTCAGTGTTGGCTACCCGGCGTTTTCTTAAGAATCGTTTGCGCCATGCATTAATATGAAAAGAACGTGATGATTGCATAACATGTTGTCGATGTTGTTGTACAACACGCTCTTACTAATGTTGCAGCCACTCTTCAAAAACTGGTTCAACATCCTTATTCGCCAAACATGATCATTGTAAGAACTACCCATGTTTTTTGTTTACAAAATTTCTAATAATCGTGTAATCGATCGTTCCTTTGCAAATATTAGCAGCGGTGCTTTGACAGTCTGAAATTTGAAGATTACTACTGATTTGGAGGTTTAATTTATATAATAAAGGACTGTAAACATAGTGTATTATACATATACATACGTACACTGCGAGATACATATTAATATGTTTTCAAATCATGAACTTTTTCTATAATAAGGATTAATTTGATTAAAATGACAGATGATTTTTCCTTGTTTTTGCGATAGAAATATGCATGTAGAATATATATTGTATAAGAATTACTGAACAGTCAGTAGGCATTTAGAGATGGCAAATGAGTATTTTTTGAAACCCAATATATGCCGACTTTGAAATAAGTTAAATTGAACCTATCCACATAAATGAATAAAGCTAATTTTAAATTCAACATTGTGTGGCAAACCAATCAGGCACGCTATTAAAATATAAATCTTTCAACTCATTTACATTTTTCTGACAAATTTCATGCATATTTTAATAATTTGATTTCTATGTAAATGGTTAAATACACTAGAAATGTAAAATAGTTATCAGAAAAATCCCAAGGCCAAGGATAATTAACGAAATAATTTTACAGCAAATATCACAACACGTTGTTTGGTAACATATCGATACCTAAAACTAACGTGTTTGCGAAATTTGTAGTTAAATTATAAGTATTTTATCAGTGATCAGGAATTTTCGATCAGAAAATGTTTTGTAAGTAGTGATTTGTTAACACGTTTGGCAAGCTTAAAATAAATTAGAAAATCTTTGCCGAAACAGAGTTCCAATGAAATGAGCTAATTTGTGGTCATCTGATTAAAATAAGTCAATAACATTAAGATTACACGAAAAACACCCCATGGCAAGCTATCAGTTTTGGTCCATCGGTAGCTAATTTCTGACAGTTTCAAAATCGATTACGTAAACTGTTCGTTTAATAAATAAGTTGAAATATGTATGAATTAAGTGTTAATTACAAATATACTGTATATGGGAATCTAATTGCAAAAAACTCTCCTACGCATACCTCTCGAACAATGATAAATACGAAATAATTTTTGACAACTTCCTAAAGCATGTCGCTATTAGTTAACAACACCATAACAACATGCTTTCGGAAACTTTCAAAATTATTTCGTATTTATCACTGCCTTTAGGATATTTCTACTACGCTAGGGTTGGTATCAGTGTTATGCTAACCTAATTGTTGAACTTTGCACACTTGACTTGTAAATGCACTAATTTAATTGGATCTTTACGTCAGTAATTGAGTAATAATATAACAATCGAGTGAAAATATTGGAAATAATAAGACAGCTTAGAAAACTTAAAGACACGAGAGCCCGTAGGGCCCAATGTCTATTGGCAAATGGGAACAAGTTTGATAAAGGCCCCGGAGAACTATTTTCTAATGTAATCTCACCCTCGAGTTATTTTTGACCAGATAATTTTTGACTCACAAATTTAACTCAAACACACCTGTATTAAATACGTTTGTCAACACAAACAAAAGCTGCTACAAATACTCCCGATAATAAATAGTTGAGATTTATGAGCAGTATAATGGCAAGATTGATTCTGATTACAGCTAAAACATTTCATTGGGTAAAAATTATTCATGTTCTATGCAATTCTTTGATGCGGCGCGTAATTTGACCGCAAAACGTGGAATACAAGTGTTCGTTCAATTTTTTTCAATATCCGAATAACGGTCACACTGACAGTCTGTGTTATCAGTATTGTATTGTGGTCGGCAATGACATTTTTTCAAGTTAAAATTTAAATCTCTATTAACCTCTACCTCGGCCAGGTTTGAAGACGCAATGCTCAGGTGAAAAGAAAGCATTTTATCTTTCTGTGAGTATCTGTGTGCTGTGTCTGTGATGTACTGGTATTCGTGTGTCGTGTGTCTGTGTGCCTGTGTTGTGTGTGCTGGTGTCTGTGTGTTTGGCTGTGTGCTGTGTCTGTGGTCTGTGTGTCGTGTTGTGTCGTGTGTCTGTGTGCTGTGTGTGTATCTGCGTGTCTGTGTGTCTGTGTGTCTGTGTGCCTGTGTGTCTGTGAGTCTGTGTGTCTGTGTGTTCGTGTGTCCGTGTGTCTGTGTGCCTGTGTGTCTGTGTGTCTGTGTGTCTGTGTGTCTGTGTGTCTGTGTGTCTGTGTGTCTGTGTCTGTGTGTCTGTGTGTGTCTGTGTGTCTGTGTGTCTGTGTGTCTGTGTGTCTGTGTGTCTGTGTGTCTGTGTGTCTGTGTGTCTGTGTGTCTGTGTGTCTGTGTGTCTGTGGTCTGTGTCTGTTCTGTGTGTCTGTGTGTCTGTGTCTGTGTCTCTGTGTGTCTGTGTGTCTGTGTGTCTGTGTGTCTGTGTGTCTGTGTGTCTGTGTCTGTGTCTGTGTGTCTGTGTGTCTGTGTGTCTGTGTGTCTGTGTGTCTGTGTGTCTGTGTGTCTGTGTGTCTGTGTGTCTGTGTCTGTGTCTGTGTCTGTGTCTGTGTGTCTGTGTGTCTGTGTGTCTGTGTGTCTGTGTGTCTGTGTCTGTGAGTCTGTGTGTCTGTGTGTCCGTGTGTCCGTGTGTCCGTGAGTCTGTGTGTTTATGTACCTGTATGTCTGTGTGTTTGTGTACCTGTATGTCTGTGTGTCTGTGTGCCTGCGTGTCTGTGTGTCTGTGTGCCTGTGTATCTGTGTGTCTGTGTATCTGTGCCTGTGTTTCTGTGTGCCTGTGCGTCTGTGCGCCTGTGCGTCCGTGTGTCCGTGTGTCCGTGTGTTCGTGTGTTCGTGTGTCCGTGTGTCCGTGTGTACGTGTGTCCGTGTGTCCGTGTGTCCGTCTATCCGTGTGTCCGTGTGTCCGTGTGTCCGTGTGTCCGTATGTCCGAATGTCCGTGTATCCGTGTGTCCGTGTGTCCGCGTGTCCGTGTGTCCGTGTGCCCGTCTGTCCGTGTGTCCGTGTGTCCGTGTATCCGTGCGTCCGTGTGTCCGTGTGTCCGTATGTCCGTATGTCCGTGTATCCGTGTGTCCGTGTATCCGTGTGTCCGTGTGTCCGTGTGTCCGTGTCCGTGTGTCCGTGTATCCGTGTGTCCGTGTGTCCGTGTTTCCGTGTGTCCGTGTGTCCGTGTGTCCGTGTGTCCGTGTGTCCGTGTGTCCGTGTGTCCGTGTGTCCGTGTGTCCGTGTGTCCGTGTGTCCGTGTCGCGTATCCGTGTGTCTGTGTATCCGTGTGTCCGTGTGTTAGTGTGTCCGTGTGTCCGTGTGTCCGTGTGTCCGTGTGTCGTGACCGTGTGTCCGTGTGTCTGTGTGTCCTGTCCGTATCCGTGTGTCCGTGTTCCGTGTGTCCGTGTGTCGTGTGTCCGTGTGTCCGTGTGTCTGTGTGTCTGTGTGATCTTGTGTCTGTGTGTCTGTGTGTCTGTGTGTCTGTGTGTCCTGTGTGTTTGTGTGTCTGTGTCGTCTGTGTGTCTGTGGTTCTGTGTGTTCGTGTGTCTGTGTGTGTCGTGTGTCCTGTGTGTCTGTGTGTGTCTGTGTGTCTGTGTGTCTGTGTGTTGTGTGTGTGTGTCTGTGTGTCTGTGTGTCTGTGTGTTGTGTGTGCTGTGTGTCTGTGTGCTGTGTGTCTGTGTGTCTGTGTGTCTGTGTGTCTGTGTGTCTGTGTGTCTGTGTTGTCTGTGTGTCTGTGTGTTGTGTGTGTCTGTGTGTCTGTGTGTCTGTGTGCTGTGTCTGTGTGTCTGTGTCTGTGTGTCTGTGTGTCTGTGTGTCTGTGTGTGTCTGTGTGTCTGTGTGTCTGTGTGTCTGTGTGTCTGTGTGTCTGTGTGTCTGTGTGTCTGTGTGTCTGTGTCGTGTCTGTGTGTCTGTGTGTCTGTGTGTCTGTGTGTCTGTGTGTCTGTGTGTCTGTGTGTCTGTGTGTCTGTGTGTCTGTGTCTGTGTCTGTGTGTCTGTGTGTCTGTGTGTCTGTGTGTCTGTGTGTCTGTGTGTCTGTGTGTCTGTGTGTCTGTGTGTCTGTGTCTGTGTGTTGTGTGTGTGTGTGTGTTGTGTGTGTGTCTGTGCTGTGTGTCTGTGTGTCTGTGTCTGTGTGTCTGTCTGTGTTCTGTGTGTCTGTGTGTCTGTGTGTCTGTGTCTGTGTGTCTGTGTGTCTGTGTTCTGTGTGTCTGTGTGTCTGTGTGTCTTGTGTCTGTGTGTCTGTGTGTCGTGTTGTTGTGTGTGTGTGTGTTGTGTGTTGTGTGTGTTGTGTTGTGTGTGTGCTTGTGTCGTGTGTGTTGTGTGTCGTGTTTATCTGTGTACTTGTGTGTATGTTTCTTTGTGTGTGTCTTGCGTGTCGTGTGTTTGTTTGTGTCTTTAGCAAATTTCTGTAATTTCTAAACGTGCTTTCGCTTCGTTTGTCAAATAACTCAACTAAAATAGATGCGCAAAAATTACACAAAGGATATCTATATTATGACTAAAAGTACAACATTACGCGTACGTGCGTGCGTGCGTGATTGCGTGCGTACGCGTGTGTGTGTGTGTTAGCGTGCGTGCGTACGTGCGTGCGGGCTTGTGTGCATGTGTGCGTGCATAGGTGGTTGCGTGCGTGCGTGCGTGATTGTGCGTGTGGGTGTGTGTTTGTGTGAGCGTGCGTACATGCGTGTGCGAGCTTGTGCGTATGGGTGCGTGTCGTGTGTGTGTCTGTATTTGTCTGTGTGTGTCTATGTGTGTGTCTGTGTGTATACGTGTCTGTCCGTATATGCGTTTCTATGTATGTATCTGTGCCTATGTGTGCGTGCCTGTGTGTGTATGCGTGTGTGTATGCCTGTGTGTGTCTACGTGTGTCTGTGTCTGGCTGTATGTGTTTGTATGTGTATATGTTTATGCGATACCTTGTGCGGGTGCGTGTGTCTGTGCGTGTCTGACAGACACACACAGACACTTTCGCCTGTGTGTATGTGGCTGTGTGTGCGTGTGTGTATGTGTGTGTGTGTGTATGTGTGTGTGTGTGTGTGTGTGTGTGTGTGTGTGTGTGTGTGTGTGTGTGTGTGTGTGTGTGAGTGTGTGTGTGCGCGGGTGTGTACCTACCCAAAGCTCACTTGAACGTAAGGAAAACTTTAAGCTTGATTTAAAATTGGCAAAAATGGCTAAAACTAAGCTAAAAGAAAACGCGATCGAATATTTAAAAGTTCCTATAAATTATTTGAACGTCACCTTATCATAAAAACAAATCAACAACGCTTACTGTACATTTCTAAATAATAGTACCTTTAATTTCGCTGTCTGTGTGTGCGTGTGTGCGTGCGTGCGGGCGTGCGTGCATGCGCGCGTGTGTGTGTGTGCGTGTGTGCGTGTGTGTGTATAAAGTGCGAGTACTATATCAAAGGAACATTCCCCAGGCAGCGGGGCGTAAACAAAAGTAATACGTCAAAAACAAAAACCTAACACCTAAAAAAATTGGGCTGCGTCACATATTCAACAGTTGTCACGAATGTGAAAGAGAAGTTATATCAATCAGTTCTTCTTACGCAAGCAACGTCAATAACAATAATAAAAAGAGATGTCATCTACTGCCTTTGCGAAATTTCGATTTATTAAAATTCATTCAAATCCAACAACTGACTTTATTACTACAAGAAAAGCTTTCTGAAGATCAGAACGGTAAAACTACAATGACATGGGAATTTGTACTACAAAGCCGATAAATCTTTTAAATTACACCGAACATTATTATGAACAAGTATATTAATATACCAGGCAAGTCTAATACGAAGACAATAACGTTATCCAGCCTCCTTCCGCCAGTTTCGCAATTTCCAGTCTTCTGGTCCCAATTTCACCACTGACACCTCTTTATTATAATACGTCACACAAACACAAATTTATCAAAATCTTGAGTGGGTACATTCTTTTAAATCACTTTACATGAATACTTAAACGCATAATAATTTGGATTTTAACTTCTACCAAATGATATACTTTTCTATTTCTCTTAAAAACCACGGTAATCGCTATAATATTAATAATTCCACATACGCGACAACAATTTTGACCATATAGATCTGTAAATTTACATAAATTTGAGAAAAGTTTCTAACACAAATTTTTAAAACACGCTGCACATCGGCGCCGACGTCGGTTAAGCTTTTTTTTTTTGATTAGCAGAATGCTAAATTGGAAATATTCGACTTCACTTATTGAACTCGGAATTCTTCGATAAAATGGTAAATGATAAACAAATTTGTTAGTGGTGTAACTAAATATAATCCATAACCGCATAAAAGCGAACTGGTGCATAGTACCGATACTGTACAACCCTAGCAAAACTTCGGAGCGCATCTTAACTTAACCATAACGACGGGGGACGCCGATAGGCCCCACTACACAATAATTCGTAACTACATCTTAATTGTTCTATCTTCAACTCTCAAGATCACTACTTCAACTGCCCTAAAACGAAGCCATCATATGTCCCCTTTTCTAAAAGTACTTAGATTCGGTAAATGACAACTCATCGTTTCACATGGAAACTCAACGGCAAAAAACAAATAAGAAACTGTCATTCAGAAAATGTACGGAACCTAATACTACCAACGACTGTAAAGTGAGTCAAAATTCTCAGCAATATTTATAAAAGCTACACAAGCCAGGCTAGGTGATTATTACATACGATCGGCTTTATGCAAACAACTCAGTTGATATAATCTAAGAATTCTAAACGATAATTATATCAGAATGTCACAGGATGTGACGATAGCATTGATTAAATTTAACAAAGTAAACGGCCTACGTATTTATGCACTTAATATATTTTCTACTGGGAATCGTAAAATTGTAACAACCCATTTTGAGTTGTATTAAAATATACCATAACTTACGTTCTTCGTTCATTTAGTTGTAAATATAAGAAAAAAAGGTTTTAATTATTAATGAATTATAAGTATGTGTTAGGCAACTTAATTTACATTTTGGTGTAACTTAAGTGCATATCTTTTTAGAGGTTTATAGTTCTATATCTTTGACTTAATTTTTTGCGCATATCTTTTCGCGCACCGCTATATCGCGAGATATCTAAGCCTCCTTTCGAGCATTGCTTGATAAACATTATGTTGATTAGGAAGCCATTTTTGGGTTTCCACCTAAATTTTGTAAAAAGTGCCTGCAAAGAGCAAATGTTTCAGATTTTAATATAAGACGAGTTAAATATATCTTACCATTAAATCAACGGCACGCTTTCACAAAATTTAGATGGAAACCCAAAAATGGCTTCCTAATCAACATAAGGTTCATCAAGTATAAACCCCTAAATTGACATGCAATTAAGTTACACCAAAATGCAAATTAAGTTGCCTAACACATACTTATAATTCATTAATAATTAAAACCTTTTTTTCTTATATTTACAACTAAATGAACCAGGAACCTAAATTACGGTATATTTTAATACAACTCAGAATGGGTTGTTACAAAATGATAAAATTCATAAATGTACTGAATTAATTCCTATATTTCAAACAAACAAAAAAGAAATATGTTACTCAATTTTCTCACACTTTTCACACAATGTGACAAGAGCGGGCGGCTTTGCAATTTTTTTAAAATTAGCAACTACGACTATTAGTGTCTCTCTGACATGAAGTTTTAAACGTCCATCTGACATAGATTAGTGTTCTTATTTTTACAATGTTGCCTATTTTCGTTATAAACGTATTAAAAAAGAGGTTACATAATTATCCTAAATAAATATTATTATTAAAATTACTTCACTTTTTTTGATATCCACTTTGTAGGTTGGAAGGCCGCGTGTTGTTCCACACCAGATACTTTACAAAGAAAAATAATTTCTATTTACCGCTTTCTATCAGATTTATTTAAATTAACATTACTTAACACGAACATAAACATCGTCTAAAATCTCATTTAAATGCTGAAGGGTGATGAATGAAGACGGTTTTATTTATTATTCTAAAGTTAATTGTAGTAATAGTTTTTTACATATTTAAACTATACTAATTAAAAATTAAAATTTAATTAAAAAATATCAATCAAATATTAATTTTTAATAAAAATTAATTAAGAATTAACAGAAATGCCCAAATAATCTTTTAGTTTATAGTAACCCTAATTATCACATTTTAATGCATTGAGATGTCAACAAAATCTAATAAAAACTTACGCAGTTCCCAATTCTCTTGTTCATAAACAACATCCATCTGTCAAAAAATATTTAATTAACAAGTTTTACTTCACTCTAATATAATAATCAGTAGGGTGTAATCAAAAAGAAACATAAAACCAATTCCGAAGTATTTCTTCTAGTATGGAGTTATACATTAATCTATTATGATCGACAGGAAATAGATATTTATTCCTTTTCTTAACAATTAACGCCGTAACTAAGCCTTACTTTCATTTTTATTTCAATCTAGTCCCATCACACCATTTGTTTGTAAAATAAAAGCTGTAAAAAGATTAGAAGTGAACACCCACATACTGAATTATTGTTTATACGGTTGCCCGTTTTCAAACCTGGCCATAGGGATTTAACATTGACTTTAACATATTTATGAATTCCTGCTCGCAAATTCGGCCTACAGAAAATATTTTGGTATCAATCGAATGAGAAAATTATTGCGCATCGAATGATATTAAGCATTTTCATCGATTTTTATTGTAAAATCCTAATTTAAAATTTTTGTTTTTAAATATGAGTTGCCATGATTTTTAAAACAATTAACAATTGTAGTCGAATGCATTTGTTATTTCTTGACGTTCTGAGCTAGATTACTAGTTTTTATTTACAAAATGAATAATTACTTAAATGCAGAGAGAGTGTTTATGGTTAACACATATTACAGTGGCATTAGTTTGCAGAAAGTGAGAGATTTGTTTTCTGTTAAATTTAATGACAGCCTAATAAATACCGTCTAAATCCACAATACGGAACTATGCGCGAAAATTTGAAGAAGCTGCTAATATTTTAGCCGAATCAGAAGCTAGAGGTGGTTAGTATTTATTATTTTTAGCATTGTTTTTTGCAAAAAATTAAATAATACGATTGCAATACAGGTAATCGAAGGAATGTTGGGGCAGATCACTGAATTGGAAGAACGTGTTTTGGGTATGATAAATATCCACCCAACATACAGCATAAGGAAATTAGTCGTGAATTAAATGCGTCAAAGTCTGCTGTATATCAGATACTACAAAAGCACCGATATCATCCCTACAAACCCCAATATCATTAGACGGTATCTCAAGCAGATGAGGAAAGTAGTTAAATTTTGCGAATAGATATAAGAGCGTGCGATCAGATATTTTAGTTTTTAAACTAATAGATAGGTAATCATCATATTTGCATCCCATTTTTCTTGTGACGTTTTCATTTTTACTATCGAGTATTCAATTTAATTAAAACATTTTTCCAATTCCTATTAATAAAACGGTCATTTTGTACTTATATGAAATCTCATTATTAAAACAATCGTTTAATCAAAAGGATGAATAAAATGTTTACAGTAACACTTTTATTCACACTGCCATTGATAACGCGAAGAAAGTAAAATAAAATAAAATTCGCGTTACCTTTGAAATATTAGTAGTACACGGGCACCCTCTCCTCCACTTTTTTTGCGTCACAAGCACCGCCTCCTGGGACACCTTCCCCTCCACTTTTTGTACTCGCCCACTTGGGAGACGTATATTTTGAGGGTGGGGTCGGCTTCTTTTCGGGGGCCTTTTTCAACCCTTGGGCGGAGTTGAGCCCCTAATTAAGGTCCTTTTGGCAATATTAAGAGCGTTTTTGGCTGTATACTAGGCAATTGCGCGTGCATGCAGTGTTCTATTGGAGGGATTAAAACTAGGCCACGCCCCACCTTTTAACTGATTGGTAGTGCTTGCATCCGTCTCGCTGGCTTCTGATTGGTCCTTAGACCCACCACTCAGCCCCTGTGCTCTGATTGGAGGACTAAGTCTCTGCATTCTGATTGGTTATGGCGAAAAATTTGAATTTGTATTCTAATAAGGGGCCCTAATGCTAACTTGTAAGACACGTGTAGACCTTCAAAACTTGTTCGATCCAGTCGCGCCCCATTGGTTGGAAATGGGGCACTAACCTTATAAGTGCAGAAACTAGCTCTTGGGACTTGGCCCCTATGGTGGCCCCCTTGGTGCAATTGTATGTGGATTCTACCCTAATCTTACAGCTGTAGGCATTCGCCCCCGTCATAAAACATTTGTATTCTAATAAGGTGGCCCTATCCTTGTAAGATAAGACTTGTATGAGGATATGCGCCCTGGTCCCCTTTGAGTTAAAATTGATTTTTAGCGTATAGACTAATGAACATTTTCTGTAATATAAGTTGATCAAGCACGCCTCTCTCCATTTCTTTCTCTCTCTTTCGACTCTTTCTCACACATAAACAAATTAATTAATTAATTAATCAATCTCAAACAAATCATGCTCGATCAAATCAGTCAGATCAATCTCAATTAATCAACTGAAATCAATAAATCATGTCTTACAATTTGCGGAAACTAGCTTACAGTTCAAAACGGAATACATTAAAATGTAAATTAAATATTATGTGAAATAATAAATAATTTCTACCCTAACGCAATGGTGCTTTTTATATAGGCAGATTCTCTTTCTAAACACTCACCACCTATACATTCCGAAAATTATGTCTGGTTTATTTGCATGTTCAATTACATACACACAAAATTGTTTTGTAGAAACGCGTTCATTAACAGTTATAAAAACCTTATTAAAAGGACTGGAAAGCAATATTATATAATATATATATATATATATATATATATATATATATATATATATATAATAAGAGTGATGGGAAGTAATTTGACCTACTTTTTTGAAATACAATAAAGCCTCGTTAATTGGTATTTAAGGTTAGGAAGCAGACTGTTAATTTTAAAAAATTTTTTAAAATTCCATTATTAAGTCGATATTTCGAAATATTTTATTTCTTCTTCTGGACTAATACTAAAGGATGCAAATGGTCAGGAATATAAAATTAAATTTACAAAGTGTGCAAACTTACATAAATTAATGAATTGAAACGGAATGTGACAATGTAACAATTACTAAATATTGATGAATGTATGATTAAATACATGTAAGACGTACTTAAAAACAGGAATCTAAAATTATAATTAACTAATTAACATTTTAAAAAGTTATTGTAAAAGACTTACAATTAATGTACAAAATGGAGACGTTTACTTTAAATGCGTGTTACTGCAATTTTAACTGATAAAAGCATGTGTACTAGGAAATGTCAATTTATATTAGACAAGGATGAGTACCAATCTTCCCCCTTCATTGAGTACAGTAAAGCGAATTTCAAAGTAGTACAAAGTCGAAACTAAATTAATGATTGATGAATTGAATATTTAATAGATAATTATATATAGTGCTGAGGCCACTCATGTCTGTTCTTTATTATTGAATTATCATCCTTAAGTATATGACACATTTCAAGGAATAAGCGTTTGATATATTCCGTTCTTTTGCCAATATTTTTGGGTTATCGAAATCGAAAGGTGACTGTTCTCCACTGAATGTGCTGCCAATTGACATCCTAGTCTTTTATATTTTATGTCTGATTTATGAGCTGAAATTCTACCTTTCAAATTGTGAAGTTTGCCCTATATAGTGCCCGTGCATTTTGTACAATTTAGAGTATACGATATTTGAATGTAATAGAAAATGTGTTTTTCTTTTAAAGAAAGAGATTTTAAGAGTAACTAAGGGTTTATCTGTTATTATAATTGGAAATGCTTTTACGATATATTTTACTTTGGTGTGACTTTTCTAAGAACGTAAGGCCTATATAGGTTTTAATTATTATTTGCCTTTAGAAGTGTTATTGACCAGCTTGGAGTATTCTTATGATTTTGTATCGACTTTCTTGTAGAAAAATTTTATTAACTAAGGTTTTGGATAGTTTTCGATGAAGAGTCTTGATAATTTTATTCAATTTTGACAAATGACGCATCAAAAAAATTGAATAAAATTATCAAGACTCTTCATCGAAAACTCGTATCCAAAAACCTTAGTTAATAAAATACTTTTCTCACAAGAAAGTCCTGCTATACAAAAACATAATAATACTCCACAGCTGTCGGTCAATAATACTTCTCAACAGGCACAAAATAATAATATAAAAACCTATATAGGCCTTACGTTCTTAGAAAAAGTCACACCACAAATAAAATATATCGTAAAACCATTTCCAATTATAATAGCAGATAAACCCTTAGTTACTCTTAAAATCCTCTTCTCTCCTTTAAAGGAAAAAACACATTTTCTATTACATTCAAATATCGTATACTCTCTAAGTTGTACAAAATGCACGGGCACTTATATAGGGCAAACTTCACAATTTTTGAAAGGTAGAATTTCAGCTCATAAATCAGACATAAAATATAAAAGACTAGGATGTCAATTGGCAGCACATTCAGTGGAGAACAGTCACTCTTTCGATTTCGATAACCCAAAAATATTGGCAAAAGAACGGAATATATCAAAACGCTTATTCCTTGAAATGTGTCATATACTTAAGGATGATAATTCAATTAATAATAGAACAGACATTAGTGGCCTCAGCACTATATATAATTATCTATTAAATATGCAATTCATCAATCATTAATTCTTAGTTTCGACTTTGTACTACTTTGAAATTCCCGCTTTACTGTACTCAATGAAGGGGGGAAGATTGGTACTCCATCCTTGTCAATATAAAATTGACATTTCTAGTACACATGTTTTATCAGTTAAAATTGCAGTAACACGCATTTAAAGTAAACGTCTCCATTTTGTACATTAATTGTAAGTCTTTTACAATAACTTTTTAAAATGTTAATTAGTTAATTATAATTTTAGATTCCTGTTTTTAAGTACTTCTTACATGTATTTAATCATACATTCATCAATATTTAGTAATTGTTACATTGTCACATTCCGTTTCAATTCATCATTAATTTATGTAAGTTTGCACACTTTGTAAATTTAATTTTATATTCCTGACCATTTGCATCCTTTAGTATTAGTCCAGAAGAAGAAATAAAATATTTCGAAATATCGACTTAATAATGGAATTTGAAATTTTTTTTAAAATTAACAGTCTGCTTCCTGACCTTAAATACCAATTAAGATTATATATATATATATATATATATATATATATATATATATATATATATATATATATACGGGGTGTCCAGAAACTCTACGGACAAACTTTGCGTTAGTGATTCTAGACCCAAAAATAAAAAAAAAAGTTCATATAAACCCAGGTCCGGAAACGCTTCGTTTGCGACCTACAGGGTGTGAAAAAATTTTATTTTCCTCGGTTTTTTTACTACCCGGTATATTGACGTTCCGTTTGGATTAGTTTGTTCCCTTTTCAGTTCTAAGCAAAAAAGGTATACTTGGTCGATGCCTCTCAGATCAAGCGTTTTCGAGATATTGGTTGGTGGATGGACAGTTCAATTTAATTCCCTATAATCCTTTGCTAATTGGAATTAAAAATCAAAGTAACGTATGTTTGCATTTTTATTTTAACTTTGAATTTAAGAAAGAAAATGAAGAAATAAATAATAAAACTAAAAAAATAAATGTTACAAAAGGTGTTTCACATGATGACCATTTGTTTCGATACGTAATCTCACTCGTTTTGATAATGAGTGGGAATTAAATTGAACTGTTCATCAATCAATATCTCGAAAACGGTTGATCTGAGAGGCATCGAGCAAGTATACCTTTTTTGCTTAGAACTGAAAAGAGAACACACTAATTCAAACGGAACATCAATATACCGGGTGGTAAAAAAGTTAAGGCCAATTAACTTCTAGCATATCACTGTAGATGGCGCCCTCTGTAGGCAGCATCAAAATCAATAAAATATTTAAGTTTCTCGACCACAAAAACCCCCGTGCTCCAAATTTCAGGACCATATTCAAATTTGTTCGCAAAATATCGCCATAAAACCGAAGAAAATAATTTTTTTCACACCCTGTAGGTCCTAAACAAAGTGTATCCGGACCTGAGTTTATACGAACCTTTTTTCTTATTTTTGGGTCTAGAATCACTACGCAAAGTTTGTCCGTAGAGTTTCTGGACATCCCGTATATACATATATATATATATATATATATATATATATATATATATATATATATATATATATAAAACATAGAGTTAAATTAAATTAACATGTTTTAAAAATATCAAAATGATATAATGGAAATAAAAGACAAAAGGTTTTAATGGTTTATTATTATACGCGAATTAACAATAACTGCAAGTTTAAAATCCACGAATACGTACCAGCTATTGTAGATATGAATTTAAGACGTCATCCTATAAGAGTAATAATACATTTAAAAATCTTTATCGACCATTTTTAAGTAAAACATATATTCAAAAATAATATGCATACCTCTAGATGTGTTTTTTTTCAACTGCTCTAATAATAACCATATGTTGAACTAAAATATTTTTATACAGCTCACTAAACACGTTTTCTACTTATAAATGGCTGGATATAAACTGGCTATTGCTTTCCCTTATTAACTAATTTACAATGTAGACCTAATTATCTCTATTACACTTACTGCTGCCCGTATTCACCTTTCACTAAACTGCTTTATGGAAAGCAGTTATGAAATGAAATGGAAAGTAATCACCCGTCAACATCATATTAATTAATGTGTTTACAAATATTTTTAAAAATTCGCTGTTGCAAAAAACATTAAGGTCCAGTATTAGGTGAAATAATAATCATTTTCTTCATCCGCTTCATCTTGAGCGATTATAGCTTATTAACTAGTAAAAACATCTAACACCCTGATGCTGCTTCATAATAATGTTCACCCGTTAGTAACTGTACTTTGAATACACGCAAGGGCTAATGTCTAATATTTTATTTTACCATTAGTATTACATAGATATGGGATAATTCTTAAAAATTAGCTAAGTTCCCCACGCTACCTTAAAATACTACATAGGCTTTCAAATCTTCTTCGCCCCTGAAGCGGTACCGCATACATCTTTCTTTATCCAACTCCCGATCAGTAGCATCTTTTCTAATACACACAAGACAGCATCTTCAATATAGTGGTGTATACGCCGAAAAAATGGCTTGTGTCTTCTTCTTTAAGCTAGATTTTGCCTTAATATAGCATACAAGCTCTATCTTAGCTGAACCACCTCTGTCAAAAAAAAGGGTTATAATCAAATTAAGTATACCGGCCTCTTTTAATCTTTGAATTTTTACCGATAAGGGCCTGCCATGCTATCACATAAGACGGCTTTACATACAGGTTCTGTCTCGGGTGAGCTGTCGAAAAAGGGCTTTTTAGATTTATAAACATACCCCTAGGAAAGATATTGGAGTGTAGTTACGGAAACATTATGAGTTATGACCGGCAGATCTTTGCGATATCATATCTCATATAGGTAAAATTTCGCGACGTGAGGCTTTCGGCGAAGGATATTTTGGCGATCCCACTCCAACCCTCCCCGAGCATAACCGAGATTGTAAGACAGGTGTAGCGTGTAGCAACTTGTTCTCGGGTCTTTGCTCCTTGTCGTGATCGCAACTTGTTCGTAGGCCTCCGTGTATTGCCGTGGTACCCTTGCCGGAAAATTTGAATGTGTATTACAATAATAATAAGGAGGCTAGTGTTAACTTGTTAGACAAATTCAAATTTCCCGCCATAACTAACCAGAATGCAGAGACTTAGTCCTCCAGTCAGAGCACAGCGGCTGTGTGGTACGGCTAAGGACCAATCAGAAGGCAGAGAGGCGAGTGCACGCACGTACAATCAGTTAAAAGGTGGGGCGCGGCTTAGTTTTAATCCCTCCAATAGCACACTGCATGGAGGCGCAATTACCTAACCTCCAAGGGTTATACAGACAAAAAGGCGCTCAATATTGCCAAAAGGACCTTAATTAGGGACTCAACTCCGCCCAAGGGTTGAAAAAGGCCCCCGAAAAGATGCCAACCCCACCCTCAAAATATACGTCTCCCACGTGGGCGAGTACAAAAATTGGTGGCAGGGTGTTCCAGAAGGCGGGGCTTGCGACGAAAATAAAGTGGTGGAGAGGGTGCCCGTGTACTACTAATATTCGTTGCTATGGACAACTTGTCTATAAACAAGTGACACTTCACGCGAATTTTTCAATTTGCCGATTTAGAAACTGGAAGCGTGTTTGCAACGGCAAATAAACCGGAAGAAAGGACACCACAAGATGTTCTTAATCTAATACCCCCAAAAAATTAATATTTGGGCTGGAATTTTTAATAATAAAATTGTCGGCCCATTTGACATTAATGGAAATTTAAATGCTGAAACTTATTTAGAACTTTTAGTGAATAAGGTAGGTCCTGCTTTGGAGGAAGTTGCAAGAGAAAATCAGGAGATCTGGTTTCAACACGACGGCTGCCCCGCGCATTACAGTGTAGATGTTAGAAATCATTTAAATGATACATTTCCAAATAGTTGGATTGGCAGAGGGGTACCAAAGACTGTCCAGCCAGATCTCTTAATTTAGCACCTTGCGACTTTTTTCTGTGGGGCCACCTTAAAAGTAAGATTTATAAAAAGCGCCACCCAAATATTAATTATTTGCGCGAAGCAATTGTTGCAGAGTGTGGGTTAATAAACGAAAGGCAGTTGAATGTTCGAAATTCGTTTTATAACAGGCTTGGATATTGTTTATGGCAGTTATAGTTTGTATGTAATGAAATTAGAATTTTTCAATAAAAATCGATGAGAATAATTTAATTTTTGATGTCATTCATAATAATTGCGTAATAATTTTCTCATTCCATTGACACGAAAATATTTTCTGTAGACCGAATTGGCCAGCAGGAATTCACAAAAATGTTAAAATCAATGGTAAATCCCTATGGCCAGGTTTGAAAACGGACACCCGGCATGTAGTAAATGATCTCCCATATAAATTGACTATGTATAACTTGAAATATAAATGTACAAGAATCGCCGCTGGTAGGTAATACCATGTTTGTAATTTAACTATGTAAGTTGTTATTATCGATACATTTTTAAAATGCAAATTGTTTTATACACTTGCTCTGAACTAGATCGCGCTTAATTACACCTTAACAACAAAAATTACGATTTAACCACCGCATGTGTATTATTTTTACAGTGTATAAATGTGTTATTACATGCAATAAAAATACTTTTATTAGTAATACGTACTTGAGCAAAGCTTGTAATTAGCTTTATGTACAACGCGACCTATTAAGAGCAATAAAATTTTGAAAACCTCAAGGGGCCACAAACTTAATTTTATTTAATCATTACATGGTATGATTAATGAATTTATGTCTTGATTTTTGCTAAACAATCACTCATACGTGTTAATTATAAAGCAGCATTATAGACTCTTTATATTTTGAAGAAACGGACAGCAGGACGTTATCAGTAGTTAATTACAATTACAATTAACATACAGTGTAGTTTGGGAATTACTTTAAAAAATAACTAGCGTTCAAACGTTATATCAAAAGATAGATATTGTGTAGCAGCTGTGCACTGTATTATTATACCGCTTATTGTTTTTTAAGTGTGTTAAGTATACTGTTATTTTATACTTTTTCTTTGCATTGTGAAGAATAATGCAAATTTTTTTAAAATAATTGTCCTGAACGGGCTAAGTTTAGCCTAACGTGCTAAAGTACTCAGAAACGCTTAGGAGGATGGATAAGGGGATATTGAAATGCCAAAAGTTGCCTACATTTCTTCATATCATAAGTGAGGGAGATCATTCCAGAGTTTAGAAGCCGTGTAGGAGAATGTGGTACGGCAAGTGGAGATTTCTACTGCATATTGATGATGCCAATGAGCGAACCGAGTATTCAAAGCAAAGGTGGCCGGAGACGGTATCAAAGAATGTAATTTAGCGTCGCAATAGCCATTGTAATATCAATAATACAAAGAAAGAACTGAAACGATTCTTCTATGTCAGATGTTAAGGACGAGTCATTTATAAACCTAATCGCTCTTTTTTGAACGCGATCAACGATATCGAGAACGTATTGGGGAGCACCAACCCCGAAGTGAGAACTATATTCGAATTTGGGCCTTATACAGCATAAAGAGTTGTCGGGAGGTACAGTATAACATAGATCTGTACAAAAAGCGCATTTTATGAGAGCTGCTTTAGTAGTTCACTCGGAAAGGTCACCGATGATAGATTTGAAGACACAGTCATTCCCTACATAGTAATAGAGTTTAAAAAATGAAGCTCTGAGCCATTCATACCTATAACAGGAAATGGTCTATCTTTTTTGGCGAATACAACGCAGCACTGAGTTTTATTAGTAACAAATGTAAATAGGTCATTACTTCTCTATTCAGGGATACGTTGAATTTTTCTGACGATCGTTGCAGGGATTACGGGGTAATAAAAATAACATCAAAAATGTTACGTTCAATTTCGGTGTGAACTAAGATAATGCGAAAAATCAGTCTTTACGTAAATCTGTTAATTTGGAATAGATATTAATTTGGGTGATTAAATTACATTAATATTCTAATTTTTCAGACATTTCATAACATAGATAAATTAAAACAAACTTGGCTATTATTCATTCAGTTGCGATTAAATAGAAATCATGAAAGAAGGTAACTTTCTCGGTGGCCAACTTTACTAGGGTGAATCGTAAGGCGTAAAATACTGGTTCGAATCTGAAGAAGGTCAAATTTTATTTTAATTTAATAAATATTTGTATTTAAAAAAAAACTATAAATGTAGAAACAAATCTGACAAATCCATGAAAATATTTAACTTTTTATTTATCTATTATTTATTAAACAGTGTTATTTAAAATATGCTTGTATACCAGTAGTTGAGCATAGGTACATATATCTCTTTTGTACAAAAACCTTTTGATGAATTACCAACTCTGTCAGAAAACGAGTGCATGTCCAACTGTGTTTTTCTGTTACGTCGCTTCTAAAAAAGTACAAGACAATTCCTTCCACAGTGCCCATCTTGATAATGTACTCAAGCGTTGTGTACAAGGGCCAAACAATTTAAGCATAAGGCCTTGACGTGTGTGAACTTTGTGCACATTTACCTTTCTTTGCCTCTTACTTGTCTATGTTTTGTTCGTGAAGCAAACCAATCTCAAATTTTGAACGGATTTACAAGTATTCAACATTTTGAAAATCATATAGTCCATTTGAATTGATGTGTGTGTGTGCACACGTGTGTGTGCGCGTGCGTGCGTTTGTGCGTGGGTGTGCGTGTGCGTGCGCGCGCGTGCGCGTGCGTGTTCGTGTTCGTGGGCGTATGCGTGTGCGCGTGCGCGTGCGTGTGCGTGTGCGTGTGCGTGTGCGTGTGTGTCGTGTGTGTGTGCGTGTGCGTGTGCATGGTGCGTGTGCGTGAGCTTGTATGCGTGTGTGCTTACGTGCTGTGTGACTGTACAGGGTGTCCCAACGATAGAGTAAAGTAAGTTTATGCTTAACTAGAATTATTTGTGTAAATATTGTATGGACCATGGGGTAGAGGTAAGAAGTGTGCATTTTTTAAAATATTGGAAGTTATACAGGGTGTGCCAGAAAAGCAGGACGTGAAAAAGTATGATTTGTTTAAATAGAACACCCCGTATTTGATTTTAGTTTTTTAATTCTACGTGTCCATACAAACATATTTTGTCATACAAAAGATTGGCTGAAAGTTTTTAGTTCTTGAGATATTCGCGTTTAAAGATTATTATGGTCATTTTCGTGGGGTTGATGAATGGGCAATTGTTCCGTTATTTCACAATAAAAAAAATTGATATTTCGTGTGAAAAATGAGTGATATTATACTAACGTTTAGACCGAGTAGTATTTCTAATTTTCTCAACAGGGTGTTTGTTATAACCATTCAAATTTTAAAATTCTCAAATTAAAAAAAATCAGTTTCTTTAATTGCACACCCTATATGTATTTATTTCATTTTATTCGGGATTAAAAAATCTATCATTTTTGTCAAATATATCCTATATCTATCTTTGATAGTTTTCGAGTAATTTCGATTTTTTCACACTAGCTACTTTATTTTCGATAACATTGCATTGCATGGATCTTGGTAGCCATGGAAAATAATAATTGCGTTACTAAGATACAAAGGTTTCCTACTTGTCAAAATAAACACATATTAAATTGGTCGTTTTCGCATTTAACTTGTTATCAATTCTTGTATCAATTATGGATTATTCGACAAATGAATTAATTGATATGATATACGTGTTGGGCGAGGCTGAAAAAAAAACCCTTTATTGGCACAACGAATCTACAAAATGAAATATCCTGAACGTCGAATACCTACTACTGTTGGCTTGGAAAATTTGATGGATAGATTTGATTCTAGCGGTAGTGTTAAATACTTCAAACGTAAAGTTGTTAATAAAAGGGCAGCTAATGAAGAAAAAGAACTTGAAATATTATTAAATATTCAAGAAAATCCCCAAGTGAGTTCTAGAACATTAGCGACGATATGTGATACCTCCAAATCAAACGTGAATCGAACAACGCTGAAGTATAAATACCATCCCTATCACATTGAGTTTCATCAAGAATTGCGAGAAGAGGATTTTGCAAGACGAATTGAATTCTGCAATATCATTAATCAACGGCTGCAATTAAATAACAACTTTTTGTGCTCCATAATGTTTTCCGATGAGGCGACGTTTAAAAATAATGGGGCTGTAAATCGGCATAATATGCACTATTACGCCATTGATAATCCATTTTGGCTACGAGAAGTTCAAAACCAAAATCATTGGTCACTAAATGTGTGGTGTGGTATACTTAATGACCAAATTATCGGTCCCTATTTTGTTGATGATCCATTAACGGGCCGCAGCTATTTGCATTTCTTACGTGAAGAATTGCCTGTGTTACTTGAGGATATCAATTTAGAAGGACGACTAAATATGTGGTTGCAACAGGATGGTGCACCTCCACATTTTTATCGGGACGTAAGGGAATTCTTGAACCAGCAATACCCGGAGAAATGGATAGGACGTAATGGCTTTATATTATGGCCACCCAGGTCATGCGATTTAACTCCACTGGATTTTTTCCTATGGGGATACATAAAAGATCGGTGTATATTATTAAACCTACAACAAGGAGGACATGAAAATAGAATTCGCGAAGCTTGTCGCACAGTGACCCCTCTTATGTTATCCGAAGTGAGACAGAACATGAGAAAAAGGCTCAATATGTGTATTCAGCAAGAAGGCCGTCTATTTGAGCATTTACTAAGACGCAATGTTGAATAATTATTGAATTACTGTTTCTCATTAATAAAAACTGTTAATATTCTCGCTTAGGTGGTTTGTTTTATTTCGTCGCAATTGTTTTCCATGGCTACCACGATCCA
This sequence comes from Vesta saturnalis, assembly GCA_036346205.1. Lineage (NCBI taxonomy): Eukaryota > Metazoa > Arthropoda > Insecta > Coleoptera > Lampyridae > Vesta > Vesta saturnalis. Next base: position 817,952 of record JARFJB010001851.1, on the reverse strand, counting down.
CAATAATGTTATAGTATCGTATGTAACGTAGCTAGTGAGAAAAATCGAAATTCCTCGAAAACTATCAAAGATAGATATAGGATATATTTGACAAAAATGATAGATTTTTTAATCCCGAATAAAATGAAATAAATACATATAGGGTGTGCAATTAAAGAAACTGATTTTTTTTAATTTGAGAATTTTCAAATTTGAATGGTTATAACAAACACCCTGTTGAGAAAATTAGAAATACTGCTCGGTCTAAACGTTAGTATAATATCTCTCATTTTTCACACGAAATATCAATTTTTTTTATTGTGAAATAACGGAACAATTGCCCATTCATCAACCCCACGAAAATGACCATAATAATCTTTAAACGCGAATATCTCAAGAACTAAAAACTTTCAGCCAATCTTTTGTATGACAAAATATGCTTGTATGGACACGTGCGTGCGTGCGTGCGTGCGTGTGTGCGTGTGTGTGTATACATGCGCGTGCGTGTGTGTTGCGTGCGTGCGTGCCAACGTGCATACGAGTGTCCGTAACCACGATAACTTAAAAATACGTATTTTGAGGTTACTTTTAAAGTGTCTCGGTTCTATCAAATTTTGGTAAAAATTTATTTAAAAATAAGGGTACCTCAAAAAAGCGAAAAGACCTTGGTAATTAAAAAGTTCCTAAAACAACTATATCGGAGAAACTCTCAACTTATAACAAACACTATAAACACTCTTTTTAACCCTTATGCCCTACCCTTGGGTGATTTGACACAGTGAGATGTCGTTACCATTGATATCTCAAAGGGCATAATAGTGGAAGTCACGTGCATCTAGGAATCCTTAAATTGTTAACGGGTAGTACCGTTAGTGAACAGTGAATAATCGGGAGTGATCGCGTTCTAGCATTTTTTAATAAAGTGACCCGACACCCGAGGGTAGCAATAACGTAGGTAAGTAACGGTAGGTTTTTATATGACTTGTTACAAATTCGTTAGTTTTAATTACCAGCAATAGTTAATGCTTTCTTTTAGGTAGGATGTATAAATTATATGTACCGTTCTACAATACAAAAATTTGCGTACGTGTATATGTGTAATTGATTACATATATTTTATACATTTAAGCAAATATGAATATTTTAAAAATATCTGTATCGAGTCTGATTCAGTCTTGGCCCTATGTGCTAATCTATGCATAAGAAAGTTATGTGGGTGCCACATCAGATTTTTTAATTGTTTTCCAAATTCACTATTAAATATACGGTGCGTTCGTAAAGTAGCGGATAAATTCAATTAAAATTCGAATAGAAGTTTATAGAGAAAAAGCTCGAACCGGTCGATTTTTATTTTCAATTTAGAATTTTTTTTACGCAAAAGTGTGTGTCAAGAAAAACATATGGCGTCATCGACGTTTTTTTAAATGTCTACCCTCATTTTTTATTGCAGAATTAGAAAGGTTATATTTTTTACCTACGACAAAGTACATATGGATGATATTAATACAGGGTGTCCCAAACTTGCACTCGCGGGCGATACCTACCTTATTTGATAGAGTAGGAGAACAAAACTTTGAAGTGTAGTAGAAAGAATTGAGGCGCATATTTTAAAATTATTTTAGGTTGTACAGTGTTTCATTTATACAGGGTGAACCAAACATAGATTTTTTAAATGGGAAATCCTGTATGTTATTTCAAATTTGGATTCAGATCACTTCGGTCACTCTTTCATTATAAGGTTTGATTATATTATACAGGGTAGTTTAGAAGATGTGGTCATTTTGAAGAAAAAATCGTACCTAAATAGATACCATGTATCATTTCTAATAAGAAATATTCAAATGATTTTTTTAATAAAATATATTTTGAAACAATTTTTTGAAGGTAGTCCTAATTTAATAAAATGATTCCACTGATTTAAATTAAATGTTCAAATTGAGCACCGTTAACAATCTGACAATAGCCAAGGCGATTGACAAACGATTTTTGAATGTTGTCGATGACATCTGCGGTAATGTTTCTAATTTCTTGGTGAATTCGTGTTTTTACATCTTCTAAATTGGTCGGTCGTGTCGCGTATACTTCACTCTTTAATTATCCCCACAAGAAGTAATCTAGAGGATTTAAATCTGACGATCCAGCTGGCCACTCAATTCTCCTTTTGTACCTATCCAATGATTGGGAAACACTTCATCCAAATAAGCGCGAACAGCTAAAGCGTAGTGTGGCGGAGCTCCATCTTCTTGAAAAAATAGTTCACGGTGGTGCATATCGGCCTCTTCTCAATCCGAATCCACATAAATATTAGAGCGGGGATGTGGTGATTTTGAAGAAAGTCTAAATATCTCGCACCAGTGAGAGAATCCTTGAAGAAGTAAGGAGGGTTTGAGGGTTTTGGCTATGATACTCCGTCAAGAAATGAGGTTTTCGGTTGTCAAATAACGACAATTTTGTCTGTTCACATGGCCGTTTAGAGCAAATGATGCTTCGTCGGAATTTTTTTTTCAATTTTTGCGTTCAAACTCAGGTTATGAAATATTTTCGGGACTCTTGTTCAAAGTTAGAAATTTTCATATCCTTTTAAAATAAATAACTTTAAAAGGTGGTGTCTAACATCGGCAGGTAGTTGTTTACTTTTAATTATTGTCTGAGTTGACAACTATCCTAAATCCTAATACTTCCGGATTGCAAAGAGGTAATACGGTTTTTTGTTGAGTGCTTCTTAAATTTTTGTATGGAAAGAGTTGATGAGTAAAATATACATAGTTAATCCCTAACATCCAAATGACCCTGCTTAGTGGAAAAACCCTATTTTAAAATAAGGAATAATATTGCTCACTCCTTTTTAAAACGTGCAAGTCAACAGTAGTGCAGACTGCAGAATGTAGTTTTCGAATTATATTTAACATGCCAAAAGCAAAGAATAATTAGTTCCAGTATGGATAAAAAATGTCCCTGCACTCCGAATGGACGGTGAAAAGTGTTTTGTACAGCATGTGGAATAGCGGTAAATGATAATTCAAAATACTGCTTTAAAATACTTTTAAACACTGACAACAATCAACGTGCCTTTAGTGAATACAGAGCAGGTATTAGTTTTCTATTCAAACGTTGTATTAAATGCATCGTTTTATAAGATAACGCGGGAAATGTTTAAAATACAACGATGAAACCTAATCGATTATGTTTTGATTTATTTTTAAATTGGGAATATTGGTATAGATCGCATGCGAACGAAAATCCCAAACTACGCAACACATTGAAACCGCTCTGCATAAGGGAAAATAAGAAACACAGAAGAAAACCATGCTCTCTCAAACATTTCTGCGAGAATCTTTACGTGGTGAAACATCCAAAAGAAATGACCAAGAAGACTTCAATTTTGAATTATGCAGTGCTCTAGTTAAGGCTAACATTCCCTTAAAAAAGCTTCAAAACCATACTTAGATCTTTTTTAGAAAAAATTAGTAACAAGCAAGTGCCAGATGAAAGCACGCTTAGAAAAAATTATGTTAATGGGGTATATCTTGAAACCATGCTACATATAAAAGGAATTGTTAAAAATAAATATATTTATTTCATAGTAGATGAAACTACAGATTGTCGTGGACGTTATGTTGCAAATTTAATGTTAGGTTATTTAAGCGAAGAACAACCTGCCAAATCATATTTGATTTCTTGTAAAGTATTTGATAAAACCAATAATGCAACAATAGTTAGATTTGTAAATGAGACTTTCATGCAGTTTTTTGTTCCCGATATTGTTCCAACAGATAAAACTGTTTTGATGCCTTCTGATGCCGCGTTATATATGGTAAAGGCTGGTCAACAATTGAAGGTATTATACGAAAATTTAATTCACGTAACATGTTTGGCTCATGGTATAAATAGAGTAGCCGAAGCAATTCGAAATGAATTTCCTTTAGTAAATAGTTTAATAAGTAGCGTAAAGAAAGTGTTTGTAAAGGCGCCGACACGAGTACAGTTATGCAGAGAAAAACTACCCAACATTTCTCTCCCACCAGAACCTGTAATTACGCGTTGGGGAACGCGGCTAAATGCTGCTCTTTTTTTTATGCAGAAAATTTGGAAAAAATTAAGGAATTAATTTTAGATATGTTTGATAATTCAAGTGCGTGTATCAATAAAGCGCAATCGGTTTTAAAGAAATCAGAACTGCGCAATCAAATAGCATTTATAAAAGCACATTATTATTTTTTAAGCGGGACTATTTGTAAATTGGAAACGGAAGCGTTGCCACTTAACGCATCGATAGAACTAGTAAATAATATTCAAAGATTAATTTATACTGCCCCAGGAAATACTGGCAAAATTATTCCAAATAAATTTAAAGAAATTTTACAAAAAAGTAGTGGTTATCAGCTGTTAACTACAATTAACAAAATTTTGACTCTGGACGAAAATCGGGAAGATCTGGATGTACAATTAGATTTGTCCATATTAACCACATTAAAAAATGCACGTATAACGTCTGTAGACGTGGAAAGAAGTTTCTCCACCTATAAATATATGTTTTCTGATATACGTCAAAATTTTCTACTAGAAAATATAGAAAAGCATATAATTATAAATTATTTTGCAAATTAACGCAGTGAAGCATAGGAGTACAAAGTACCTATAATTTAAAATTTATAATACCATATGAACACAAATTATTTAGATAAGGGATGGCCACGGTAAACAAAATCACTGTCTTTGATAGGTTCAGCTTGTTGTTGGTTCTACAAGTCAATTAAATGTCCGTTTTGATTTGAATCAATCATGCAACGTACGTTCAGAATTCCAAAGCCACCCTTTATCTAAATAATTTTTGTTCATATGGTAAGTATATTATATTATTATTAATACGTATTATGTTAATTATGTATTATTTTTTAACTAATAGTTTCAATTTATAATTATGTTAATTATGTATTATTTTTTAACTAATAGTTTCCATTTTTGTATGTAAATACTTTCTTGTAAAAGTTTTTTGCATATTATGTATTAAATTTTTTTTTATTAAAGATGTAAAAATCGCATTTTTTATTGGTAGTTTATTTTCCATATTTCGAAAAAATAATGCATATTTTCTGCATATTTTACAATTTTTAAGTGCATACATATGCACACATTTTGGCATTTTGTAATGCATAAAATCCGCTCTCTAGTAATCAATGTTCATGCTTTAGTTCAACAGAATCCACATATAAGTAGCCGGCAAATCTCTACAGAATTAAACTTACCAAAAACTACCGTTACAAGGATTTTAAAGCACAACACGAAGGTTTCTTATGATATTATGAACTACACGTTTAAGTTTGAAAATTGTAATCCTCTTTAAATTTTAGATTGAACTGATTTATTTTCATATTGCGACAAAAACGGCAACGTGGCACTTTAATCACTAGTTACGTATGTTTACGCCTTTATACTTATATCTCGAGTTAGACAAAAGATATCGACATGCGGTTCGCCCATTTTGTTAAGAATTTAATCAGTTTCCGTTGTACTTTACAATACTTACCTGTTTCCATTTAAAAATTGTAACATAGACAAATTTTAATATTTTTTATTCGAAAGCGCCCTCTATCCGACAATTAAAACTAAATGCAATTGTTTTATAGTAGATGTAATTGATTCATTTACACGCTTTCGAATGAGAATAATTTCGTTAAAATAGGTTTATCCAAACCAAAGTTATAGGTATACAAACATTTCCACTCTACCCCACTCTTTATTTGAAAAGATATAGAGAAAAAAGTATTTAACAAAATTTGTGCAGAAATTATACTTCATTCTAATTTACTTATTTAATACCTACTATGATTGAAATATTTTATGAAACAAATTGTTTTTAAATTTTTCTATAAAGAATATGCCCTCTCACGGTAAAGCTAGAAACTTGAAAGTTATTTACAGCGATTTTCCTTGGCCGTTTTTACTAAGGAATTTTTTTCCCAAAGCTAAAGATATACAGTTTCTGAGATATAGCCGGAGGATCGGCTTATTGGACAACCTGATACAATTTAACGTTTTCTTAAATTGACAATGAAATTATCTCATTTTTAATGAGATAATTTTTTTTCAATATTTGCATATGTAACCATCGTCCATATTTACCTTGTCGGACGTAAAAGATGTACACTTTCTAATTCTGCAATAAAAAATGGGGGTTAATATTAAAAAAAAAATTTACCGATAGACTTCGGCACAACACTTTTTCGTATAAGGAAACTAACTGTTGCCCGCAGCAATTCCTATCTCCGTATAACTTGTAATATAATGAGATATACTTACCTACAAAATTATTTTTTTCTTATTCACCCTGTATTTTGCCAATCACTGTATATTTTTACATATTTGGAAAGCATGAGAAAAAAATAATCCAACATAGCCGTTTAGTAGCTATGTATGTTTACTATGTAATCCCTTCATTTCAAGATTTCATTTTTATTAGAAACATAGTTATAAGTGATTGAAATGTTTAAATTTTAAAATTCCTAACTCCGGTCCTGGATAAGATAGAAATCTCATAAAGCTCATTATATTTTCGTTACATGTGACTGTAAAATATGTAAATTTAAAAGCTATACGTTGACAGGCCAGTCACTATATAAGATATACTTACCCACAAAAATATTTTTTTCTTATTTACCTTATGTTTTGGTAATCTGATTAGCTTTAAAATACTTTAAATTTGTTTTTGAAAGTTTGATATAAAATATTAAGAAATTTAAAAAATAATTTTTCTTATTTCCGGCAAAACCGGAAGCGCTAAAAATATTTCAATATAGCAGTACTATGTAATCCCTTAATTCCAAGAATCCATTTTTATCAGAAGCATAGTTATGAGGGAGTGAAATTTTCAAATTTGAAAATTTCTAGGTCCGGTGTTGGATAAGTTAGAATAATCTCATAAAGCTCATTATATTTTAAATTAAAAAGAAATACCAGACCCGTTTTTGAGAAAATCAATTTTGAAAAAAAGGGCAACTTTAACCACGTAATTAAGGGCAACATTTTATTTTTTTCAAAAATATTTTTAAACCGTTCGAAAGAATGTACTTTTATTTACAAGTTGTGATTTTCAAATTGCAAGTAGCTTTTATGATTTCTTAATGACAGCGCAAACGCCGAAGTGTACTAAAAATCGCCATATTGGTCGCCATTTTGAATTTAAATTAAAAAAAAAATTTTGTTCGATTGGGGTTTAGGGTTACTAACTTTTCACCAAAGATAGACTTTCTGGCTCTGGTTTTGGAAATGCACCTCCAAAAAAACACCCTCATTTCGCCCCTCATTGATTTTTATGAAACGCCAGTTTTATGCATAACTTTCAGCTATAGGGCCCATGCGAAATCTCATTAAAATCGATGAAACACAGACACACAGACATACACGAAAATTTTTGCGACATCGATGTTTTTCGACTTAGGGAGTACCAAAACGTTGAAATCCAAGAAAAAATTTCAAATTTTTTTTCGATTGCAATATATAGTATACGTAGTATACGAGAAAGTAAACAATGTCAATTGTATATTTCACTTTTACGTAAAAAAATTCTAAACCGAAAATAAAAATCGACCGGTCCGAGGGTTTGCTTCCTAAGCTCCTATTCGAATTTTAATTGAATTTGTCCGCTACTTTACGAACACACTATATATTTGATAGTGAATTTGAAAAACAATAAAAAAATCTGATGTGGCCAGCACATAACTTTCTTATGCATAGATTAGCACATAGGGGCAAGACTTAATCAGGCCCAATACAGATATTTTTATAATATTCATATTTGCTGTTATATTAAATGTATAAAACACGTAATCAATTTCACATATACACGTACGCCAATTTCAATTACTTTTCCTCTCTCATACATAAATATTGTATTAAACCTCCAGAGTAGTATATTATTCAGAATATAAACCAAAATATAAGGCAGAAAGGTATGCATTGTTGTACACTGTGATCAAATTTAATTTGACAATTTACAAACAGCAGACAACAGATTAGACTGAAAATTAAAATAAGCTTCAGATTAACGTTTTAGTTAAACCGCTACTCATACAAATTGTACTAAATAGCTATCGAACAGAAATGTATGGAAATTGAATACAAGTTTATTGTTTTATTAATCAATACTTTTGAATGTATTTGTATAAATTATTTAAATTAATAACTTGCCATGTTTACAAAATAAACCTATTAGTCAAATAATAAGGACTGATCAGAAAATTGAGAGTAGATAGAATTATGATTAATAGCATGTAGACATGTAGAAAATTTCTATATTATGTACATTTTGATATGTGATTAGCATAAAGTGATAGATCATGACTACATTCAGTAAACTATATTTATGTAAATGTTTATGTTTGTATGTTGACATCTGAAATGGTGGAATTATGAATGTAAAAATTTTGTTTGACCGTATGAGGAATTGTTTACAGTTCTCTTCGCTATTAATTTTTTTGATCCAATAAGAATATGCATCAAAAAAGATTAAGTATGCATTTGTGTAGGTTTAATTTTTACAAAAAATGCTTTAACATTCTTTCGTTTTTCTATTTAAACAGTTTATTAGCAAATTAAAAAGAGACAAGATGGTATTCGTCGTTCAACATTAATTATTATTTAAACATGAAAGATATCGGTTATTCAGAGAATTTGCCTGTATTTTTTAAGTTATGTTCTTGTGGCATTTTCTAATTAATGAAATGATACTCATTAGGTATTTGTTTTTATTATGTATAAATAATCACACATTTTAACTTACATGTAAGTAACATATTGTTACTCATTTTATAGTTTGTAATTTTTTTGGTAGCTGTTCACCTTAACACGTAGTAACATGGAATATTAATCTTTTATCTTACATGTCTTTGTATATTTTTAGAGAAATTGTGTTTGTAGGTACACTTATGGTAAGTTATGTAATCGATATTTTATAAAAACATAAATATACCACGTACTATCTTTTTGTAAGTTGTTTATTATTATTACCATTGATTTTAAATCTATGTTATTATTAACCGTAAGTGGTATACTCTGAAATCGTAAATAACTGAAAAATACGAATATTCCCCTAAAATCTGTAGGTATACCACGGCGTACTCTATACCAGGCGGGAATATAGGAGTGGGAAACGTGACGTCAGTAGGTCTAGAATTTTAATGAAATTCATGCAGTAGCATATACAAATAGTTTTAAGCTGCACCAACAAATTTTAATAACATCTGTCGGAATATAATTCGCATATGTCATGTACCGGATTCTCAAAACACCTGTCATAGTAATATTTTATTAATTTAATGTTACAAAATATTGCATTGTATAATTGTAAAAAATACGAAACCTCTATAAATCAATTGTGTCAAAAAAGTTTAATATCATAGCGATAATTTAAAGCATTGCAATAAAAGCCTAATTGATGGTTGTATTTACTGAAATTGCAGTTACATATGTGTATATTAAAATAAATATAAGGATATTTTGCTAATTTTAAGGAATGCGGTTGATTAATAATAGGAATAGGATTACCAGCTATTTACTACAGTTTCTATCATCGATAAAATATCCATGAAACACGTTGATGCAATTTGTTTGCAAATACTGTTTTGTGCAACTATAACAAATTAAGAAAACATGTAATCTCAGACCGCAAAACAAGTTTGGCGTCAAAAAAAAAAAAAGATTAAGAACATTGAAATGAATTCCCGACTTTTTTATTAATCGTGTTGTAGTAGTGTCAGTTACAGTTAAACAAGTAAATTATATAAGTTGCACTTAAACATTTAGTATCCTAATTATTTTTACATTAGAAATAAAGAATAACAAGCATCGTTTAACTCTAAACGAGACATTATTACTAAGATTTTTTGTAAGGATTGGTATTAAAAAATATAATTTGCGATCATTTGAGACCATTGGTTTTTAGTTGTTAAAATTTAATTAACAACAAGGAAATCTGTCCGTTTCTCAATACTCTTCGAGCGGAAATCAACCTACTGACATCATCGTCCGAGCTGAAAGTGGCGGCTATAGTCCCGCCTGGTATGGAGTACGCCGTGTGTATACGCAATTTCTTTTCATCCGCTCGAAAATAAATTATATGCTCCGTAAGTCTTTGTAAGCATTCGGGTTGAATTTTGTCACCGGGTGGGAAAATTGTTTTTTGGTTGCTAGGATGTTAGAGTTTTTTTACAAGTTAAAATATAAAATTCAATACTGTAAAGACGTATAGGATTTTTTTTGGTCGCCACTAATATTAATTCAAGATTTAATTACGTTTCATTCGCAGATGATACTTGCGTTACAATCTGAGTAATGTTAGAATAGTTTTTGTGTAAATAAATGTTCTCGTTATTTTAAATTTTGTGAACTTTGTTAAATGGATTTGAAATTATATCATGCAAAATTATATTAAATATAAAATTATTACGTTGTATGGTACATCTATTGCGAATTTAAATTGTAGCCGACAATCTGTCGTCTTTCCTAACGAAAGACATTTTAGTCTTTAAACAAAGAGTTTGGGTTTTATATACGTTATTTTAAGGTTCATTATCGTAGAGTTATCACAGCCATATCATATTACACGAGGAACCTTTGGGAACGCAATTTGGACTGATGATGGAATTGTTTTCCGATTTAGCGCCGAGAGGCTGTCGTTTTGCGCGCGTATGTTAATTTAAAGTAACGAAACTGTGTAATTGGCTAATTAAGATTTAAAGGGGATTAAAATCCAATGTGGCGTATTCTGGACGATGTTGGAGTCAGTCTATTCCGAGATGTACGCGAAGGCTCAGGATTTTTTTATTTACGACTTCGCCATGTACGCGGAAGGGTTGGTGGAGTAATATGGGATTAGTTACACCATACCGTTAGGGTGTACCGAACAGTATCGTAGGAAGATTTCCGTATCGATTGGTTAGGATATTATCGTGTCTAAACACACCCCTGATTTCTTATATAGTTGTTTCAATTTGCCAATAGTGACAATTTTCATAGAGGTGATTGGTTTTAGTGTTTTTTACTAATTGCTAAATCTTTACTCTGTTGAACTGTTTGATGGCATGTTGGTTATGCGGATTAATGTTAACGAGTTCCAGATTAAAGGGGTGGTTTCGCGTATACTGCGCAGCTCAAACTTGCTGTATATATTGCCGCTTTAATAACCTTTAAGTAGATAAAAGTAAAGCAGCTGTAAATAAAATTATAGTTGTGTACATATTAACCTTAACCAGATGAAGAAGTGACCGTAGCGTATGCTTTTTTGGTTTAGAGACTTGCCACTATAAAGTTTATGTAAACATAAATTTAAGAATTAAGAAGCTATTGGTTGCCATCAATCATACACCGACTGGAGGCATTGCTGACATACTGTTGTGAGAAAGAAAAGTTCGGTTGACCGTTTGTGCCGTGTAAGGTAACCATTTTTCTGAATTTATATGTGCTGGTGATTACAATAAAATGTTTGTACTTATTTGGAGGAATGAATATGCCTAACAAATGTTAACAATTTGAGCACCCCATCCTTTGATTTAGTGTTATAACGAAATAATTTGGGTTTTGTATATTTAAGTTACTTTGTTATTTCACTGTAAATTTGTGTGCAAGTTGTACATGTTTACTCAAATCTTCTTTCTAGAATGCTTACGTTGCTTCTGTTCATAACCTGAACTACATAATATTTCTAAATAATTTTACTATTAGCCTAATATAAATTTTCGTACCTTTGATTATTCAAACTTTATAAATTCACATTTATATAATATTTCATTTAAAATCTGCATTGTTACTCCCTCTAGTGACGTATCCTAAAATATAGGTAATTAAGGTGAACTATATTACAAGCTTTTAGAAGTCCTCTCTAGATGGCGTTAGTGGAGAAATCACAATTTAGAATTTTTGGTTTTATTGATATACATAAATATCGATACAATAGATTTTGAATAATACAACTTTAACATAAAAATTACGTCTTTTTTCTTTCCTGTGGCGTCCATTTTGCCACACTGAAAATTTTTGATGTCTTCTTGAAAAATTCCTATATACTACTATACGATTTAAATAATTGGATATATCTTCAAGAAGCATAATTTGCAATAAAACAATTGGTGCTTTTCTAATCATAATCTACAAGTTTTGCTGCTCGCCTACATGCGATTTTAGAAAAATTTTCTTCGGCAAGATCGACGTTTGAGGGCGTTTTAATCAAGACATTAATTATTGATGCTTTCGTAAAGCAAGGAAAGCACTTCGATAGATTCTCATTTGGCCCGTTCCATCTAAGGGCTTCAACCTGGTCCTTTTAGCTTCAACGAATTACCTTCTTCTTTTGGCTTCAACGAATTACCTTGTCCTTTTTGGCTTCAACGAATTACCTTCTCCTTTTAGTCTCAACGATTTAACTTCAACTAATACCTCCATATTATCTACATTCAAGCATTATTCTGGTTTAACTTCTGAATCGTAGCTAAAATAAAACAGGATCGTGACAACTTCTGCATATGTTCGTGATCCGAGGGCATTGACTGAACGTAATTACTACCTGCTTATACAAAGGTTAGATCGTTCTATTTCTATTGTCACATGAGCTTTAATTGATTAACTATTGTGCAAACCTTTAGACCAGTAATGATAAAGTACACCTGCTAAAAATAACGTAAACCAATTATTCAGTTACAATAATATCTTAACCTATATTTGTATACCTGTTATGACTATATCCTTATTGCTGTATCATTAATCTTTCACTTCACAACCACGTGACCTTCATTATCTGTTCTTTTACCATTATCTTCTTTCCTCATTTTGTTTTGTAATTATAATAGTATCATTTAATTGTACCTATTTTGGCTGCCATTTTTGTGTTGTGCGCAGCATCACTTTAATTGGGATGAGTAAAAGTAGCCTAACTAACCGTTATATAAACATATGTTTTTATTGCATTTGGTGTAGACATTAATTATTAACCCTTTTTTTTCTTTCTTGAAATTTATGCAATTATTAAATTTCAATATATATTTGATTCATTATTGTTTAAAAAATTGCTTGCTGAGCTATAAAACTTTTGCTGAATATAAAAATTATTTCTTTATTAGCTGTTTTGTGTAAACTACCGCAAGTTGTTGTTTTTATTATTTGATAATAATTTACGTTTTATATAGGCGTCGATATATGTTCTCTTTTAGGTATACAAAGGAAGGCCTTCCCTTGAAAAGGGGAAATGTTTAAGTTTTGTTAAAAAAAAAATTGAACCAATTACTGGTTCACAGGTGACAAACCCAACTATTTTGCTTGGGAACGGTATTTACTATATGTGTTTTTGTACATTTGGGATATTTACATATATTGTTTCTGTTGTGGATTAATTCGATCCACACCCTCAACTATTTAGTTTTGATTTTAAAAATAAAATATTTATATAGTTGTTTCTATCGCACTACAGCAGTGTTATTATTTCTATTTCCTGGTGTACTTCCCTCTTCCTACAATCTCTTTGCTCATTCCATACTGCACCACTGTCCAAGAGCCGGGACAGCGGTGAATTTCATCTCTATTTAGGGGAGCGGTTCTTGGCACCGGCATATTTAACATCCTTTCTTCTCTCACCACGCCCTATCCGACACTTTTGAGCTAGTTCGATCTGCTCACTATCTGTGAATGAGAAGAGATACCTTTCCTTCTTCCTTTTTCTTCCAGCTCCCCTTTTAAACGCGTAACAGTGTCGTTCAACAGAATTAAATTTCTCCAAAACGGATATCCTCTTTTACTAAAGTATCTAAATGTGCCAGTGGAGCATTGAGATTTGCATTTACTGTAAAAACTATCTCCAAAATTACATTTTTAATACCAGAAAAGCTTTGGAATTCGATAGGGCATATTCTATTAAAAACGCAGACGTGGACGCGGTTCTAGACGCAGACGCATACGCAGACGAGGACGCGGACGCAGACGCATACGCAGACGCGGACGCGGACGCAGACGCAGACGCAGACGCAGACGCAGACGCGGGCGCGGACGCGGACGCGGACACGGACACGGACACGGACACGGACACGGACACGGACACAGACACAGACACAGACACATACACAGACACAGACACAGACACAGACACAGACACAGACACAGACACAGACACCGACACCGACACAGACGCTGACGCAGACACAGACACAGACACAGACACAGACACAGACACAGACACAGACACAGACACAGACACAGACACAGACACAGACACAGACACAGACACACACACACACACACACACACACACACACACACACACACACACACACACACAGCCACAGACACAGACACAGACACAGACACAGACACAGACACAGACACAGACACAGACACAGACACAGACACAGACACAGACACAGACACAGACACAGACACAGACACAGACACAGACACAGACACAGACACAGACACAGACACAGACGCAGACGCAGACAATACACATACACAGACACAGACACAGACAAGACACAGACACAGACACAGACACAGACAAGACAAGACACAGACACAGACACAGGCAGGCACAGCACAGACACAGACACAGACACAGACACAGCACAGGCACAGGCACAGACACAGACCCTGAATGACGCAGACGCACACGCAGACGCAGACGAAGACACAGACAGCCACAGACACAGACACAGACACAGACACAGACACAGACACAGACACAGACACAGACACAGACACAGACACAGACACAGACACAGACACAGACACAAACACACACACCCACAGCCACAGCCACAGACACAGACACAGACACAGACACAGACACAGACACAGACACAGACACAGACACAGACACAGACACAGACACAGACACCGACACAGACACCGACACAGACACAGACACAGACACAGACACAGACATAGACACAGACACAGACACAGACGCAGGCACAGAAACAGACACAGACACAGACACAGACACAGGCACAGACACAGACACAGACACAGACACAGACACATACACGGACACGGACACGGACACGGACACAGACACAGACCCTGACGATGACGCAGACGCACACGCAGACGCACACGCAGACGCAGACGAAGACACAGACACAGACACAGACACAGACACAGACACAGACACAGACACAGACACAGACACAGTCACAGACACAGACACAGACACATACACGGACACGGACACGGACACGGACACAGACACAGACATAGACACAGACACAGACACAGACACAGACACAGGCACAGACACAGACACAGACACAGACACAGGCACAGACATAGGCACAGGCACAGACACAGACCCTGACGATGACGCAGACGCACACGCTGACGCAGACGAAGACACAGACAGACACAGACACAGACACAGACACAGACACAGACACAGACACAGACACAGACACAGACACAGACACAGACAAGCACAGACACAGACACAGACACAACACAACACGCACGACACGGACACGGACACAGACACAGACATAGACACAGACACAGACACAGACACAGACACAGGCACAGACACAGACACAGACACAGGCACAGACATAGGCACAGGCACAGACACAGACCCTGACGATGACGCAGACGCACACGCAGACGCAGACGAAGACACAGACAGACACAGACACAGACACAGACACAGACACAGACACAGACACAGACACAGACACAGACACAGACACAGACACAGACACAGACACAGACACAGACACAGACACAGACACAGACACAGACACAGACACAGACACAGACACAGACACGGACACGGACACGGACACCGACACGGACACGGACACGGACACGGACACGGACACAGACACAGACAGCAGACACAGACACGACACACACACAGACACAGACACAGACACAGACACAGACACAGACACAGACACAGAACAGACACAGTCACAGACACAGACACAGACACAGACACATACACGGACACGGACACGGACACGGACACAGACACAGACATAGACACAGACACAGACACAGACACAGACACAGGCACAGACACAGACACAGACACAGGCACAGACATAGGCACAGGCACAGACACAGACCTGACGATGACGCAGACGCACACGCAGACGCAGACGAAGACACAGACAGACACAGACACAGACACAGACACAGACACAGACACAGACACAGACACAGACACAGACACAGACACAGACACAGACACAGACACAGACACAGACACAGACACAGACACAGACACAGACACAGACACAGACACAGACACAGACACACACGGACACGGACACGGACACCGACACGGACACGGACACGGACACGGACACGGACACAGACACAGACACAGACACAGACACAAACACACACCCACAGCCACAGCCACAGACACAGACACAGACACAGACACAGACACAGACACAGACACAGACACAGACACAGACACAGACACAGACACAGACACAGACACAGACACAGACACAGACACAGACAGACACAGACACAGACACAGACACAGACACAGGCACAGGCACAGACACAGACACAGACACAGACACAGGCACAGGCACAGGCACAGACACATACACATACACAGACACAGACACCGACACAGACACAGACACAGGCATAGACACAGACACAGAGACAGACACAGGCACAGACACAGACACAGACACAGACACAGACACAGGCACAGACACAGACACAGACCCTGACGATAACCAGACGCACAGCAGACCAGACGAAGACACAGACAGACACAGACACAGACACAGACACAGACACAGACACAGACACAGACACAGACACAGACACAGACACAGACACAGACACAGACACAGACACAGACACAGACACAGACACAGACACGGACACGGACACCGACACGGACACGGACACGGACACGGACACGGACACGGACACGGACACGGACACGGACACGGACACGGACACAGACACAGACACAGACACAGACACAGACACAGACACAGACACAGACACAGACACAGACACAGACACAGACACAGACACAGACACAGACACAACACACACAGACACAGACACAGACACAGACACAGACACAGACACAGACACAGACACAGACACAGACACAGACACAGACACAGACACAGACACAGACACAGACACAGACACAGACACAGACACAGACACAGACACAGACACAGACACAGGCATAGGCACAGACACAGACCCTGACGATGACGCAGACGCACACGCAGACGCAGACGAAGACACAGACACAGACACAGACACAGACACAGACACAGACACAGACACAGACACAGACACAGACACAGACACAGACACAGACACAGACACAGACACAGACACAGACACATACACGGACACGGACACGGACACAGACACGGACACGGACACGGACACGGACACGGACACAGACACAGACACAGACACACACAGCCACAGCCACAGACACAGACACAGACACAGACACAGACACAGACACAGACACAGACACAGACACAGACACAGACACAGACACAGACACAGACACAGACACAGACACAGACACAGACACAGACACAGACACAGACACAGACACCGACACAGACACAGACACAGACATAGACACAGACACAGACACAGACACAGGCACAGACACAGACACAGACACAGGCACAGGCACAGGCACAGACACAGACCCTGACGATGGCGCAGACGCACACGCAGACGCAGACGAAGACACAGACAGACACAGACACAGACACAGACACAGACAGACACAGACACAGACACAGACACAGACACAGACACAGACACAGACACAGACACAGACACAGACACATACACGGACACGGACACGGACACCGACACGGACACGGACACAGACACAGACATAGACACAGACAGACACAGATACAGACACAGACACAGACACACACACACAGCCACAACCATAGACACAGACACAGACAGAGACACAGACACAGACACAGACACAGACACAGACACAGACACAGACATCTCCAAAGACCCGATCTTCCAAAATTACCTACTTTAGATCAACAAAATAAAAATGATCTAGAACAAGAAATTTCGGTTGAAGAACTCACAAAGGCTCTCTTCTCATTAAATAAAGGAAAATCACCTGGGATTGACGGTTTTACGCCCGAGTTCTACATGAGGTTTTGGGAATTACTTAAGCAGCCCTTCAAAAACATGATTAATGAAGCACAGAAAAAAGGACAACTACCTGCAGATATGCGAAAGTCTGTCATTACATTGGTGCACAAAAAAGGAAGTAGACAAGATCTAAACAACTGGAGAACTATATCGCTGTTATCTGTAGACTATAAAATATTTACTAAGGCTTTAGCCAACAGACTGAAACAGGTCATTAAACACTTAGTGAAACGGGACCAAACATGTGGCATCCCAGGAAGATCAATATTCGACAACCTACACCTAACCAGAAGTTTGATTGACCATATTAATAACGAAAATCGACAGATGGCAATAATATCTTTAGATCAAGGAAAAGCCTTTGATAACGTTAATCAAGGATATCTTTTTGAAATACTCAAATTATTCGGAATAGGTCAAAATTTTATCCAGAACATACAACTGTTGTATACAAATGCTAAAGCATACGTAAATGTGAAAAACACATTAACAAAAAGCATACATATACAAAATGGCATAAGGCAAGGATGTCCCATCTCCGGATTACTTTTCATCCTAGCTGTGGAGCCGCTTCTAGAATGTTTCCGAAATAGCTTGCTGGGAATACGTGTTACGACAAAACAAGAGAAGTTGGTACTATCGTCATACGCAGATGACATAACAATATTTACCGAAAATGAAGAAGACTTACCGAAAATACATACGTTATTTGAATCCTTTTCAAATTTTTCTGGAGCAACACTAAACATAAGTAAATCAATAGGTTTCTGGACAGGAAAATGGAAAAACCGACAAGACCATCCAATACCCTGCCAATGGAACAATGTAGAAATGAAAATTCTAGGAGTAACATTTACTCACAACAATGGAACGATTTCGGACAATCATTTGGAAAAACTTATAAAAAGGGTGGAAAATGCAGGCAGGAGGTGGAAACCTCTTATACAATATCTTTCATATGCCGGGAGAGTATCGTTAATAAACAGATTTATTGCGCCTCAAGTGTGGTACTCGTTGCAAACCCTCCCTTTTAACGAGAAAATGTTAAACAGGTTACAAAATATTTTTATAAAATTTTTGGGCCGGTAAAAACACTGGACAAAAAAATACACTTATGTTTACCCAAAAATATTGGAGGACTTGGCCTGGTGAACGTTGCAGCAAAACAAACTATGTTTAGAATACTAACGGCAAAAGATATTTGGTAAGAAAGGAAAGCATGTTTTGGCATTTACTCTTTGACGAAGAACTGAAGAAGAACAGAAAACGAAACCTTACATGGGAGAACTTCATTGTACAAAACGGGGACTTTAACTGCAGATATGTTGCAACTTTTCAAAGGCAAGTGATAAAAGCTAGCTCAATATTGTCCTTAGAAACCCCATCCTATCCTGAAAACAATCAAGACATCTTAAGCATCCCACTAACAAACAACTTGTATTTAAAACATTTAAACATTTCCACTCTGTGGATCCAAGCTGGTTTCTACAAAATAAATGACATAAAAGACAAACAAAAGTGGCAAATACTCAACAACATGAATAAAGCCGAGTTAAGAAAAAACGAAAACGAACTCAGGAAGTATTTAAGAGAAAATATAGTAGGCAACTACAAACCAATGGACAACATCAAAGACCACGAGAATATCAGATAACTCTGAAAGGAACAAAATATAATTTAGAAGAAATTAATAAATGCAAAAAAAAGATATATTGCCGAATAGTACAACAAACATTCAATAAGGATCAACCATTAACAAATGAGATAACATATGACGAAACAAATTGGGCAGCTTTCATACAATACCCTACACTCAGGAAGGAAAGCGCGATAGCATGGAGGTTTGCAAAAAATAGACTAGCCGATGGAAATTTTCTAAGCAAATGCGGATACGTGAACAACCACAACTGCAAAATCTGCCAGACACCAGCAACAGCACTGCACATCATAAGAGAGTGTAGCCAAATTAAGCCTATTTGGAGGAAAACAATTTCACTAGTCGAACAATTAACCAAACGGAAGTTATTAAAAAAAGACATTATAGCGGGACTAAAACAAAACACAGCCCAAGATAAACTGGCAAACTATGTATTAAATATGGCAAAGGCTACAGCATATAGAATTTTTATTAAACAAAATAAAGAAAACAAAACATTTAAAAATGTACAAAATTACTTCACGCAAAGTATTAAAAACAGAATTGCGCGTGAATTCGTCCGTTATAAAGGAAAACACGACATAAGTAGCTTCCAAAAGGTGTGGTGTGAAACAAACGTTCTGTGCAAGATAAACGAAAACAACATAAACTTTGACAACATAGAAAAATGTTTTTAAAAAAAAAAAACTAACAGCTGTGATAATAAACGTCTCAGGACCAGGTAAACCGACCACCTGCATCCGAAGTTCTTACAGAGAGGGCGGTCCAAAGGAACTGTATATATTTTATCCTTTTTATCTTGTTCATAGAGATATTATTAATTTTAGTAATGACTTATTTTAGTTTTACTTAGCATTGTAACAATAGGATAATATACGTTTAAACCATAAAAAAAAAAAAAGAAAGACACAGACACAGACACAGACACAAACACAGACACAGACACAGACACAGACACAGACACAGACACAGACACAGACACAGACACAAGACACAGACCACAGCACAGACCACAGACACAGACACAGACACAGACACAGACACAGACACAGACACAAGACACAGACACAGACACAGACCGACGATGACACAGACGACACGACACGCAGACACAGACCAGACCAGACACAGACACAGACACAGACAGACACAGACACGATACGGACACGGACACAGGACACACGACACAGGACACGACACAGACACAGACACAGACACAGACACAGACACAGACACAGATACAGCACAGACACAGACACAGCACGGACCAGACAGACACAGACAAGACACAGACACAAGACACAGACACAGACACAGACAGACACAGACACAGACACAGACACAGACACAGACACAGACACAGACACAGACACAGACACAGACAAGACACAGACACAGACACAGACACAGACACAGACACAGCACAGACACAGACACAGACACAGGATCACAGACACAGACCACAGACACAGACACACGCAGACACAGACAAGACACAGACAGACACAGACACAGACAACACAGACACAGACACAGACACAGACACAGACACAGACACAGACACACAGACACAGACACAGACACAGACACAGACACAGACACAGACAGACAAGACACAGACACAGACACAGACACAGAACAGACACAGACACAGACACAGACACAGACAGACACAGACACAGACACGAACACGGACACGGACACAGGACACGACACGGACACGGACACGGACACGGACACGGACACAGACACAGACGACACAGACACAGACACAGACACAGACACAGATACAGACACAACACACACCCACAGCCACAGCACAGACACAGACACAGACACAGACACAGACACAGACAGACAAGACACAGACACAGACACAGACACAGACACAGACACAGACACAGACACAGACACAGACACAGACACAGACACAGACACAGACACAGACAAGACACAGACACAGACACAGAACAGCACAGACACAGAAACACAGACAAACGAAACAGACACACCAGAAACGCAACAGAAAAGAAAGCACAGAAAGAACAACAAAAGACACAACAAAGACAAAACGACGACAGACACAGACACGGACACGGACAGACAGGACACAGACACAGACACAGACACAGACACAGACACAACACACCACACAACAACAGACACGACACAGACAGAGACACAGACACAGACACAGACACAGACAGACACAGACACAGACACAGACACGCACAGACACAGACACAGACAACAGACACAGACACAGACACAGACACAACACAGACAGACAAGACAATGACAGACAACGAGACGCAGACAACAGACAAGACAGACACGACACGACACGACACGCACGACACGACACGACACGGACACGCACGGACACAGACACAGACACAGACACAGACACAGACACAGAACAGACACAACACACACAGCCACAGACACAGACACAGACACAGACACAGACACAGACCGACAAACAGACACAGACACAGACACAGACACAGACAGACACGAACGACACGACACGACACGACACGACAGACACGACACGACACACAGACACAGACACAGACACAGACACAGAACAGAAGACACAACACAGCCCGCAAGACCAGACACAGCACACAGCAGACACAGACAGCAGACACAGACCAGACCAGACCAGACACAGACACAGACACAGACACAGACACGACACAGACAGACACAGACACAGACACAGACACAGACCCGACAGACACAGACACAGACACAGACAGCACAGACACAGACGCAGACCAGACACAGACACAGACACGGACACGGACACGGACACGGACACGGACACGCACGACACGAGACACAGACACAGACACAGACACAGACACAGACACAGACACAGACACAGACACAGACACAGAACAGACACAAACACAGACACAGACACAGACACAGACACAGACACAGACACAGACACAGACACAGACACGACACACAGACACAGACACAGACACAGACACAGACACAGACACAGACAACAGACACAGACACAGACACAGACACAGACACAGACAGACACAGACACAGACACAGCACAGACACAGCACAGACCAGACACAGACACAGACACACACACAGACACAGACACGACACGACACGACAGCAGACACAGACACAGACACGACACAGACACAGACACAGACAAACACAGACAACACGCACGACACGGACGACACGGACACGACACGGACACAGACACGGACACGACACAGACACAGACACAGACAGACACAGAACAGACACAGAACACAACACAGACAGACACAGACACAACACAGACACAGACACAGACACAGACACAGACACAGCAAGCACAGACACAGACAAGACCAGACACAGACACAGACACAGACACAGACACCAGACACAGACACAGACACAGACACAGACACAGACACAGACACAGACACAAGACACAGACACAGACCCTGGATGGCAGACGCACACGCAGACGCAGACGCAGACACAGACAGACACGGACACGGACACGGACACGGACAACCCACGGAGACGGACACGGACACGGACACGGACAGACACGGACACAGACACAGACACAGACACAGACACAGGCACAGACAAGACACAGACACAGACACAGACACAGACACAGGCATAGGCACAGACACAGACCCTGACGATGACGCAGACGCACACGAGACCAGACAAGACACAGACAACAAGACACAGACACAGACACAGACACAGACACAGACACAGACACAGACACAGACACAGACAAACACAGACACAACAAGACACAGACACGACACAGACACAGACAAGACACAGACACAGACACAGACACAGACACAGCACAACACAGACACAGACACAGACACAGACACAGACACAGACCGAACAGACACAGACAAGACACAGACAAGACACAGACACAGACACAGACAAGACACAGACACAGACACAGACAAGACGACACAGACACAGACACAGACACAACACAGACACAACAGACACAGACACAGACACAGACAAGACACAGCACAGACACAGACAAGACACAGACACAGACACAGACACAGACACAGACACAGACACAGACAAGACACAGACACAGACACAGACACAGACACAGGACAGACACAGACACAGACACAGACACAGGCACAGACACAGATACAGACACAGACACAGACACAGGCACAGGCACAGGCACAGACACTGACGCTGACGCAGACGCAGACACAGACACAGACACAAACACTGACACAAACACTGACACAGACACAGGCACAGACTCAGGCGAGTTGTTTAGGCCATAAAACGTTGACAAAAGCAAAGCAAATTTTGAAAATTTAAACCGATTATATAGCTTTCTCGTTATACGTGCGTATATATGAAAGCAATAAACTGACGTCTATGAAATGTCAAAACAGACAGGCATTCAATGATTTTCTCAGCAACCGCAGGTATAGTAACCAATGAACAAAATTTGCTTGCTAGAGATCAAATGCCCTTTTTGCTCACTAAAAATAGAGAGCAAAATAAGATAGTATTTAATGGTTGTGGAAAAAGATAAAAGTCTGCTTTGTATCAAATAACGCAGAGTGGACAAATTCAGAATGGTTGGTAGTGAAATATCCCTACATAGAAAATTTTACGTAATATAGTTTGTAGTAATTCATCTATTAGTTAAGATTATTCGTTAATGCTAATATAAAGTAATAGAACAAAGTTAGGTTTATAAATGTATACGGTAAACAAATAAGTCATTTTTCAGTGATGATCTTAAAACGATGAACACTTAAAAAAATAAAGTATTGAAGGGAGGTTAATCTGAACTGATTTAGTAGTAAAATATAACTAGATGAAAACAAAATACGTTTTATCAGTAATTCATTCTATTTGTTTACATTTTTCCTTTTGGCTAAAACAGTTTAGGTGGAGTTTAGATGGATTTTTCCATAACACATTTAATTAAACTACCGATTTCTCGCCACTACTTAATTGAAATTCTAGCTCATGTGGTATTCAGTTGGAATTATCCACTACTTAATTAAAATACGGGCTATTTTATGAAAAACAAATAGTTACTGAATCTACAAGATGTGCCTTAGTGCTGTGGAACAGAAAACTTTCCGTTTTCAAAAATTCGATAAGAAGATTGTACTCTAAAGTAGTATAAAGCAATAGGGAGAAATAGCTATAGAATCAATACAATTTCAACATTTCTAAGATATATTTTAAAACCACTTAATGCTGGCAACGATAACATAAATTTACTTAACTTAATCTCTAAATAGTCTATTTTTTAGACACTAGGTATACTACAGAAAAATTTAAATTGTTTCATTATATTGTAAGCACTTTTAGGATTGATAATTTAAATCTATAGGTATTAATTATAAACAAATAAATTTTCGTTTACGTGCTTAATGGTCATGTGAAATTTGACAGTATATTAAAAGTGTCAAATAGACGTCTAAGAGCGTGTCTTTAATTTTCTAAAACTAATTTTTCTTGACTTAATAGAAATTGTTGTGGTTATTTAGATATATAATGATACACCAATTTTTGCCATAACCTTTAAATATTCAATTTATTGCTTTAATATTTTAATTGAATAATGTACTATGTGATTAAATTACTTGATGATACATTAGAGAAACTTTTTACTGGACGTACATTAACAGCATAATTTTATACACTCAATTTTTTTTAAATTATTTTTGTAATTTACATTAGGTGAGATGCACCGTGAGAATACTTTTTTAAGTGCTTCTGTACTCTATAGACCATAAATTAAAAAATTACCACATTCTTTGAACATAAATATTGTAAAAATAATCATTCTAAATTTTAATTAGAGGGTATAAAGGTTTCTATTTAATACTTTTAACAAAATAACATGTGGGCTATTTAGCAAAAGGATTGTTTTATACCACTCTGTCTAAAATAGTTTCTCATCAATTTTCCTTAATTTGTCCACCTAGGCACAGCAATTAAAGAGAGACTTATAAATCATGCATGTTGTAGGATCAAATATGTTGGTAATACATTACAGGTCCACCTTTATATGGAAACTATTACACGTTTTACTTTTCAAAGATTTTAATTTGCTTAACTTTTAATTAGTACCGTTCTCGTGATTATTTATAAAGCCAAATTAAAAGTAATTATTTCTTAATCTATACTGTAGCAGATGTTGAATAAACATTTTTTTAATCTGAAAACCAATAACTTTAATGTTGCCTAAGAAATAAGCAAGAATGCACGAATTAAATACATTTCTAATCTGATTAGTTAGTCAATAATTAATCACGTTTTGTAAAATCGAAAATTATATTAATAATTAGTAGATTAAGTGTATAATTTATTAAAATTATAAGTTGCTAATTTAACTCCAGCTTTAGGTCTAGATTTCCTTGTTGACTTTTATTTGTTGATTTGAACGATATACAAATCTATGCTACAAACCACACCTGCTCCATAATATAAATGTTATTAAAATAAATAAAATTAAATAATTTCTTTAACAAATTCAACTATAATTAGTTAAAAAAATGAGTATTTGTAGAACTACCAATATACGAAAGAGCGTACAAACTGCCAAATTAATCGCCCCTAATTGAATCATTAATATGATTTATTTAATTGGTATAGCTCTTAACAAGTGCTACATTCTTAATAAATCTATTTTCTAGTTTCACAGCACACATTTAGCATTATTTACCCATTAGATAAAGCGACAGATTTACCTTCTACTGGGCTCAAGACAAACGATTAAGGCAATTAATTATTTACCTTGAGATATGTAAATTATCTAATTCAACAAGCATATGTAAGTATGAAATTAATTTATCCACACAGACATGCCTTAAACTTAAATATGAAAAAAACACTACGTGATGCTCTTATTTTGTCGAAATTTACGTATGGCTGCGAGGTATATGGACTTTGCATTGATCTTTTAGATAAAACTCGTATGCAGGGGGTCCAGAACAGTTGTTTAAGGCTCGTCTATGGTATACGCAAATACGAACATATATCCCACAAATTAAGAGAAGTTGGATGGCTGAATATGTCAAATCGAAGAAAAGTTCAATCTTTCACATTATATCATACAATATTAACTTATAAAGAATCATCTTATTTTTATGAAAAAATTTCTTTTCGAACTGATGTGCATAACATTAATGTAAGGAGCAGAGAGCGTATTAGTCCACCAGTTCATAGAACTGTACTGTTTGAACGGTCCTTTTCCTTCGACATTTATAAGAAGTATAACTCTGTTCCTACACACTTAATGATTTAAAATTATGTACTTTTAAAAAACAAATCATTAAAATCTTCAATTAATATCATTTCATTACGTAATTCAACTACTTTCTTATTAAGAAACATCATGTGTAAATTATTTTCTTACTTCACTCTTAACTGTTACCTTATAAAAACTTAATAATAGTCTAGTGTTCACTACCAACATGCAGTGACTTATTCTCGTTTAAGTTCAAGGTTTAAGTGGAAGAGCAAGAATCAAGATATGTTTTTCTTGTATTCTTGAACTTCACCTTGTGGTTGTTCAGATATGTGTATAAGACTCTGCTATTATTACTATTTTGCAGTAGAAAGATTAGTACTTTGTTTGTTCTACACATTCTTTGAGTGAACAATAAAGACCTTTATTATTATTATTATTATATATTTTCACAGAAAAAAAATGGTACATATTCAGTATTTGAAACAATGAACCCCTTAATTGTTTCGTTGCCAAAAAGGTAAATATTTGTTTGAAATGAGAGCTTTCGAGATTATAATTCATAATAAAATGACTGATTTGAATTGGAAAATCATTAAATTATAATAATTATAGGATTTTCGCGTCAGAACCTTTGTGTATTTAGTAATTGTTGAAATTGAAACCAAAGTTATACGCGTACAAAATATAAACTCAAAAGACCGTTAATAAAACGTCTCTTGAAAATGTTTTGAAAGTACAACTCAATACTTTAATATTATGCGAATTAATGACAAAATTTACATTTTAAAAGTACTTTAGGTAAAATTCAAGGTAAAGAGTTTAAACATTGTTTAATGTACAAAGAGATATGAAAATGCAACAATAAATATTTTTAAAAATTATTAATAATTTTATTAAATACATAAATAAAAAGTTTACCTCGAGTTGGATTTGAACCTACTAGAGTAGCGCTCTAACCAACTGAGCTATCGACATACAAACCCCAATCGATGTAAATCTCGATAGCTCACTTGGTTAGAGCGCTACTCTAGCAAAGTAGATGTCGTAGGTTCAAATCCTATTCGAGGTAAACTTTTTATTTATGTATTTAATAAAATTAATAATAATATTTAATTACCTATTTACTTGTGAACTTATTCGTTCATAACAAAACTTATAATACATATTTTTATTTACTGTAGAAGTTTGGATACGAACTCAAGATATCTTTAGTTCAACATCTAATTACTTCAACATCTAAAACAACTTTGACAATTATTTCAAAAAATAATAGTTTAACCTTTTCTTAATTCGTTTATAAAAACTGCCCAGTATACCGTAATAATCCGACGTGAAGTGCACTACAAGTATGTAAACATCATGATGGAATCTGGGTACAACTAAATAATGTAATTATTGCGGAAATGCAAACTATAGCACTGAAAAATATTAAATAAGCATTTTCTGAAAATGTAACGTGATTGGATGTCACATATTATGAACATGTAGCAACATCTAAACTGCTTGCTGTCAAAAATGTAATATATGCAGGGCGGACTTATTATTCCCTCCAGATTAAACTATAGGTAATATAAAAAGTTACTTTTCTAGAACTGGGTGGCTCGGAGTAGTTGTAACAAACTGCGGCTGCAAGCAGAACTAATGAAAAAAAAAGCTCCTAAACATGGGACCTGCTTGAAAAAAGGTACTCTTATCTGAAGTTCTAACCTCACCGGTTTCGAGAAAAACGTCTCCGAACGTTTCAAGATTTAATTTTCATACACTAGGACGCTTTCGTAAATAACTGGACTTGTGTTGAACAAAATTAATGAAAATGATGGAAAAACATACATATCAAGTTGTTCAGAGCCGTTTTTCTCGATATCGAGGTTTACAGCTTCATAATTTTTCCCAAAAAAACAACGCCACTAGAATATTTCTGAGATATGACGTTATACCAAAATTTATTCATCATACAATCTTACTTTTCTCAGTTATTATTTAATTATTGCAAAAAAACCCTGTATTTCTCAAGTGAAGGGATGTAGGACCCATGTTTACATGAACTTTTCTTTTTGTTTTCATCAGTACTATCTGCTGCCGCAGTTTGTTAGACCTACTCCGGGATACCTTGTATATATACAAGGCGCACTGTTTTGAAATAAACAGTAGACCTTTCTTAAAACACATATCATATCGTATAACCAGCCTTTGAATACCATCCTCGTAGAAATCTGCCGCCTGACTAGACAACCAATGCAACTCGGTTGTTTTGACATCATCATTGTGGTGGATCTGATCAGCCAGATGATTTTTTAAATGCAGGAACAAATGATAGTCACTGGACGCTAGATTAGGGCTGTAAGAAAGTTGGTCAAGTTGTTTCCAACCAAATGATTTGATCAATTGTTGAGTTTGATTCGTCACATGTGGACGGGCATTTTCACGCAGCAAAACGATTCCATTACTGAGCATGCCACGCATTTTGTTTTGAATTGCACGGCTCAATTTTCTTAAGGTCTCACAATAAGTCGAAGGATTTATTGCGTCACCACGAGGCAAAAAAAATTCCACAAGCAACTGTCTCAAAAAACAGTATACATGATTTTCCGAGCTGAAACTGTTTGTTTGAACTTCACTTTCTTAGGTGGTGTGGAATGCCGCCATTCCATGGATTGCTGCTTTAATTTTAATTTAAACGTTCTGTGACAATTTCAAAAAGCACACTTCTTAACACTACCGGAAACTCTTTAGATAACGACAAACTCGTAAAGCGTCTGTTCTCTCTCAGTTTTGCATCAACCTTCTGCACTTTAGTACTGACTGAAGGTCGTCAACTATGTTCCTAATCATGCACATTCGTACTGTCACCTTTAAAAGCTCTCATCCATTTCCCTACCATCCCATCGCTCATAATGTTTGTTCTCCATGCACTACACTGATCTCACGATGGATTTCCGCCGCTTTCATCTCTCCCGCAATCGGAGGAGACATTTCAAATACTTATAACAAACGAATGATTCTGTAATGACGTCTGTGGTTTGCCAATACATAGCGGTACACAGCGCCCGTGCTGCAAATACCGACCGCAACGCTGCAGCGGTGGAATTTCAAATCTGTACTTGTTTTAAAATACGCCTCATATATATATATATATATATATATATATATATATATATATATATATATATATATATATATATATATATAACGGCGTTTCAAAAATCTCTGCAAAAATTTCTAGGACGTTTTCTGTGTGTGAAATTAAGCTAATTTTGTCAAATGAACATATGGTCCAAAGACCACGGTTTACAATATGTCAAATAATACAATCTGAAGTTGACGTCCTAATCACCTGTTTAAAGCATATCATGGCCAGTAATATGCACGAATATAATTAATATGCGATTTAATGAAAAAACGATTTGGGGATAGGTAAAAGTGAAACTGCATGAAAATGCCATTAACACAATCGAGGATTTAAGACACAAAATAATTAATGAATGTATCTTCTTAAGAATAATCGTCAAGTGTTGAATAATCTAATGTTCAATTTAAACAAAACTAGGTGAATGCTAATACATTACAGCTTCTTGCAAAATACTAAAAAACATATTGGATATTTTTATATGTTTGAAATATTCAGCTGTTTTATAAGTGTTCAATAAAAACCAAAAACTAACCCTAATAATTTCTATTCCTCTCTATTACTCTGAGACATCCAGACATCATGGCCGATCTTGACGAAACATGGCCAAAAGTTGTGAAATGAGCTAATAAGTCGATTTATAGACAGTGAAAAAAAGTCGATTGCATTACCTTCTATAACTACATATGTATATGTAGGTTGAAAGTGAAAAATCGATATCACGCTTATCTTTCAAGATAACTATGGACAGTTTCATATCATTTTAAAGCAAATTTCGCTCCCTTTCAAATAGTGTAAGAATATGTGTATGTTATACCAGCAATACAAGGAATGTTTTCAATTTCCGGAAAAACCGGAAGTAGTGTTTTCATCAGGATAATATCATTTTATTAGCGCAAATGGACAAAGTTTATTTCCAAAATCCCAGGTTTGTAACCAAAATAGTTAGAAAGCTATTTATAACAATATCAATATTAAATATTTGAAAATTCAAGCTATTTGTAACAATATCAATATTAAATATTTGAAAATTCATATCACCTATACTACTATCTTTAGAAAAAGCAGGTTAGTTGCATTTATAAGAGTGGCTAGTTACCTAGAAAATACAAAAAAAAATGCGAAGAGAATTTTGAATAACTCAATTTCGAACAAATTGCTTAAGTTTGTCCCCTTAAATGTAGGCACATTCAGACCATAATTTATTACGTAAAGAAATTTCTTTAAAGAACCTTTATTTGACTACGCATATCTATTTCCAATCCTTTTATATCTTCGGTATCGGAAATATGTATTTCCACAAAAAAAAAAATGTATATGTGACTGTAACTGCGGCCATATTCAAATTTGAAAGTTTTAAAAAATTGCAAAAAAATTGCATTTCATGCAAGTTATTGATGACCAGAAATTTCAATCTTCCAACTTAAAATTTGAAAATTTTCCCCCAAAATAACACCCTTATTTTCACCCCGTGTTTAAAAGCTAAAAAAATGCTATGTATTTAAAAGCAAAATATATTAGTATATTTCCACTATAAGGATCTCGGAAATAGTAATAGATACAACTTTGGTTAAACGGGAAAAAAATTGTGTAATTAGGGGACCAATAAACTGACACAAAGAATGGATGGTGTTATTTTTTGTGATATTTGAAAGAATTTGAATTTTTGAAATTTCTATTTCATTTTTTTCTGGCGTTATTATACTATACTAGAGCAAACATACAAATACTCCTTCATGGCAACTTGTTACGGGCTTTAACATGGCATAGTCAGTTTTTCAATCGGACATTTCCTATTTTTATAGCAATCATCCACTTATTTGTCCTGATATTATTAAAACTGATTTTGAAAGGTCTTTTTTATTACAAATTCAGCAATGTATCACATTTGATGGTCTGATCGCGTTTGAACCTTTTATGGAACATCATCACGAACTTTTCGAACACAGACCTGCATTTTCAAAAAAGTTTATTTAATTAACTTTCCTTTGTGCTTAATATTTTATAAAACAAGGGAAAGTACTAAAATTAAATATTGTTAATTATGCAACTTAACATAAAAAACTAAATGCTTGTAAAATTAACATTAAGGTTACCTACTTAAATGATAATTATCAAACACTATTACAATACATATGTATAATTTCCAAAAAAAATTCTTTTTTCCAAGCTAATAAAGAGTTTTTCGTGAATCTCCACACAACGATGTAATAATGTTCTAAAAAAGAATAAATAAAAACAAGCGGCTTTGAAACAAATAAAAATAGACGACTTTGAAGTAATTCAGTATTTTTCATGATTTTGTATTGTACAATTTTATATTTAGCTGATACTAGTATTAAACTCTAAATTAGTTAATTTGTGGTAGTTATTATCAAAAAAGTATGGCGCAATTTTCAAATTAGACAAATGTGATATGCTATCATGTTACATACTTAGTAAACGAAATTCCAAACAAGCGGAACGCATATATTTAAACAAATATTCAGAGCAGCCTCACAAAACCACATTTAGGAACTTGTCAGTCAATTTAAGAGAACATGGCGTATTTAAAAAGCCTGTAAATTCCGTAAAAAACCTTGCAATGAAGAAAAGCAGATAATGTTTTATTAGCTGTTACGGAAAATCCAGAAATTTCTACACGACACATTACACAAGCAATTGGCGTGTCCCATTCTACTTATTCTATTTTATAAAAAGAAAAAGCACGTCCATTTAAATTTAGGATTTTAGAAGTCAGGTGACCATTAACGGAATTTTCAACAGAAGAAATTCCCACTATTGGGGGAAGGAAAATCTTACAGTTTACAAAGTGCGCGGACACCAACACCGTTTTGGTTTTAATATGTGGGCTGCAATATTCGGAATGCGAATAATAGGTCCATTTTTCTATAAAGTATCTTGAAATTCTGAACGCTACCAAAATTTATTAGAAAATGAAATAGGAGTAGCTTTAGCTGATTTACCTCAAGCTGACATTGAAGATTATTGGTTTTTACGAAACGGTGCTCCGGTACATAATTCTAGAACCGTCCAGGAATATTTATCGGCAAGGGTTGCAGCAATATCGACTGGAACATATTCGAGAGTAAGATGGCCAGCGCGATCCGCCGATATAACACCTCTTGACTTTTTTCGCCAGGGATATGTCAAAAATTATATTTACCCAGACAATATTGAAAATGACAATGAATTGAGGAACTTAGGTCTCAAACCATTTGAAAGTATTACGCCTCATATGCTTCACAATGTTTTGAATTCAACTGTAAGGCGGTTTTATTTGTGTTTGGAAAATGCTATAAAAATATGAAACGTCCGATTGAAAAACTGATTATGTAATGTTAAAGCCCGTAACTAATTGCACTCAAGAAGTGTTTGTATGTTTGCTCTAGCATTTATAATAACGCCAGAAAAAAATGAAATAGAAATTACAAAAATTGAAATTCTTTCGAATATCTCAATAACAAGAAATCACACCATCGATTTTTTGTCATGTTATTGGTCCCCTAATTACACAACTTACTTCCCATTTAACCGGAGTTGTATCTATTACCATTTCCTAGATTCCCATAGTACGAATCCTTATCTTGGACACAGAGTATATATATATATATATATATATATATATATATATATATATATATATATATATATATATATATATATATACACAACCAAACTTATATGCAATCACCTAGTATTTCTTACTAATACTGCGAAATGTATGAAAATTTTTCATGCAGATAAGAGATAAAGATAACGAAAGTGTTTTGTTGAAAATAACAAAGGATTTTGAAGTTGTCCATCACGTATGTCGTGATAACAATTGAAAATTGTTGTTAGTTGTAACAGCTTAAACTTTTCAATTTAGAAGTTTGTGTTCAAAATGCCTTACGTAGGCTTGTCCGAAGTTCAGAGGGGAAGAATTATTACTCTTGTTGAGCAGGGAATGTCATAGAGGCACATAGCAGCAACAGTTGGTGTGTCTCAGGGTATTGTTTCCAAAACTTATACAAGATTTTTGGAATTGGGAATACTGAAGAACAGACCTAGACAAAGTCGTCTCAGAGTGACTACTGATGAACAAGACCGATATTTAGCTCAAATAGCTAGAAGAAATCCAACCTCTTCTATTCCGGAGCTCAAAAGGCAACTTGTGCAGGCTACAGGTGTTGGTGTTTCTCTTGAAACAGTACGAAAGAGACTTCGTGCCCGAAATTTATTTAGCAGGAGACAGTTAAGGGTTCCCGAGAACAAAATTAGTCGGCTAAATTGGTGTCTCGAGCACCAGAACTCGATTGGCAAAATGTCCTTTTTTCGGATGAAACCAGAATTGGTCTGAGATCAGATGACCGTCGAATTCGAGTTCTAAGAGGTCCAGGTAGACAAGCTAGACTGCAAACGGCCAGATCTGTCCCAAAATACAAAGGAGGAACGGCAATGTTCTGGGGCAGTATCATGATAGGAGATAAAACTCCTTTGGTTCCACTACGCCAGAGTTTAACAGGTCCTAGGTACGTTAATTTGGTGCTAGAACCAATAGTTAGGCTGTGGAGAGGTGCAGTGGGAGACAATTTCGTCTTCATGCATGATAATGCCCCTCCACATACCAGCCGAGTTGCTACAGAATTTCTAGAAAGAGAAGCTGTGACGGTTCTAGAATGGCCTACCTCTTCACCAGACCTGAATCCCATTGAGCATGTTTGGGACTGTGTCAAAAAAGGGATTAGGGCTAGAAGAAATGCTCCAGGAAATGTGGAACAGCTCATTCCAGCCGCCCAAGAGGAATGGGCAAACGTACGACAGGAATACGTTGACACGTTGATTAGAAGCATTCCTCGTCGAATTGCAGCTTGTATTAGGGCTAGAGGTGGTAACACTGACTATTAAAGTGAAAAACATGTCCGAAAAAAGGTATCTAACTTTTGTTTAACCAACTACCTACATCTTTAGTTTTCGCATTTTTATTGTTTTTGTTCATCTTAAATCTTTGTTGTAATTTTTTCTCGTTGTAATTTAATAAACTAAGTTATAATAAAGTCCTTCTCACTTTCTATACGGAATTTGTCAGAAATACTGAATAACATCGGAAATATATATATATATATATACATATATATATATATATATATATATATATATATATATATATATATATATATATATATATATATATATATATATATATATATATATATATATATATGTATATATAGACACATAGAGCGTCCCGCTAATATCGGTCTTGGTGGCATCTCAACGCCTTTTCATCACAGAGCGCTCGGAAAACAATTAAGGTAAAAAGAGAAACTGCTGGAAAGCTTGTGCCTCTACCGCTAGGCAGCGCAATACTGTTATTAAAAAATGCACTTTTATAGAAAATTTGGCGATTAGTGTATAAGACATACATTATTAGTACAAAGTTTGTAACGTTTTGAAACTTTTTTTGTGGTGCACTTATATACAGTGTGTCCCACGACGTTTTGACAGCCCAATATCTCAAAAACTGTTCAAATGACAAGTATGAAATTTGGCAGTTATAAACTTTCGAAACTTATGCTTATACCTACCATAAAAAGACTTCCAGTTTTCTCATTTCACGTGACTCGAACATAATTTTTTTAATTGGGACAACCAATATAACATTACATTTTTTGGTAGACCTTTCAAAGACAACTTCAACCGTAACACACTTATCAAGGTACTCGTATGCAAGAACCGTAATATGGGCAATTAAATAGACAGATGTATAAAAATAACAAATTTATTAAAACACGTAACATAAAATATTGAAAAACTACAAAGTTCCTAATAGAAAAATAATTATAATAAATGTTCAAATTTTTGACCATGTACATTGACACAATGTTCAAACCTTGTTAAAAGATTTCTTGTACATGCTGCTGTTATCAATTCAGGTGTTACGGTACTACATGCCTGTCTGATTTTATCCTTTAAATCATCTAAATCAGTCGGGGGTGTGGCATAAATTAGACCTTTTAGGTAACCCCAGAGAAAGAAATCCAAAGGTGTAATATCCGGATAACAGGGTGGCCACAGAATTGTACCATTTCGACCAATCCATTTTCCAGGAAATGTATTATCAAGATATTCTCTAACTTGGCCAAAGAAGTGATGCTCCATCTTGCTGTCACCACATTGTTTGCCTTTCATTTAATTAAAAGAATCATGACAAGTGTAGTATTTAAAAAAAATATGTTGGAGTCACGTGATCGGAAATGAGAGGAAAACCGGAAATTTTTTCATGGTAGAATTAAGAATTATTTTCGACAGTTTATAACATACTTACCATTTGAACAGTTTTCGAGATATTGGACTGTCAAAACGTCGTGGGACATATATATATATATATATATATATATATATATATATATATATATATATATATATATACTGCTACATTAATGTAATATTAAGCATTTAGGTTAAATATGATTTTAAATGGAATTTTTGAGAATGTTCATAATTATCTGATATGATTTGCGTTAAACTGTATTTAAATATTACATGAAATATTCTATTTCATAATCCATTTAGTATTTTTTGTTGAGTTGAAGACATCTTATTTAAATAAAAGCAAATAAAAAATCGGTTAGTAGGTAATCACTTTGAAATGATTTAAATTAGCAATTACAGTATCAATTATAGAAGCTTAAAAGAGAGAGTGTACAATGTCCTTTAGATTATAAATCTTTAGTTATTGCGAAAACCATGAAAAAAGTAAATCTACACATCTTTGGTACATGAGCTATGAATGTACTATACAGTGCCAGTCTCAAATCTCCCCACCGTAACACGGAAATTAATAAAATGTTGGGAAACCGAACTAACGTACATATGCAACGTTTTTGATAATATTCAGTGACGTAATCATTAAATTGCGGACAGACGCCATTTTGTAAAATAATTTTAAATGGGATCATATGGCAAGTAATACCTCATTTGAAAGTTCATTCAACAACATTAAAATATTACTACTGATTCACGAGTTTCCACGCAAAAACGCCAATTAATCATTTGAGGTGTGTTTTAATGTTGTTGATGTTGAAAAAGATTTGAAACGAGCTTTCAAATTGGGCTTGCCATATGATCCAATTGAAAATTACTTTACAAAATGGCGGATGTCCGCCGTTTTTAATCATGAATACCATCAAAAATGTTGTAAATGTGCCTTAGATTGGTTTCCCAAAATTTTATTAATTTCAGGTTTATGGGGCACATAATAGGTTTGGGAGGGGGGGACTTTAGACGGGCACTGTATAATTAATTCATTATACATTTTTTTTGCTTAAACATACCTTTTTTATTTAAAGTACTATATTACGGGTACACCCAATTATTGATGAGTAAAGTATTGTTTTCGTGAAAAAAATTATCTCAAGGCTTCAACGGATTTACAAGTTTTCAGCATTTTGAAGACCATCTAGAGCATTTTCGACTTGATGCCGATGTGCAAATTAATACTGAATTAAAATTAGATGAATTTATGCTAGTAATTAAGCGAATAGTCGGTAGACCCCTCCCCAAAAATTACACAGTTTCATAACGATAGTTAAGGATATCGAGTAGTTGTCCAAAATGAAAATTACTTTCATAGACTACAAAGTAGTGCCTTAGGTAAAACAAGCAAAGAATGTCTGAATTCATTACTAATGCAAATTAAAAGAAGCCTTTTCCGGCGAAATCAGAAATGTATTGTAAAATATTCCAATCGCTTTATTTCAGTAAATAAATATAAATTCAGCCCACTATTGCATACGTCAATTTTAATGAAAAACAGAATACATTATGAGATAATTGATGTGACAGTAACGTTTAAACTGAAAGTGTTTAGCCTTTACGCTTTCTTTTAAGTCTTTCGACAATTACTAGTTTTTGTATTTGATTTTAAATCTTGGGCATGTTAAAGAACCGTTTAAATGTTGTGAAGTAGACATCAAACAATAAGCAATAACATTTCCTACTCATATAAAATAGAGATGCTTCATATATAAAATTACCTCGATCAATTATCAATTGATTAATATCTGTTTGTCCTGAGAGTAATTATATTGCATACTATAAATCAATTCCCACGAATGCCAGATGCAGTTCCGTACATTGTTAACGAGCGTATAATTGTTGGCTGGACATTTAACGGTTGGTGGTCTGGTATGGAAATCTGACGTCTTTAACCGTAAAACACTATTTAAATTTGTTAATCTTTTTCCATTACCTTATTAATATATGGGCGTGATATGGTGTTTACATAGAGACCTCAATGCAAGGAATCAACGCAATCCCGGAATTGATAGCATAACACATTTGCGTAATCACTGAATTCATAGATGTGCGCGAATTATCTTACGTATATAATTTTAAGAAACTAGATTTAGCTCAAGGATTACAAACAAGTTTTTTTTATTACAATTAAGATATAAATAATGATTAGTAAAACATTTAAATTAATATTTGAAAATTTTTGGATGCTAGCGCAGGAAGTGCTAAACTCTCACCTAGTGTAACAATTTACTTTTGACAGGCCATTTATAGAAACCAATGCTTTGATTTATTATTTAGCAACAGAATGTTCCGTTTGTAGATTGTAGTTCATCAAACTGAAAGATCTTCGTGTATTTCTATCGTCATCATTATTTTGTTTAATTATGGAGCAAATTATGAAAAGAAGTGCAACGTACGTATACGAACAGCAGTACAATTTTTAACAGGGTTAGATACATATCAAACATTTAAATGAGACCTAATATGCGTATGCTTGTACTATAAATTTGTAACTGAATTGGAATTAACAAGCTCGAATACCGATGTCAATAATTATAATAATTATAGTTTCAGGAATTATAAGATATATTTCTTTTTATTAAAAGAAGTTCTGTCAAAACAAGCCGCCGAATGTCACAACAGTAAAAGACTGGGTACAACGGAAAAGTCCGATTTATCTTTGTTTAAAGAATGGCAAGTTTTAGATTTACCATTCTCCATTAAAGATATTTGATTGCTCCATAACTTCACATATTACCCACCTGGTATTTAATTATATTGATTAAATAAATATATTCTTTTCATAAAAAAGTTACATTTTATTATAGCTCCTCAGTTACAGAAAGTTTTACTTCTTATGATAATTATAGATAAAGCTTCTTTATGTGGAAGTATTAAAATTTATTGCAGCAATGAATTTCAGGATTTGATTTCTTAATTTCCTTTAGTTAGATAGCAACACTATTTTACAGCTACTCTAGAATTATCGTTACTGTAATATAATTTTTTCTTTGTAAATTGTATATATCAGTGAGTTTGCGATAAACGCGAAAAACGGCGCTAACAAATTTCAAAAGTTGATAAATTAACCAAATCACAATTTTTATTAAGCTCGGTATAATTCACCGGTGCACTTAAATTCTACCGTACCATAAATTTGTCCGCCCTAGGCTTTAACCTACTCAGTAAAATCCGCCGCTGGTACTCACTTTATTTAGTACTGTATTTTATACAAAAAAAACTTTGCATTGTCAATTGTAAAATTTTACAACGTTATGGTATACATGATTACGCCAAGAAATTGTCCAAAGGCCAACAAAAACAGATTGTTCTTGTAAGTTTAGATGTAATGAATGTCAAGTGAAATTTTTTTGTACTATATGTCTCTATATTAACCACAACCAAGTAACCATGAAGGTCCAGTTACGCGACCCGTTGTTTGGTGTGCCATGAGCTAGACTCGTGACTGTGTGAGCTTTACAAGCATACACAAGCTCGGCAAATATCAAAGACATCTCGTTGCTTCGTGAAATTTGATTGTCATGAAATTGACAGCGCGATTTTTTTTTTGTTAGTATGCTTATTCGTTAGAATGCTTATTGTTAGTATTTCTTATTCTTATCTTATTCCTGCGGACTGTTCAAGAGTTTACTTCCTCTTCAGCCCTGGGTCTTTTGTGTGTTAGTGGGGTTATATCGTTGTGTGTATTGTATACATGCATATAATGTAGTGTGTGGTGTTAAGTGGTTGCAACAAAAAGTAAATATTATTAATATAATATTATATTATTTTTGTTTGGATTGGAGGTGCATATGTGGTGCGTGGTGTGTTGGATCGATTCCTTGGTTGTCTTAGCTTTTATCTTAGGGCATATGGGATGTCATCAAGGAGGTTTTCGAATTCTTCGGGGAGGTTTTCGGACTCGTACCGTCCTATCTGTTAGATACGACAGTAGGAGCTTCATGAGATCGGGGGGATACTTAATCCTTGGATTTTGTGAACTAGAGCCTGGTTTATGTCTAAGAACACGGCGAGGTTACAGTAGCGGTGGTTAAATGCTCGTAACGTTTCGGTTAGGAGTTTTAGCAATGGGTCCTGACAGGTTCTATTAGGTCGGAAGCCCAACTGGCTGTCGGATAAGAGTTTATTGGATTCTATGTGATCTTCCAGCCTTTGGGCTAGGATCTGCTCTAAGCATTTCTCTAGGCAGCTGAGGAGAGAGATGGGTCTGTAGGATGAGGGTTCTGTCAGGTCGGAGAAGTTTTTAGGGATCATGACGGCCGAGACGGATTTCCACACCATCAGGAAGTACGAAAGGGAGAGGGATTTGTTATATATGGACGTTAGGCGTCTGATCTCAGTATAAGTCTACTGAGTCCGTCTTGTCCGGGGGCGGATATTTTGCCTTTTTGGAAGCAGTTGAGGGTTTGAGTGGGAGTAAATGGGCAGAAACACGGGTCATTATCATCCAGTAATTTGGAGTTTTGGAAATCCTCAAGGTCTTGCTCTAGACGATTTTTAAAGTCGTCATCGAACGAGGGATGGTTAGGTGAAGTATAGATGAATTGTAGATAGTGTCTTGATCGCTGGAAATTAAGTTACTCTGAGGATCGGTTAGGTGGGACTTGGGTTTGGTTTTCCTCTTAGTGAGTATATTGAAGGTGTGCCAGAACTTTTTGCCCAATTTTCTTTCGGGGTATGTGTTGATTTCACGTCGAATTAGGGCATTTAATCGCTTATATTCGGTCTTGAGAGCGGGGTCCCTTGATCTCAGGAATTCGCGATATACTCGCCTCTTCCCTTTGATCAAGGTTACAATGTATTGTGGGAGAGGTTTGCGGGAGATATCAATTGATTTTTGGGGGATTGAGGCTTCAACGGAAGTTAAGTAGGTGACCGCTCTCTCGACATCGTTGGGAGTGTGGATATCGTATGCCTGAAGATTATTGGAGATTTATTCGCCAAATACAATCCAATCGGAGTTTTGAAAGTCTCTACGGATAATGTGAGTTTGAGGAGGGGGAGGGACGGGGCCGATGGATGTTTTAACGAGAAGGGAGGTAGTTCGATGTGACGGTTTCACCTAAGTGGCAATCGGAGGACATACGCTGAATTAGTGACTTGATGCATGTGATTCGATTATAGAGGCACGTTGTTGACTAATAAAGGTGGGATTGGTGTTCCTTATCCGGAACAGTGGTAGAGTAAGAATACTGTGGACTAAGCGGATACCGTTTCTATTGGTCATCTCCGAATTGGACATGTCGGGCATTAAGATCTCCTAGGAGGATAGCATTGGATAGGGCGGAGATGTGGTCTAGGAGGTCATTGGAAATGGCTTCTTCGGGAGGATTGTAATAACAAAAAAAGGTGACGGGAAGGGGAAAGTGCACCGTTGCAGCAACACATTAGAGATGCTGCAGGTGCGGCGGAAGAGGATAAGGGGTGGCAGGAAGTGAATTCTTGATTATCAGGGCTGTGCCTCGCAAACTGTTGTGGGGGCTAAATTGAAGGAACGAATAATAGGAGGCAAAGTCAAGGGTACAACGGGTGATTAGTTTTGTTTCGATGATTGCAAGGACTTGTATTTGATTGGTGGCTAATAGATTCTTAACGACGGGGCGTTTCCGACGGACACCCCTCTCATTAATTGTACCTATTATGAGATCCATTGTACTTATGGTAAGGGAGAGGGATTGGGGTGAGGGGTTAAGGTGTATGATTAGGATCGGGTGTTGTGGGTAGTGATAGCTATACCATTGCCAGCAAAGTTGACCTTTCGCTATGTCGGCCCTACGCTCAGAGAACAGTTGCATTAGGATGAGGGTAAGGGAGGCGATGAAATAGGGAATGAAAATAGGTGGTTTGGGTTTGTCATCATCCTCGGTGCTTGCCTTGGAAGGAGGGAGCGGTTTGGCCACAGCAGTCGCTGCTGCGGTGGTACGAATCGCACGACGAGTCGAGCAGGAAAAGGAGTAGATAGCGTGAGGTCCACCGCAGTTGTTACATTTTGGAGTATTCAGGCGGGTACATGACGAGGCTGTGTGGCTTTCACCACAGGTGGGGCAACGAAGGGTACAGGTAGGACATTCCTCGGAAATATGCCCCACCTGCGTGCAAGTGGAGCAGTATTTGAGGATAGGGTTAGGGTTACGGGATTGTTCGCAGGGGCAGTGTCTACCGAAAAGGTAGACGCCGTTGGATAGGAGGTAGTTGAGTGTGGATTGCGAAGGGTTATGAGGCGGATAACGGAAGTAGGAGTGTTTGTTGCTTTGGATATGATCGGGATTGCTTTTGTGATTTTAGTTAGGTCGATGGAGTCACGGATCTCTTCCGGAAGGATGTCCTTGTCCACGCCACGAATGACGCAGGGAAGGGACAAGGGTTTAGGGTTGGGGTTGGTCCAGGGAGCGGGCGTTCAGGGACCTGATGGCTGCGTCAGCGTCAATGCAGGCCCACCGAAGTGATGCTGCGTAGTTCGCTGCATCGTAGCTGACAGGATTTCGCTCTTTTCCAACGAGCAGGTACGGTTGTGGTTGAGCTTTACATTCAACCAGGGCAGACGGAGAGGGACGAGGGCTTGTGATAATTCGGGCGGGAATATTGCAAATGCAATATTGGGAAGTGGAATTATAGGTAGCGGAAGGTTTAGGAGAGGGTCTAGCGGTAGGGTTGGGGTGAGAAGCGGAACGAAGTAGGTTGGGTATTTTAAAGGAGCGGTGAACGGGTTTGACTGCGGGTGGAATGCAGCAAGAGGCAATGGAGGATATAGAAGATGCTCTCACTAGTGTAGACGCCGCAAAGGATAGGGTAGGGGTGGTGTAGCAGATCTAGGTGGCGGGGAACTCGGGGATGGGGAAGGAGCGAGGGAGACCGTATCCCAGAGGCCCGGTTTGCCATGTTTTACCATGGCGGGTTAGTACGAGTGCTTGAAAAGGGGATCAGAAATTATCGTGTTTAAGCAAAGAGTGAACTCTCACCGAGGTGCAGCCTCACACCCTGCTGGATTAAGGCTTGGAAGTTAAGAGTCCGATGGGATGGAGGGTATTGTTAGTATTAATAAACAAAAAACAAAGAACAAAAATTTATTTTAAAATTTTTTATTAATCAATACCTCGTTTACTGTTGTGGTTCCTTGCTGCTGTTCCTGTGGCTGTCCCGGTGTCCTTCTTGATGGTTTAACTCCTGGATGGTTGTAGTGCTTCTTTTCTGGACGGGATCCACTTCATTGTGTAGACTGTATGCGGAGCAGTGACAATCTTAACGTAGACACGGCGAAGACTACGGTGCTCGACGCGAAACCGTAAAAACGTTACGTTCTATTTTGAAAGTTGCTTTAGAGTGCAATAAAAATCGCAAAGGCTCTAACGCTAGGAAGGGGCTTACGTTCGATACCGAAGCTCGGACTGCCCTGATAGCGCGATGCTGACATCACGAACTTATCGCTTTTGTGATCCTTAATTGTTATACCGCGCATGATTCGAGGTTCATTGTGCCAAGCCCGCGGAACAACGCGTGGTGGAAATGGACGTTTAACAGTGTATCAGAATTTAATAGCCAAGAAGAATCGATCGCATTCCACAAACATTTTCCTAGCCAACTTTGAAACAAACCCAATATGTATTATCTAAAAATACTGATCGACATCATATTATGATATATTACGTATTGTAGCTGTAAATGAACATTGATAAACGCGCAAAAGGAACTAGAAAAATTTCAAATGTTGATGAATTTTAGGCAAATAATCATTTTGATTAAACGTGGTATTGGTGCACTTAAATTCTACTGGCCCCAAAATTTGGCCGCCCCAGACTTCAGTCTATGAAGCCTGTTCAGCAAATCCGCCGCTGTTGCTTTCTTTATTTAATATTTTATCTTATCAAAAATATTTTAAATGGTAAATTGTAATTTTTTTACGTTGTAATATACGTGGTTATGCTAAGAAATTGTCAAAAGGTCAACAAAAACAAATTGTTCTTGTAAGAGTAATGAATGTCAAAGGAAATTTTAGTGTACTATATGGCTTTATATTCACCTCCAACAAAGCTACAATAAAGTCCAGTTACGCGACGCGCTGTTTGGTGAGTCATGAGCTAGACTTTTAGGTCTAGGAACATGTGTGAGCTCGGCAAATAACGAAGAC
Source organism: Vesta saturnalis (assembly GCA_036346205.1). Lineage (NCBI taxonomy): Eukaryota > Metazoa > Arthropoda > Insecta > Coleoptera > Lampyridae > Vesta > Vesta saturnalis. The sequence continues at coordinate 773,320 of JARFJB010001851.1, read as the reverse complement.
ATAATCTGGTTACTTCGTGAAATTTGACTGTTATCAAATAGATTTCGCGAGCCTTACATCACGAACTTATAACTTTTGCGATCTTTCTTTGTTACACGGCGCGTGAATCGAGGTTTGCTATTTAAAAATATTGGTCGACATCATCTTAGGATATATTAGATATCGTAGCTCTAAATGAACATCGATCGTTTGACATCTGGAACATGCAAGAATATTTGAGTCATAAGATATATTTGGTATTAAGTCCTGTATGTAACATATTTCAATCACATAAAGCGGTGCGTATCAGAATGTTTTTGTTTGTGTACGTCACTGACAATTTTTTTGTAACGTTTAATACCATAAACGATAACATTTGAACCTAGAAAGAATAAAGTGAACATCAAAAGAATTTTGTTATAAAGGTAAATTTGTAAATACACAACTTGACCAAATCGCTTTGGAGACTGCAGGTCTTTGTCAATTAAAAATGAAAAACTTTAGTAAATATTTGAGCAAATAATTAGTTCATTCCAAGGTATAAATCGCATTGGTTGACGAATTATTAATACTGAAAATAACTTTGCTTAGAATTAAATGCATAGGTAAACAGAGAAATGATTACGTTTTTTTGCAACAATTACGCAACTTATTAGGTTGGTCATAAAATGAATAGATCACTAAAAATTAAGTATGTATTCAATTGTTAAATACGTTTTCTTTCTTAAAAATTAATTTACATCATATTGTCGAAAATTTTAGGAAGTCGATTATCGATTGAGATTTTATTTATTTCGTGGGAATCCAAGTCACGTAAGAGATTTCTTCGCTTTCTTTTAGGCATTGAAGGGATAGTATCGAATTTAAAATAATGATGAAAATAGCCTTTGAAATATGGGGAAGATGATAGACGCAGATATGTGAAATAAGCTTTGCTTTATGTGTCTGTGTCTGTGTCCGTGTCCGTGTCCGTGTCCGTGTTCGTGTCCGTGTCCGTGTCCGTGTCCGTGTCCGTGTCCGTGTCCGTGTCCGTGTCCGTGTCCGTGTCCGTGTCCGTGTCAGTGTCCGTGTCCGTGTCCGTGTCCGTGTCCGTGTCCGTATTCGTGTCCGTGTCCGTGTCCGTGTCCGTGTCCGTGTCCGTGTCCGTGTCCGTGTCCGTGTCCGTGTCCGTGTCCGTGTCCCAGTCCGTGTCCGTGTCCGTGTCCGTGTCCGTGTCCGTGTCCGTGTCCGTGTCCGTGTCCGTGTCCGTGTTCGTGTCCATGTCTGTGTCCGTATCTGTGTCCGTGTCCGTGTACGTGTCCGTGTCCGTGTCCGTGTCCGTGTCCGTGTCCGTGTCCGTGTCCGTGTCCGTGTCCGTGTCCGTGTCCGTGTCCGTGTCCGTGTCCGTGTCCGTGTCCGTGTCCGTGTCCGTGTTCGTGTCCTTGTCCTTGTCCCGGTCCCTGTCCGTGTCCGTGTCCGTGTCTGTGTCCGTATCTGTGTCCGTGTCCGTGTCCGTGTACGTGTCCGTGCCCGTGTCCGTGTCCGTGCCTGTGTCTGGGTCCGCGTGTGAGTGTGTATGCGTATGTGCGTCTTTGCGTGGGCGCGTGTGCACGTGTAAGCGTGTACGTGCGTATGTGCATGCGTGGTTAGGTGCGTGTGTGCGCCTTATCTTAATATTTTCCATTTTAATGTCACGCAACTGTAAAACAATAGGCAATTTACAATTTACACTCAACACAAAAATTATAATAGCTCTTTCAATATAACAAAATCATCTACGTTAAATTGGTCTTAGTTGCAATAAACGAAATATTTAATCAAGTTATAGCTCTCTTGGATAAAATAAATTGTCTGTGAAACAAATAATTAGATCTGCCATAAACAATGGCATTTCTAATACCTATTCCTACATATCTCCTGATCTTTTGATATGTAGCATGCACTCATATCTACACAGTACATTCGCTTCCTCTACTGAAGTAAATAAGCGTTGATACCCAACTAAGGTATTAAAACGCAAACTAAAAAACAAAAAATCTCCACCTCTTTCGCAGTAATCCTACATATGCGTCCCAGTGCATCCAAAATGTAGTTTTAGCACAATAAGGTACTTCCAAAAAAGGTCTAGAAAACTAATTCTTCATGCCTTTTACAACCTTCCCATTCGTCGCTCCTAGTTTCTGCCATTCAAAGAAGTAAATTCGTAAGCTGCACCGTAGCGAAAACCATAGTCATCTCCACGACTTTACCCAAGAGTTATGTTTCATTCCAAACTAATTCTAGTAATGGACAATATTTTTGGACTACATTCAAATACCTTTCTAAAGTATATTCTGCGGTACGGAAAAAGTATCAGTGGTGCAACTTTTACACCAATACACACACAAGAAAAAATTCACTGTACAAACATACGTTGATACGATACCAAAAATATGTCATACGTGCAATGTAATACGATGTCTATCTAGTGAGTGAAAACAATCAGGAATAGGAGTTTGAGACAATATTTGGGGTTAACTCTGCTTTATGTTTCTGTATAAATAATGTAACAAAAAATAAATGTCGTCAGTTAAGCCAATTATATTTATTTTGGAGGACGTGGGTAGTACAGCCAGGTATGACTTTTATCCACCAACAGATTTGTCTTTGGAAAAAAAGTACGTTATCCGATAGTAAGGTTTAATGAGTTTACTTTAATAGAGTTTAATCTTAATCGAATGTAAAAATTAGCCAACGTTATTCAGCAAACCTGGGATCAAATAGAATACCTTGTGATTGTCTGTTTAATTCTGAACACATTTGATTAGCGTTTTACAAAAATTCCACATTTTTCGGCTATTTCGATTTTATTTGGGCAACTAGAATCGTTTATTCTGCCTTTAATAGTTGTTTTACTTGTTAAAAACCCTTTTAATGCTGGAAAGCTTTCCCTAAATAGCGTATGTTCTGTAAATGCTGGATATTATGCTTACTTCTCCTCACCGCTTGACATTAGCTTGTACAGACTGAGTAAACGATAAAGTAACGCAAACTGGTGCTTATGGGCAAACTTGGGCAATAAAATATATTTACCATATTATATGGCTCGTAATTGTGAGCATTTTAAAATTATTCTTGACTATACAAAGTGTTCCAAAAAAGCAGGTCAAGACAAAGTTAATATTTTTTTAATGCAATACCCTGTATATCATGTATACAGAGTGCTTTATTTGAGAAAGGTGATATTTTCGAATTTAAAATTTTGCAGGTTTGAACATATCTTTTGAACACCCTGTAGCATTTATCTCTAATGTTTCTTCTCCAGAACATAGACTTAAACATGGTCTTTCCTTGATCCAAACACAAAAGTTTTCTTAACAAAACACAAGATGGTACATAATAATAATAAGGTTACACCTGTAAATGAGATTTTTTGGATCAAATTCGAATTATCTCAAAAACCGTTAATTTTATATGCAGGAACCCTATATAAACAAAGTTTTATAATTGGACGTAGAATCCAAAAATCGAATGATATACAATGGATTCCATTAATAAAATACTACCTTTGTCTTGCCCTGCTTTTTTTAACACTCTGTATAGTCCAGAATAATTAAAAATAAGCATACTTACTAGCCATATATGATAAATACCTTTTATTGGCAAGGTTTACTCATAAAGTACCAGTTTACTTTACTCTATCACGTGCTCATGCTGTACAATAGCGAATTCTCCTGGACAGATCCTTTATGTAAAATCGCAAACCCAAAGTAGAATTATGCTATGAAATTGGTTGGTGTAAAATCTCCATTGCGTAATATAAAGACGGTTAAAAAGGGAGAATTAATCTTCATAAGAGTGTTCAGCCAAGTTACATATCGAATGAAGCCCTTAGGAACGGTTGTGCAGGGGAGTTATGGAAATGTTTCACTACTTTACCATGCACTGATATGTGTAATTCCCCTTTTAGTAAGAATATAAAAAAAGTTTGTGTCGCAAAGTTTCAGTGAAGTTTATTAGTCTGCCCGTTGTAAAAAAATACGTTCTGGCTAATAGGAAGCGGTATGGTTGGGCATTCAAGTATTATTAGAGCAGAAATATAATGGAAAATGCATTATATACTAAAATGATTGACGTAACTCGTGTAAGATGAAAATCAAGTAATATCCATATTTACTGTTAAATTAACTATCGAAAGGGGTAGATTTTTGCATTTTATAGTGAACATATTTATTTATTGAAATAGCTCAACGTCATATATGAGAAACAGTTTTAATTCAAACCAATTTCATTGAAGTTAATGCATTACAAAATTATGGATATGATTTCTTTTAGTTTATTTTCTTGTGTAATACCATAACATAGTTTAATAATGTTGTCCTGTGAGTTAAGCTGTTGTCACTGAGCAGAACATTTGTGAAATTTTACGTGATAATTAAGTAAGAAAATGAGAACACAACATTTGTTTTATACGCATTGCATTTTGAACTGAAGTGATTTTTCTGAGCAAACGTGAAATGAAATATATTACAGCTAGATTGAAGGCTTATTTCAAAGCTATCTACTTATGATGGGACCATTTTAAGAATAAATCGAGACTTATCTTGAAATGATTACCGTACATTATCTGCTTTTTTGTCAGTTATGTACACATATTTACTGTACTTTTACGGAGCTAATGGGCATGTGGTAACACCAACTGATTAGAATTCGGGAAGTAACGGTGTAGATTCCCGTTACTGCCTACCCTGTATGGGTTTGGTTATATTTCAGTTTATATAGGAAGATAAAGTGATTCTAGAGTTTATAAAGATAAATTAACAGCTGATAACGCCTATTTGAGTGTGAACATCATTTAAATTTGTTGCTAGTCTGTTTCGCTTAGTTTTTCACTTTAGTTACAGCTAACTAGTCGTATCCACACGTTGATTGCCAGCCGACACCTAGAACACTTCTAATACCATCACTGTAGTGTGGGCCTATATCATAATAACCTGATTATTTTAATTTAAATGTCGAGAGAACTAAAATGTACCAAATTTAGGTAATCTTTGTTTTAGTTGTCCAATCATTAAAATTTATATAATATTTATTTCTATTGTAATATAATATTTATAAAATAAATATAAAAGTTAGAATTACTTAAAAATTAATAAGAAAGATGCAAGGGCATGAAAATAAAATATTCTGTGTAGTAATTAGCATTATGCAATGTTAGTAACAAAGTTCAACTTCAAAAAACCACTTAGCATGTGACTTTTGTTACCATTTGTATTACAATTGGCGTTTGTTCAACTTTTATTTTGGAATTTTTTATATTTACATTTGCACAGTTTTCTTAATCATTTTTTGGTGGTAGATTACCTTCCTTTTATTTTTTAAATATATTAACATTTCATCAGCAATTGTCTTACTAATAAATATTATAAAAATTGTTAACGTCAAACATTTTTTGATTTTGTATGCTGAACAGTCAATTCAACTGCTCTATAACATATATATATATATATATATATATATATATATATATATAATGTGTATAACCATACACGTTTTCCTTTTGAATGTTTAAGTATAAATTAATAATTAAATAAAGAATTTTACATTTCGACAAATAAAATGATGTGATTTTGCATTTTAAAACTATATATAAGTACAATATGGGACTTCATTAAATGTTTAAACCAATTGTCAGTATAGGCGATTAAGATTTAAATTCCAGCACAAAGAAAGGCGACAATCCATATTCTATAGCCTTTGTAAAACATTTTTATTTTATTTTGCCACCATAATGTTCTTTATACGCCTCCAAATGCGGGCGTAATGTGGTCTTTATAGCACGGAAATGCCATTGTTGCTAAGCAGCATGATTGACAGCTGACCCATGATATGATATTTCACGTAAGTTGAAAAAATTATTGAAACAACAACCTTACTATACAACCTTTATTAATTTAACAATAATAATATTAATAGCAATATCACAGTATCTTAGTAACAACAAATTAGTCTTTGCGTTTTCACCTTCCATTTTAGAATGCAAATTATTTACAAACAAACAGTACGAGTACCTTAGCAACAATTTAGCAATATCACAGTATCTTAGTAACAACAAATTAGCCTACTGTCGACTTTATTTCACTGCATTTGCATTTAAAAACTTGCCGAAAATACTGAATCTTTTTAAAATTTTGTTCCAATTTCATGGTGCAAAATAAAATAAAACATTGTATGTACCACGGGCATAATTGTAGATTATGGCTCTCAGGAATATAAAAGCCCTCCGCTTCGCGTCGGGCTTTTAACATTCCCTCGAGCCATAATCTTCTGATTATGCCCTTAATACATAAATATCTATTATGTTATAAAGGTCCTACATCTTTCAAATATTGAGTGTAAAAAATTGTTAAGTTATGCAATTTGCATTTAGGTTAAAATTTCAGAAAATGAGCTGTGTAATTGACAGACTTGGTGAGAGATCGTTCTCTGGATTCTGATTAAAGAATTCATGGTATCACGTTTATCCTGGATCTAAAATATCACGTTTCCAATATGGTAGAGTTCGCTAATGTTATCGAAATTAATAGAATATATCATTCATTTTTTACTAAAAAAGTATGTAGGAATTATAAAATTAAATGGCCAACAAATTACCGTACTCAGAACACTTAATTTGAAGTTTTATTTCTTCTGGAAACTAGTAAAATACATATTATGCAGCTGTATTTCTGTTTTTGTGGACCCTCTTGGTGGGCTGTTACGGTAGCTCTTTTATGGTGTGGTAGGTGAAACGTAGCTTACGTAGTGTTAGTTATGGGGGGGGGATTAATTATGGATTTTAACACAGACACAGACACAGACACAGACACAGACACAGACACAGCCACAGCCACAGCCACAGCCACAGACACAGACACAGACACAGACACAGACACAGACACAGACACAGACACAGACACAGACACAGACACAGACACAGACACAGACACAGACACAGACACAGACACAGACACAGACACAGACACAGACACAGACACAGACACAGACACAGACACAGACACAGACACAGACACAGACACAGACACAGACACAGACACAGACACAGACACAGACACAGACACAGACACAGACACAGACACAGACACAGACACAGACACAGACACAGACACAGACACAGACACAGACACAGACACAGACACAGACACAGACACAGACACAGACACAGACAGACACAGACACAGACACAGACACAGACACAGACACAGACACAGACACAGACACAGACACAGACACAGACACAGACACAGACACAGACACAGACACAGACACAGACACAGACACAGACACAGACACAGACACAGACACAGGCACAGGCACAGACACAGACACAGACACATACACAGACACAGACACAGACACAGACACAGACACAGACACAGACACAGACACAGACACAGACACAGACACAGACACAGACACAGACACAGACACAGACACAGTCACAGACACAGACACAGACACAGACAGATACAGACAGGGGCACAGGCACAGCCACAGACACAGAAACAGACACAGATATACACACGCATACACGAACACGCACACACGCACACACCAGGCGCCACAAGCTTTACAGATAGAAAAGATAAATTATTATTTTTTGAAAGAAAAACTCAGTAAAACTTGAACCAGGGAAGTAACAGGAATAGTAAATTAGCGACAATTCCCTCAGCAAGCGTAATTTATTGATAAATTTTCCAACAATGAATGCTATGTATCTATATTTACAATAATACGAAGACTGAACAGTCGATATAATTTACTCTCAATATTTATTATAATGGGACGTTGATTAAGTTTCCCCAAAGACTAGACAATTCATGCATGCACACCGAACAAGCATTTATTCTCCTCGAAAACAAAGCTAAGTATAACATTATCCTAATATCACGATATTAAACAACGAAACTTCGTAATTAACATATATCTTCGGTATGAATATTAACGAGGGCAAGTCGCGAGATTTTACTTGTACTAACATCAACCTATAAATTTATAAATAAGAACAATAGAACGTAATACCCCTCTCTGGTCCATTGAAAGATCTTTCAGACCTAAACCTGAAAAGGAAGATTTCATACATATATCTAACCAGTAATATTTTTATTCGGAAAGTTACAATTCAGCTTGACTTTCGGTTCACAACAGCCAAACACAAACCCCCATTAATAATTATACCTTCAATATCTAAATAATCGGAGAAACTTGTTCAGTTCACTATATTACTCTTAGCATGCATGTAAGTACGAGTAACTAATCAAGCGAAGTTAGATACTAATGATCTGAACACTATTATCCATCATGAAAGAATTTGTACTTAAAACTAACAAACATAATTTAAATAACGCGGAGTCCCGCGCTAACGTTTACGGTAGATACATAAATAATGCGACATATACAACCGGAATTAACACAATGTTTTGAGTTTCTGCTACTGCGCACGGTAGCATAAATAGTAACTAGAATAATACCAATGATGGATGCTAAATGATAACACAACACTGGGTGTTTTATGTAAAAGTTCAGTAATAATTACTCTAAGTTTGGTCAAAATATATGCACAAAATATTAGCTAATGGTTTGATCAAATCATAACAGTTCTACATTAATGAAATCTTTACAAAAATTAAATGGATTCGCATATCAATATGACACCGATATTATAGCAAAGGTAAACAGTTTAATAGAATTCTTTGTAATGTGGTTTATTTAAAGATGCTGTAGTGATCCCTGCTGAAGGCAGTATATAACGTATGACAGGTTCGAAAGTAAACTCAACAATACAATGTTTATTAGTACATGCGATAATGGAATGATCTGACCTGGTGTTGAACGAACTTGAACCTTAGCTAGTACAGTTTAAATTCCATAATCTTAATCTCCAGTGACAACGTAACAACAACGATAACGAGACAAAATTAATTGAAGCACAGCTACCAGTCATTTACGAACAATCCCAGTTAATAGAACATCGTAGCAAAACCCAAAAGCGAGACGAAATGTCACGTGACGTATAATCTCAACACCAATAAAGAAAAATAGCTAGAAAGAAGGTAAGGGATATAATAGCAATTTATTCATATAACGTTGTTTTACCTCTGTAGATCGAAGACGTTAAATTATAAATCTTTTAAGAAACAGTATTGAATTTTCGCATTTGAAGTTGAAAGAAGCCCAGCAAACTTACCACTTTTTGTGCATGTAACATTTTTTTACATCCGCATCAATATCGATTATGTTACTTTAAAAAGTAAAGAAATATTTTCTCTTTGAAAAATTCTCATATAAAAAGGTGTTATACACCGAAGAAAACAGCAACAAGAGAAATTTTTCTAAAATGTATTCGCACAAAATGGTTTTAGGACCACACCTTAGGAGAAAGGTATTCAACAAAATTTTTTTATAAAATTTGGTTATAATAAAAATCTTACCCATACGTATTTCAATAAAAAATGTTTAATAATATGAAATTTTTTTAATAGTACCACCATTAGTGGTGATTCAGTAAAGTAATAGATCTGTTAGTGGATGATGTAAAACTAACCAGAACTCACGCACATCGCATAGGTGGCACTAGTAGGTTTATTTAGAGCTTTTATAAAATAAAAAAGGTAAATACGAAAAGGAAATAATTTAATCAATTATGGTTTGTAACGTAAATGGTAAGGGTAGTAAATATAAAAAATTTAGACCATTATGGTAGAGAAATAAGTAACGAGTAACTATTAAATAACAATCCTAAACATTCAATTCACAGATACCTATTTAGTTTTGTTTTTAGAACAGTAAACAGAGAAAGTTATAAAGTCGATAGGAAAAAATCCGATATCGATTTTTACACGTTACAATTGATTCAATTTTTTAACCATTTGCAAGGTTTGATTGTTTAATAGTAGTCCTAGCCGACGGATTCTCTCTAGTTAGCAACCTACCTGCATAAATTATACTCTTTACTTAAAATTTATTATTCATTTTATTAAATTCATAAATAAAAAGTTTATCTTGAGTAGGATTTGAACCTACGACCTGTACTTTGCTAGAGTACCGCGTTAACCAACTGCGGTATCGACATACAAGCCCCAATCGAAGTAAATTTTGCCACTATGTATGTAGAAAGTAAAAATTTACATCGATTGGGGCTTGCATCCCGATAGCGCGGTTCTCTAGCAAAGCACAGATCGTAGATTCAAACTTTTTATTTGTGTATTTAATAGAATTAATAATAACTTTTAATTACATATGTACTTTCGCTCATACCAAAAACTTATAATAATCTTTACTGTTTCCATACATAAAAATGGAAACCTAAGGTCGGACGATCTAGGATGCAGTGAAAATAATATCCCCCGTAGCATTCCACTTGTCTGGGTATATTTTAACCAGGAACTATAGAAGAGTTACCGCAAAATGTGTCGAGTAACCATCGTGTTGAAATATCATTTGATGTATACTATCCTTTAAACGGATTTAAATGTTGGTGAAATATGAATGAAGCCATCGCTCAACCTCCAATTATAAGATGCCGTACACTTACATTCTATATCAAATTCGTCTGAGATAAATAGTGCTAGATATATAGATTTATAGGTTGTTCGCTCCCAAACTTCGATTTTTCAGTCTGCAATGTGCATATATCCAGTTTTTTCACAATCAGGGTAAGTAGCCAATTGTGGTGGTCTAGTTTACATTACGAGCATAAAACATAGCAGGTGAGGATGTATCTTAAAAAATAATGAAATTTTTAAAATTACTAATGGTTTAAACCGGAGTCCTCATATTTGCCAAACTACGAGTTCTGGTACGTACTTTTCATATTTTGATACTCAGTACACCGCAGTGAACTTAGCAGCCAGAATTCATCGGCCATTTCGCCGGAAAAACACGAATGGAGCACGTCTACCTTAAGTATTCTACACCATACATTACTTTCTAACGCCAATAAAATCTTATTCTAGGTAATAACAATATATACTACAATTCACGTCCCACCCATCTGAGGGGTTAATTAAATTCATTCATCAAAAGCATAAAAAAAGTATACAATTACGTCACATCCTCCAAAATAAGGTTTAAATTTCAAACAGTAATTAAAAATTCCCCGTTTACTAATTTAACCACTATATAAATTTGCATTCATTTGCCGACCTCTCAAAACTTCAAACATCTGTCAAAATTGTATCTTATCTCACATACTCCCCACATAAATAGCGATTTATTTGCCGCCCGTCCAAGGGTCAAAGAAAATTAATTTCGCACTATTATAAACGAGGTTGCAACTACAAAAATACATAAATTTTATTTGCCACCAGTCCAAGGGGCAAAACTCACCCCTTCAAGATTAAGACAATTAATTTCGCACCATTACTAATGCGGTTTCAAGTTCAAACATTTCTTAAAAATGTTGTCTTATCCCAAATATATCCCAAATATATCCCAAATAAATTGCCATCCATTTTTCACCCGTCCAAGGGGCAAAAACTCGCCCCTTAAAGATTAAGAGAATTCATTTCGCACCATTTAAAACGAGATTTCAACTTCAACCATATGTCAAAAATTCTAACTTATCACGCACATATTGTCCACATAAACCGCCATTCATTTGCCGTCCGTCCAAGGAGCAAAACTCGCCCCTTAAAAATTAGAAAAATTAATTTCTAATAATTAGGTTTCAATTTCAAACATCTTTCAAAAATGTTATCTTATCCCAAATACAATCCACACAAATTGCCATCTATTTGGCGCCCGTCCAATGGGCAAAATCCACACCTTAAAGATTAAGAAAATTAATTTCGCGCGATTAATAATGACGTTTCAAGTTCAAACATCTCTCAAAAATGTTGGGCGGATTAGTAGAAAAGGATGGTGTAGAAATTAAACGCCCATATAGTTCGAAAGATATAGAACCAAGTCGACATCATTTCAATTTCTTACCCCAACATCAAAATAGTTTACGAATATCTCGTAACTATTATTACCAAATACAAGGAATTTTGTATGTCGCAGACCGAGATTTGTGCGATTTGATAATTTACACACTTAAAGGTATTAAAATTATTAGAATTTACAAAAATCAAAGTTTTTGGAACATGATGTCGAAAAAACATTTTTATTTATTTTGTATGCTTCCCAAATTTGTTTGTACTAAGGTAGTTTTTACCACGAAAATTAGAAAATGGTCAACACACAGTAAATTACACTTTTTAAAGAATGGACTTGTAATAACATTCATTATTATAAGGAGTTGCCTAATAAGTGAGGATACTGTGTGACTTGTGTGTCGGACATACAGCTTACCATAAAAGAAGTACTCATAGATGACCATACAACTTTAAGCATTGCAAACTGGATCAGTAGCTTTATAACTGACACCTCTTCAAGCAAAATGAATTTCCCTTAAAAATCCCAAACTGAATATACCAGAGCATATAAAGCAAGACGATGGTTACAACTGTGACGCATATATTATATACCTTTTTAAACAATTAACCACGAACAAATCTTTGAGCCACTTCTACATGTCCAAATATAGACAAGATGTGAAATTTCTATTACTGGAGCATACGGCAGAAGATTTTAATTGCCGTTTATGTGGAAGATATAGACACCATAAATATATCTTAAATGTTCATGAAATTATAGCAGGGGTAAGCATTTCCGAGAAAATATTAAACTATATGTGCGATCGTTGTCGTCAGAACTAAAGTTTCGCACGCAAAACTGTGAAATTTAAATTATTTAAACAAACACACTTGGAACTCTCTACAGGGTGCTACTTATTTAGGTGTCAAGACCACACTTAGTTTTATTGTGTTACTTATCTATTTAAGTAACATTAAAAATTGCCATACATTTTCAAGCAAATCCTGTCTCTTAAAATATTTAACCTATTCCACATGGTTTACAAGCAAAGTCTTTATTGTGATTTGGTTTTAACTTAAATCCATCTTAATAAGAAATTGGTAAAATTCTAGGTTAGATTTTAGTGTTGTAGCAAGTTTCAATTTTCTCGAAATCTATTGGAGAAGTTAATTAAGAAGTGGCATTTAACAGAGATGTTTGGGCTTGAAACCACATTTTCAGTAGTTACGAAATTCGTTTCCTTAGACCTAAAGATGTAACTTATGTGGACTATATTTGGCATAAGAAAACATTTTTGAGAGATGCTTGAACTTAAACCCTCATTATTAATCGTGCGAAATTAATTTTCTTGGTTTTTAAGGGGTGAGCTTTCCCCCTTGGACGGGCGGCAAATGAATGGTGATTTATGTGGATTATATTTGGCATAAGATAACATTTTTAAGAGTTGTTTAAATTTAAAACCTCATTATTAATGGTGATTTTTTTAGTTTTTAAGGGGCGAGCTTTGCCTCTTGGAAGGGTGGCAAATGATTGGCGATTCATGTAGACAATATGTAGCATAAAGTAAAACTTTTGACATATGGTTGAAGTTGAAACCTCGTCTTTAATAGTGCGAAATAATTTTTTTTTATCTTTAAGGGGCGAGTTTTGCCCTTTGGACGGGCGGCAAACGGATAGCAGTTTATGTGGGCTATATTTGGCATAATATAAAATGTTTGAGAGATGTTTGAATTTGAAACCTCATTATGAGTTTTTCCCCCTGCACGGGCGGCAAATAAATGGCAATTTATGTGGGCTATATGTGGGGTAAGATACAATTTTTGAGAGATGTGTGAACTTGAAATCTCATTATTAATGGCGCGAGATTAATTTTCTTGGAATTTGAGGCTTGAGTTTGGCTCTTGGATGGGCAACAAATGAATGGCGATTTATGTGCACACTATATCTAATAAGATAAAATTTTTGACATATACTTGTAGTTGAAACCTCGTTTTTAGTGGCGGGAAATTAATTTCTTTGGTTAAAGGGGTGAGCCTTGCCCCTGGGACGGGCGGCAAATAAATGGCTATTTATGTGGAAAGTATGTGAGAATTTGTAAACGGGGCATTTTTAATTTAATTTAAACCTCATTTTGGATGATGTGATGTAATTTCTTTTGATGAATTAATTTAATTAATCCCTCGGATGCGTGGGAAGTGAATTGCATTATATGTTGTTATTACCTAGGACAATATTTTACTGGTGTTAGAAAGTAGTGCATGGTGTAGAAGGCTTAAGGTAGACGTACGCCCATAGTTATTCGTGTGTTTCCGGCGAAATGGGTGCTGAATTCTGACTTCTAAGTTCACTCCGGTTACATGCACAAAATGTACTATACACACTTCACGTAAAGTACTTATTCTTGTTAAAAACTATTATTAATTTTATTAAATACATAAATAAAACGTTTAGCTCGAGTAGGATTTGAACCTACGACCTGTACTTTGCTAGAGTAGTGCGATAACTAACTGCGCTATCGAGATACAAGCCCCAATCAATGTAAATTTTGTCTTTATGTATGTAGAACTGATGTAAATATATATATATATATATATATATATATATATATATATATATATATATATATGTATATATTATAATTACTTATCCTTATATCGAAATTAAAATAAATTTGTAAACAAAACTATTTAATATTGATTTAAAAAGAATAGTAATCAAGTTATGACATAGTATTTGACTCGAACATCAAATTAAACATAAAAACGTAATAAATTGTATACAAAGGTTAATATCAAGATATAGGCGTTGAACATAAATATGCAAATCAGAATTTTGTTTTATGGAATATATTACAAGTTTAAGAGCTTAATATTAGTATAAGGATACAATCTAGTTATTCATTAAAAAAATTTCCAAGAATTTATTAAAACTAATGATGTGTAGCAATTTGACCTAAAATCGCTAATACTTAGTATAACATATTTTTTAGTCATCAATTATGCACAAATATTTATTACGTTTGTCTTTTTATGTACAGAAAAAGACTTGCATCTTTGAGAGTAATATATTTTCTTGCAACTTTTTATAACTAAATAGTGCATATTAAATATGTTAAGGTTTTTTGTAGTTAACTTAATTTGTACATTATAATGGTATTATATAACCATTAATTGTCTTTTTTATACTTTTTTTGCCAGTAGAAAGTTGCAGATTTAAATCAGTCAAAAATTTCTAGAGAGTATCACGTTTTATAATATTTGAAGAATAACAGGGATACTATAAAATAAAATTACTGCGGGATTTAGCTTTAAAATCGCTTTTCATTGTTATTTCTTTCCTATTTTCCATTTATACGGAGAGAATTACTGTCGTTTTTCACGGTATCTCGGTTATTAGTGAGGATACTGCCCTGCTTGCTTGTCAATGGAACGATGTAGTTTTCATTATAGTCATAGACTGTTTAGTTTTGAGATTAGGGGAAAATATTATTTTTTTAAACTTGGCACTCCCATCTGAGGAGATTAAAAAAGTTAGCGAAAAGGTAAAAATCGCGCATTGTAGAAAATCTGCCAGTAAGCGGTGAATTTCGGTTCACTGTGCACTCATTTTGCTTTAATACACAGATGGCTGACTTGTGTAGTTTATGCAATCGGGGATTTAATCTCAAGTCAAGTTATTGTGTAATGCATGCCAGTATAATTTTCACGCTGTTTGTG
Source organism: Vesta saturnalis (assembly GCA_036346205.1). NCBI lineage: Eukaryota > Metazoa > Arthropoda > Insecta > Coleoptera > Lampyridae > Vesta > Vesta saturnalis. The sequence continues at coordinate 757,748 of JARFJB010001851.1, read as the reverse complement.
CGGGAATTACTCAAGATGCAGCAAATAATGGAGAGATTAACTGGGCATGTAAAAGTGCAGTTCAGATAACGAGCCAACTTTAAAAGATTTGATGCAATAGTTGTGCATAATAAACGTTGAGATGAAGGAATGTGCACATTCTACAACGTGATCAATCTCTAGTGTACTGTAGTGGTATGACAAAAATCCCTAGTTGTTAATATTGTTGTGTTTTGCAGTTGGCTGCTTTGGATTTTTAGTGTGGTTTTAGTCGTTTTAGTTTATGTCAGTTTATGTCTTATTATACCTTCGTTTTTCACTTTTGTATTTTCTTGAGTTATGTACAAACTGTCTATATCAAGACAAATTATATATTCTGAATTTCAAATTGTGATACCGAGTTTAATCGTCATGCCGTTTTCAAACATGTATTGTAAATTTTATTTAATTATAATGAAATTATAACATTTAAATACTTAAGATTCATTATTTTGTAATGATTTAATCCAATCATTAAATAATATTTTATTTATTTTGTTGTATTTTATAGGGATGCAGTCTAATCAAATACAAAATAGTCATTATTTAAATTAAGATAATATTTTATAATATGTATAAGTTAATGACCTTCATACAGATTTGAAACTGATCGTAGTTTTTACTCGAACCATGCTCTAGAGTAGCTATAGCAATACAGCTTCTTACCAACCTATCAGTGGTACCAACTTAAAAATTTTGATCACGTGGTATACACTTGAGATTGATCACTCGTTATTAACGTTTGTCATGATTAAATCGATGATGTCAATAAAAACTTATATTTCCAAGAGGGGAGGATACAAGAATGTGAAAACAAAAATGAAATGCTTGAAAATAAATATGGAGCTAAAGGAAAGAATACAAAACATGGAACAATGCTCCAGAAGAAATTGTGATAAAATAAGTGGAATGTCCGAATGTAATAATAAAAATGTACTATCTGAATCGCAAGCGATTGGGAATTCCATGAACTTTGATTTAAAATTGGAAATGATTGATTCATGTTATCGCATTGGCAACAAGGTCAACCAAGGAAAAACTAGAAAAATAATAATTAAATTAGTTAGACGAATAGATAAAGAAGAGTTCATAAGGTGTGGAAAGGTTAAAAGACCTTGAAGTAAATGTTTTACCAATTATATGTTAAATTACCACAGCACTATAATTTAACATAAGTAGTTGAAATTAAGATTAAAATTAAAAAATTACAAAAAAACGTTCTGCATTATGCTTTTCATTGTTAATAACACTTGTACTTATTGATAAAGATATCTCTTTGTTAGATTTAACTGGATTATTTTATTTGATGTCATGTTCATATGTGTGAATGCTTCTATCATTTTTTCACAACTTTATACTTACATCATTACTTGATTAAATTTTGTTAAATATGTTTTTTGGCTGACATTTTTCATTGTTAGCTTTCGCCGTTAGAGAGTGTTCTGATTTGTCATCTTTAAGACAGTTGAACAATATTTAATTTTTAATGACCTAGTTATTCTTTACTAAAATTTAATTCTATAGATTGTATAATTTAAAATACTCCATTAAAAAAGCAAAAAAAGATAAGCATTTTATTATGTGTAATAATGATGAAAGTTTACATTTTCATATTAAAAGAAATTTGTGTGTTAAAGAATTAAATTTAAATATTTGTAAACAGGTCAATTGTCACGTGGCCGTGTTTTTGTCGAAATTTGGCGTTTTGATGGAAATTATGAGTTGTTTTGTAGTACCGTACATCTGAAACGTAGCATAATTCCTGTAATTAAATTTGATGACGCATAAATTTGGAGGAAAGCTTTGTAGTGAAACGTTGTTTGTTTTCCTTTTCACACATTCGGAAAGTATTTGAAAGCATTACAAAAATTAATCGCATTTAAAAGTCTTGCATTTAGAAAACGGAATAAATCTTTTGGTCCAATTGACAAGTTTGAATGGAAGTGTAAAATTTAGATATGATTCACATGTTGTTATCGATCGATTGTGAAATCCTTTTACTAGTTTGTTGAGAGTTATTAGTTCGTGTAAATAATAAGTAGTCGTAATTTGTTAGTTTTGTTGATCATTATAATAAATATGTAGTTAAACTGACTTATCTTTGCTATTAGAATTTGTAAGATTGAGTTAAAATAGATTTCTTTGTTAGAACTAAATTAAACTAAGATCAGAAATATCCTATAAATTTTTCAAGGTTTGAAAATTAAACCACAATTTGTTGTTTAGTAAAGTGTAACAATGACGCAATATCGCTGAAATTTGGCGCCGGGAATATTTTCACTTATAGTTTACCATTTCAAGTTTGTTGAATTAGTCATAACAGACAGGGGAATAATTTATATGGGCTACAATATAAACTAAAGTAAAAACAAATATTACGCGAGATCATTCCGTTTGACTATGGGGAAAGCTGTCGATACAGTTTTTAGAAGGGGCGAATGTCCGTTGAGCATTCACGAAAGCGGCCTGACGCTTTCTCGCGCTTGACAAATTTAAACGATTCTTTTTTTATGATAGGCTAGTTAATATTTAACTAATGGTAGAGATATAAAAAACCAACGAGGCGTATAATGAATAATTATAGGCAGTCCCGATTTTAGGATTTACAGGGCCCTAGAATGAACTTATGGTGAGGGCCCTAGCGCGATATGAAATATTTTTGAGTGAAAAGTGTGTAAGAGCAAATATCATAAAAAAATAACCTTCAAAATTTCATTTTAGGTAAAGTTTATCATTAAAAACATAATAATGAACATTCAGAGCCTATTGTTAAGTTGTAAAAAGTTTGGTTAGTGGGTATTTAAAAGTTTGTGGATTTTTGAGATAAAAATGAAGATAATAAGAACATTCAACTTTGCTATGAACAATTACAATTAAAAACAACAAAAGTTAAAGTAAATAAATTAATTAAGCATTTGAGTTTACACAATATTATATTGTAATTTTAAGTAAACACATTAGGAAAAATCAAGATAATAAAAAGGTATGTAACAAACAAAAAATAAATTCTACTTGCATATAATTCAAATGAAATACATTAAATGAAAAAACTGAAAATGAAAGTGTGAAATAATTGACGAGAACCCATTGTCTAGTGGTTGATTGGTTTGCGCCTGTTGAGTTTTTTAAATATTAATGTAAGAGAGAGCTCAAAATAGTTTTATTATTTTATTTTTAACCAGTACCCACACATATATAATGATCATGCCAACGCCATTTTTTTCTATTCTACCTGTTTCTGGTATTAAACTAAACTAAAGATACATTAACGTCACCTTATAACGTTTACCTGCACTTGTCTTTATGGGTGAATAGGTCGCTATTCCAACACTCCCCTTTAAATACAAGTTCCGTTCATTAAGAAACTAAAAAAAACATTCTACAATATCTACGCACAGTACGTCTTAATTAATAATTTTAACCATGAAATGATTACGAAAATTTTGAAATTTGTTACAATCGAGAGCTTTTGTAAATATATCGACAATTTGATGTTTTGTATTGCAATACTCAATTGCGATTATGTTTTCAACAATTGTTTCATGTACAAAATGAAAACACACATCTATATGTTTACTTCTACGATTTAACACAATATTTTTAGCTAAACTTATCGCACTTTTATTATTAACTTTTAATATCGCACCAACTTCCACGTTAGTTAGTTCTACGATACAATATGTCAAAATGATCAGTTCTTTTCCGCTGCTATATATATACTTCTTGCACACCAGCTGAGGGGTCCACCGTTATACATTATGACATATACTGTTGTACTTTTACGTGATTCTGAATCTCCAGCATAATCGGCATCACTGAAACCAATTAGTTGATTATTCTCGTTGTTACCGTATTTAATTCCAAGATTAGGATGGTCACTTAGATATTTCAAAATATGTTTTACATTTGTAACATCACTTCTGGTAGGATTTTCCATAAATCGACTTACAAAATTTACTGAAAGGCATAAATCTGGACGCGTTTTGTTGTTCAAGTACAATAGACTTCACGATACGAATATGTTTCAATTTTAACTGTATCACTTCTGTTTGTATCACCAGCATTTAAAGGGGCTCTAGTTTGTTGACTGTCATTTTAAATTTATTCAACACTTGCAACGTGTTCTCCATTTGATGAAGTATTATGCATGTATTATCTCGTTGTATTGTTATACCTAAAAATGTTTGAGGATTTTCTTGTATTTTTACCTTAATTTTTCTGCTAGTTGAAATAAGAAACTTACAATTTTTGATTTGTTATGTACGATTACTAAATCATCGTCTACATAGATGGCTAAGATTAATGACATGTCAGCTGATTTAAAAACACACTGTTCTGTCTTAAGCGGTTCTAAACCCAATTGTTTTAGAGCATCTGTAAAGTGACTGTTCCATTTATTTGGACCTTGTTTCAGACCGTATAATGCTTTGTTCAATTTGCGTACTTTATTTTTCACTTCATAACCTTGCGGAACGTTCATATAAACATCACAATTCACCATAAATGAGAAGTATTAAAAAAACGAGAGAGAAAAGAGCTCTTCCCTACCCCTTTTTCCTTTAATCAGTTTCACCAATGTGAAAACGCTAAATTACTAAATCATAAAAAAATTACACTATTTATTACCAAAAATTCATAATCTTAAGCTTACATTTTACCGCCCTTATTATTCTCGTTTCATTACTGTTCTTCCTATTTTATACCATTTTATGCTATTTTGTTATCTCTCATTATCATTATTACCTTTCGTTAATTCATTCTTTTACACGTTCCTTTTTTCCTACTTTCTTTTCATTACACTGCACCTTTACCTATTAACAGTCTTTTTCAAGACTAACACACTAAAAAAAACAGTATTTTTCTAGACTTCATACCTATTTTCACACGTATTTCATCAGTTGAAACGGAAGAATAAAGTATCTTTTGTTAATAGTACACAGCGGTTACTTCGTAAGTATGACAAATCGCAATGCACTTGAAAAGTTTTTATCGCGAATTTTGTAGAATCCGAAAATGCCGAAGTGTTGGTTTAAAGATTGCCTAAGTACTTCTAAATCGAAAAAGTATAAAAATGTTCAATTTTATCCATTTCCAAAGCCTACCACAAATCGAGCATAATGTTTGTTATGGTTGGATTTATGCGGAAATAACAAATTACAAATTGAAAATGTTTCGAGAAATGTTTATATTTGTGAGAAACATTTTATTGGAAAGAAGACGAACGATGCAAACCCGATTCCATATGAACATTGTCTTGAAACTTAGCGAAAATGGAACAGTTTGGACATTGCAAGTTACACAGGAGTTAGAGGCAATGCTGCTGGAAATAGTAATGTTTATTCGAAAATATTGTCATCTTTAAATATGGATGAAAATATAAGTGATCATTCATATACAAAGAACCGGACAAGTTCCTTACAACACAACACAACACAAACTAATGCAGTGGCAGGACCACTGAAGCCGAAACAATCAGAATTCCAGCATTTCTTCTTGTTTTCATCATCAGCGCAACATAAACATTTTAAATATTTTACTGGCTTGACAGTACCAGAATTTGAAGCTCTATATAATGTCGTAGATGAAAGTGTAATGCCCTATTTAAAATATACCAGAAGGAGTAATACTCCCACAAGAAAAAAGTGCAGTCAACTTTCTTTCAAAGACATATTATGTTTAATGCTAGCGCGATTGAAGAGGGGATATACATTTAAAGAACTTTCCATATTTTATATCAGTGCTACTCATATAGGGGTAATATTTTATACGTGGGTGCAGTTTGTGTATCTCCAGTGCTGTTGCCTACCGAATGATTTGTTTAAAGGAGCTAGAGATACAGAGAGAAGTTATATGCCAGCTTGCTTTCGATATTTAAATGATAAAGTGACTTTAGTATTAGACAGCACTGAAATTAAAATGCAAAGGTCACGTCATTTTCAAAGACAAGGATCTGCACATCCTAGTTACAAGCATTATAATTCTTTTAAATTTTTGGTGGGCATTTCTAGTAGAGGGGCCATTGTTTATAATAGTACGAGTGATCGATATCAGACAATGAACTTTTTAAATCATCTGACATATTCAATTTTTTGGAAGAAGGAGATGTGATTATGGTAGACCGAGGCTTTACGATCCAAGACGTATGTGACGAAAATAAATTAAAGCTACTTATTCCACCATTTTTAGCTGGACGCACACGTCTTACAGCTGAAGAGGAGCTGTTTACAAAGAAAATTGCAAAATGTCGTATTCATGTAGAGCGTTCAATTCAGAAAATTAAAACATATCAAATTCTTGCAAAATCTATACAAATAAGTATGTTACCGATCATTCCAAATATTTTCAGCATATGTTTTTTTGTTAATTTTGAAAAACCACTAATTTCGTAAAGATAAGTATTTTGTTTAATAAAAAAAAATTAATAAATTTGTGAATGTCCATTGCCAGATAGCAAGGCAAAGAAAAAACATTGTACACTTGTATTATAAACGCTTGTATTTAAAAATTTAATATTAATCAATATTCATGAAGTACAAGTGATTACAAATTATTTTGTTTTATACACAGGTAAATTTCTAGGCACTTTCATTAAAAATAACTCTGGTATATACATTCTGTAGTACAGTGTTTTTTAAACGTACGACTAACTTACGAATCATTTCACGTTCCACGCTACTCATCTTAATTTTTATTACTGCAATATCAACATTAGACCAAATGATAGTCACATTCTAGGACGTCAAAAATCAACATGGATGTAACAACTTGGTGCATGTATGGATGATTTGCTTTTAAAAAAAAATTACCATTTTCTTCATACAAACAAAAATTACTTAATTGTTGTGGTGTCAAAACATGATGGAAATGAACTAGATTCTTGTTTTCCAAAATTTTGGGGAATTTAATTTCGATAACCCTAATAATGGAACCGTTTTCTGTCACTATACCATCTGCGCTGCATGCTAAATGCGGATAATTTTTATTTACGTATAAACCGACTAGTTTGAGTTCTTGGTTTGCACTTAAATATTTCTCAATATATGTATTTCTTGCCTTACTCTCATTTCGGTGTCCATATAACATTGCTGGTAGTACGTAGGTCGGCGTGAGATCCATTGTTGAGAACCTTGTTGCTCCGCCCCTCTTATTGCAAATATATGAGTGTCATACGTAGCCATATACTTTCGTATATTATCTTTAAACACCTGTGCTTGGTCTTGCAAAATAGCTTCTTGTCGATTCAAATCAAAGTCTTGATATGGAAGATTCAATGCGGTTTCGAACATGGTTAGTTTCATTCCGCGCTGCAGATCACAAATAAATCTATTAATACTTATTGGCCTTGTATAGTTCTGAGGTCTTGGATCAAACAAAAATTTCAATAGAGGCTGGAACCTTTTAGTTGGGTATTCTTTTGATGCCACTGGACCTGGGTGTTTGAGGGAGCTTCCTAATCCCCATTCCCTAGCTTACTAGTACTCGATTCATGTTCAAAGTGCGCTTACATGACTGCACTTTCCTAAAGCTGATTGCTTGCACTCACATTTACCACTAGTCACTGCACCTGCACCCGACATATACTTTAATGAAATTTGTACCAAAAAAACAGTTTCCTTATTAAAAGAGGCAAAACACTTTGCCTTAAGAAGATAGCTTTTTCCATCTTTGGCAACGTACACTTCATGAATGTGATCTCTGTTAACATACTGACTTCCTCTTCTAAAGGGTTTTTCAGTAACACTACTCATTTCACCTGATTCATAATCTTCATTTTCAAAACTGGTACCTACTATATAGGTGCAGATGTGTCTCTTATTATGATGATGTGGAATAGATAGTGAAGGAAACTTAGTCCACTTAATCGATTGAAAATCTTGTGTAGGTACTGCCGAAGAAGTAGAAGTAATTGGTATTAATTTTCGTTTCGCATCGTACCACTTTCCGCCATCAATACCAAGAAAAATATTGTTTTCTCTACCAGCCGTTATACAATTAGTTACGCTAAAAATAAGGGAATTTTGTAAAACATTTTCTACTGTATAACATTTTGCTTACCGTTGTACGAAGTCAGATTTGGTACCAGTCTGCTTTAAAGACCGACATTCTAACCATCTCTGTAACTGTAACTTTGTGTGATCTTCAATGTTCAAGTTCGGATTCAACACAGCACCCGGAACGTCATTTGGTGTAAGAGTTATCGAAGAATTCACTAATAAAGGTGCAGTGTAATGAAAAGAAAGTAGGAAAAAGGAACGTGTAAAAGAACGAAATAACGAAAGGTAATAATGATAATGAGAGATAACAAAATAGCAGAAAATAGGAAAAACAGCAATGAAACGAGAATAATAAGGGCGGTAAAACGTAAGGTTAATATTATGAATTTTTGGTAATAAATAATGTAATTTTTTATGATTTAGTAATTTAGCATTTTCACATTGGTGAAACTGATAAAAGGAATAAGGGGTAAGAAAAAGCTCTTTTCTCTCTCGTTTTTTTAATAGTTCTCATCTATTAAATAGTTTCTTTTAGCTGCAATAGCAAATATTAATGTGATAATGGTCGTACTTATTACATGATTGAAAGTATCTACGTAATCTAATCCTTGTGTGTGTTCACATCCACGTACTACCAGACTTGCTTTATGTGTTCCGTCTTCTTTTATTTTAAATACCCACCTACAACTTGAAATTTTTTTATCTTTTACTTTTATCCATGAATTTCCATGTTTTATTTTCTTCCAAAGATTGTTTTTCTTCTTCAATTGCATTCAGCCATTCCAATTTATTTTCACCATTTATTGCTTCATCAGAAGTTAATAAAACAAAATCGTTAAACCTTGCAGGAGTGTTTTTCGTTCGCGCTCCTCTTCTAAGTTCTTGAGCTGTTGGAAGTTCTTCCGTCACTGTTGGTTCTTCATCTTCGACAGTTATACCATTCGGTTCTTCTAAAACTTCCGGTTTAACTTCCGAATTTCCATCTTCATTATAAATTTATCAGAACGTTCGTTGAATATTTTTTAATATCCAGGCTTTTCACAAAAGCTTCAGAACCAAACACTTGTAAATATTTTAGGTTGGGTTTTCTATTATTCAACATTTCAAACGGAGTAACTTGTAGACATTTTGTAGGTGCTCTGTTAGTCAAATAGGAAGCTGCACGAATAGCTTCGCCCCACATTGTTTTGTCTAGGTTTGCATTAAAGATTGGCGCTCTTGCTTTATCAAGCAGGGTTCTGTTTAATCTTCCCGATTTTCCATTTAACTGAGCTGTGTACGGAACTGTACAGTGAAGAATTATTCCTCTTTGTTTGCACCAGTCTATTAATTGTTTGTTAATTTATTCTTTACCATTACCACTGCGTGTCTGCGTGTCTGAATGTCTGCGTGTCTGCCTGTCTGCGTGTCTGCGTGCCTACGTGTCTGCGTGTCTACGTGCCTGCCTGTGCGTTCCTGCGTGTCTGCGAACCTGCGAGTCTGCGTGTCTGCGTGCCTTCGTGTCTGCGTGTCTGCGTTTTTGCGTGTTTGCGTGTCTACGTGTCTGCGTGTCTACGTGTCTGCACGTCTGCGCGTCTGCGTGCCTGCGTGTCTGCGTGTCTCCGTGTCTGCGTGTCTGCTTGCCTGCGTGTCTGCGTCCCGGCGTGTCTGTGTGTTTGCGTGTCTGCATTTCTGCGTGTCTGCGTGTCTGGGTGTGTGTGTGTGTGAGTGTGTGCGTGTTTGTGCGTGTTTGTGTGTGTGTATGTGTGTGTGTGTGAGTATGTGTTGGTGTTTGTGTTTGTGTTTGTGTTTGTGTTTGTTTGTGTTTGTGTTTGTGTTTGTGTTTGTGTTTGTGTTTGTGTTTGTTTTGTTTGTGTTTGTGTTTGTGTTTGTTTATGTTTATGTTTGTGTTTGTATGTATTGTGTTTGTTTTATGTGTTTGTTTATTTTTGTTTTGTTTGTGTTTGTGTTTGTGTTTTAGTGTTTGTGTTTATGTTTGTTTGTGTTGTGTTTGTGTTTGTGTTTTGTGTTTGTTGTTTATGTGTATGTTTGTTGTTTGTTATTTTGTTTGTGTTTGTGTTTGTGTTTGTTTGTTTTGTGTTTTGTTTGTGTTTGTGTTTGTGTTTGTGTTTTGTTGTTTTTGTTTGTGTTTGTGTTTGTGTTTGTGTTTTGTTTGTTTGGTTTGTGTTTGTGTTTGTGTTGTGTTTGTTTGTGTTTGTGTTTCGTGTTTGGTTTGCGTTTGCGTTTGCGTTTGCGTTTGCGTTTGCGTTTGCGTTGCGTTTGCTGTTCGCGTTCGCGTTCGCGTTCGCGTTCGCGTTCGCGTTCGCGTTCGCGTTCGCGATCGCGTTCGCGTTCGCGTTCGCGTTCGCGTTCTCGTTTGCGTTTGCGTTTGCGTTTGCGTTTGCGTTGCGTTGCGTTGCGTTCGCGTTCGCGTTCGCGTTCGCGTTCGCGTTTCGCGTTCTGTGCGTTTGTCGTTGCGTTTGGTTTGCGTTTGCGTTTGCGTTTGCGTTTGCTGCTTTGTGGTTTGCGTTTGCGTGTTGTGTTGTGTTGTGTTTGTGTTTGCGTTTGTGTTTGAGTTTGTGTCTGTGTCTGTGTTTGTGTTTGTGTTTGTGATTGAGTGTCTGTGTTGTGTGTGTGTGTGTGTGTGTGTGTGTGTGTGTGTGTGTTGTGTTTGTGTTTGTGTTTGTGTTTGTGTGTGTTGCGTTTGTGTTGATGTGTTGTGTTTGTGTTTGTGTTTGTGATTGAGTGTGTGTGTGTGTGTGTGTGTGCGTGTGTGTGTGTGTGTGTGTGTGTGAGTGTGTTTGTGTGTGTGAGTGTGTTAGTGTGATTGTGAGTGTGTGAGTGAGTGAGTGTGAGTGTGAGTGTGAGTTTGAGTCTTAGTGTGAGTGTGAGTTTGAGTGTCAGTGTGAGTGTGAGAGAGTGTGAGTGTGAGTGTGATGATAGTTATTAATATTTTCTTTATTTAGTAATTGCTATACCTTAGATAAGTAACAGGATGAGAATACAATATTATTCTGTTAAACATACAGTGTTATGTGAATTAATATTATACTCAGCATTTATAACATCTTGAATTGGTTCATGCATAATTTACGTATGGTGGGGTTGTAGCGTCACTATTGAAAGCAAAATATGTTTGTTGTTTTCTCAGCTCCACCCAAACTACTTATGAACACATCCTTCGCGTTTAGTAGCGTTTTAAATTCTTCAATTCGTACTTCTTCTCTAAAATATTCATAAAAGCGTTGAGGTAAGACACATTTAAAATCATCCGTTTCCATTACTATACGTTGACCGTACCTAGTATTAATTATATCTATATTCGTCACTTTATACTTTCTCGCTATCTCCTGCTAGTATGCATTTTTAAAGAGTTTGCAATAGGTGCTTTGGTTTAACCCTGGTAATTCCATGTTTACAAGTTGCTAACTGACTGATGTCAACACGCACAGCTCGCTGCAATTTATATAAGAAAAATGTGTCCTTGAGTACCTATCGCAACTTGTTAAATACCCACCTTGACCTACTTTTAGTTTAGATATTGACCTTGACTCAATTTAGTCATTTGCCCTTGATATACTTATTGGCATATACAACAACCTGGCACTCCTCTCGTTTTCATGTATTTTTATATTTCTAAGAAATATAATATGATACCCCCTGCGGGGTTAACCTCTTTTGACTTGAAAACTACTTCTAGTTTGCTTGAAAACTCTATTTTTGGATTTCTAAGAATTGTAATATGATGATGATGATGGCCCCCGCCTTAACCTACCTTTAGTTTATTGACCTTTTGACCTTGACGATTTCCAAAAAACCCCGGTCAATGATCTTTGACCTTGAAAATTCTACTTTTTAGATTTCTAAGGATATGATGACCTTGCAATTTCTATCTTTAGCTTTACATTTTTGCTCCAAAAATTTAAATTTTTCGCCAAAAGATTGACCTTGAAAGAGCTCCAAAAGCTTTCAGTTCTCACCCCCAGAGGGTGAGTGACCTTGAAGTGGTCCAGAACCGCTCCTATATATCTACTTATGAAGTAAGGCAGTTTTTAGAAATTTGGATTGTACCTTGTACGAAGAGGATATACCGAAGCTTGTGCCTCGCTACGATAAGTGCCTTAACATTGGCGGTGATTGCGTTGTAAAGTAGCTAAAAGTTCGTGCTTTTACTTATTGTATATTTTATTTCCATAAATAAAGAAGTCTGTAATTCAGAAATGTGCCTTAATAACCGGTGATCCCTCGTATAATGCTTGGTATCTATCGTTCTAACCAAGTGATAAATGCATACACAGGAAATCTCATTTCCTTTTGTAACAATTAATGCACACAATTTAAAATTGAAATTCAAATAGAGTTTAAATTAACCTTTGAAAATCCATATGAATTCATGTTTATGCTTAATTTCCCTTTACATAAGTGTGCATGTATGTGGTATTAATTTTTTTTCAGTTTCTCTTTGAATACAATACTGATGAAATACTTTTGACATTGAAACTAAACCGCAAAAATAGCAGATTGCCTTGAAGTATTGCAAATATATTTTATCAAAATATACATTTAATATAAACCCATAAAGTTTATTTATGACTAAAATCAAACGTGGTATCTATTCATGACTCCAAATCGAGTAATTAAGTGTTTAAGTTTCTCTAATAGTCCTTCTTACAGCATAATACATGAAAAAGGTGGTTTAGCATGTAAAATGATAAGGACAATCGATTAAACAAAATTTTCTGTTTTTTTGTTAATTTAATACAAAAAAGTCAGATACGGCTAAATCATAATGACGTATTTCCGTCATATTGGTAGCCAACGTAGATACGACATTTCAGCTTAGAAATCTTTCGTTCATAATTATAAATACGGATTTCCCTTTCCATGAGCAGATCGACAAGTTATTAGTCCTTGGATACTGTGAAGGTAACTGCCGCGAAAGTGTCCGCGTGTATCAAGAGGAGAATTCCAAATCATAAAATCTTTGCCAGAATCGAAAGACGTCTCCGAGAAACAGGAAGGTTCACGCCAATCAAAATAAACCCTGGAAGACCTCGACAACCTTGAACGCCCATTTCGGAAGAAGCTCTTCTTCAAAGGGCGACACCAGAAGACTAGTACCAGAAGATTGCAACAAGAGACTGGGATTCCAAAAAGCACTGTAAGTCGGATATTATGCGACCAATTGATTCGTTCATTCCACACACAGGTAGTGCAAGAATTATTTCCACTTGAATACTCAGCACGTTTAAGTTTTTCACAAATTGTTCGGGAACGCAGAGCAGTCAACAACGGATTCCCCACTAATGTCTTATTCACTGATGAGTCTTGTTTTACACATCGTGGCATGACGAAGCTACACAATGAGCATATATAAGCAGATGAAAATCCCCTTGCTATTAAAGGCAGACATTATCAACGCGAATTTAAAATGATTGTCTAGATCGGAATTATTGGTAATTCTACACTTGGGCTGTTCCGAATGCCTGACCGTGGGATGGCGCTAGTTACCTTCATTTCCTTCAAGAAATTTTTCCAGAATTATTAGATGACGTGCCTTTTGATTTGCGTCGAAATACATTATTCATGCACGACGGTGCCCCACCTCATATTGCACGTGTCATAAGAGAATATCTTAATGAACAATTTGCTGGTAAATGGATTGGTAGGGGACAAGAAGCACAATTCCATGGCCTCCTCGGTCTCCACAAGTGTCGAGGTTCAGATTAATAATAATAGTAATAACAATATGCCTTTAATGAGCTACTTTGTGAATTTTTATAGACGTATCACTTCCTGCCCTTTCACTCAACCCATAATTTGAATGCTTAAATGACATACATACATATACTAAATTACATACTAAAGAATTAAACATTTTGTTAATGCATTTCTAGCTTAAGTAGTCATCGTATAGTGCGGTGACTACTCACATTGTTGGCGTTGTAATAACATTTTGTATTTTCGTTTGAATTGCATTAAGCTAATGATTTAAGATAATGGGGGCGAGAATTGTAGTACCTGTAAATATTATAGCTATAACACCTTTGATACGATGAAATTCACATGACACACGTCCATTCTAAAATTAATTTTATTATAGAGGTAAGCTGTTTTTTTAGTTAAAATTCCGTAACTTTTGTACACGTCGTTCATCAACAGAGCCTATACGGAAGTTATAAATACTATCGCAAAAATTTAGTTTGACAAAACAAGTGTTTCGCGCAGGAGACTTTTTGTCTTGAAATTTAAAAAAGTTCTACAGGTATATTTTTGCTTCAAATTACTATATTCCGTTAGTAGGCAGCGCGATATGTGCTGTTTAAACGGTAACTTATAATCAAGATAAATACCTAAGTTTTTTATTACATCGTTGAATTCCATTGCTTACACATTTACTAGCTTTAACAATGTCTGATGGAAAAATGAGTAGCAAATTTGAGTATCATCTGCGTAACAGTGTAACTGATAGAATTGAAGAATAGAAGCTATGTTAGATGTATAAATGATAAACAGAAGTGGTCCGAGTGTTGAGCCTCGCGGAACTCCCTTTGTCACATGTTGAAAAGATGATATACTGTCTTGTATATAAACATTATAATACATCGTAACTAGGGAAGTTGGAAGAGCCGCACTTTAGCAAAGTGGAGGTCGTAGGTTCAAGTAAGTGAAATGTAAGATTCTCGGCCCAAAATATTACAATCTGACGCAACTTCAAATAAAATATTGATAATAAAAAGCATACAGAGTGTCAAAGTTCCAAAAAAATGTTGATTTTTGAAATACCTCCAAAACGAAACAGATATTTTTCTCATTCTTGGTGTAATAAATAGAGATATGAAGTACATTGGTTTTAGCTTATTAATACGTTTTATTATGCACATTGGCATAGAAGTCAAGGGGTAGAGCAACCTATTAATCCTTAGTTTGTACGCCAATGGAGTAAATGGACTTTTTTTTATTATAATACGAAACCTTGATGTTTTTCCGATAAAAAAGTTATACTTTGTCTAAATTGATAAGTTTACCAGTTTCTAAGATATTTGCATTTTTAGGCATTTATTACCAGCGTACTCACGTGCATAAGGCATTGTTTTTATGTGTACTATCATCTTTAACCATTACACTTTATACATTAATGGTATGAGCCCCATAGGAATAATTACCACGAGCTGTTACTGGTAAACAAACATCTACCGAATCGTCTAATACAATTTGAGCTAAAATAGTGCTAAGACGGGAACCCACTGGAATGCCAGATAATAATAATAACAATAAGTTTATTAGATCACAGAACCATGACAACACGGTATTGAGTCAATTTGCTAAAATACGTAACAACAAGTAGTGACAAACTTAGATTAAAATTTAATATCTATTGACGGCTTAGATAAATATATAAATTAAATACGTGTAACGCCAATATTTCACTAGAAATTTACGCAAGGAACATTTCAAATTCATTGAGGGTGTAAAAACAATTATTTGTAAGAAGATAGCACTTTGACAGTTTATTATAAAGGCGAACTCCCGCCTTAACCGGCGATTTATTGCAGTAGAAATGTTTACTTTTAATTTCTACAAGATTATTCTTGCATGTCGTATCGTGTTATTCTTGCATGTCGTATCGTGTTCATGGATGTCAGTACCTTTATGAAATTTAGTTTTATTGCATTAAATGTAGCATAGCAGTATGAGAATATAAATAGAAATCAGTTAAAATTTTGTTAGTTTTAAACGCATTACGACACGTAGTTCGAGGATCTAAACCAACAATAAGTCTTAGAATACGTTTTCGCAAAGTGAACACTTTTTGGACGTCACGCCCTAACCTCCAAACTACAATGTTATAATTAATCGCAACATAAGCATATGAATAAAATACATTAAGCAGTTGTTTTACCCAATGTTGATTTTAACACCGTTAATAAGTAGAAGCATTGATTTAATTTTTTTCCGATATGGACATCCCAGGAGAAACCATTATGCAAACACGTACCCAGAAATTTTACAGATGTAGATAATTTTCCTGTACCATTTCTAATGGTCAAGTCTTCGTATAATGTAATTTTTCTTGTAGTGCAATGTGCAATGCAAGTAGCTTTTTGAGTATTAAGTGATCACCAATATACAACTTTCCGTTGACGAATTTAACGTACTCAATTGTACTAGATTCAGTCGAGCAACTAAATATCGGAAATCATGTTGGCTACTAGTAATTTTGTTGAACTTAACTGAATACTAAATACGTTCAACCTGTTTAGTTACAACCTTTTAAATTATTTTGGAGAAGATGCGTATGGCAATTAGCCGATAATTTTCGACACTACTAGGGTTACCCGGTTTGAATAATATGTTTTATAACAAATCCAATTATTCCATCTAGGCCTGTTGATTATTTATTAGGAAGATCTTGTATTACAGAAAGTATGTTGTTATTAGTGACTGGACTAAAGAACGTAGTCTCAAGAGATAATATGTCCGTTGTGCATTCTTCACTTAAATTATTTCCAAAATGGATAATAATTTTTTTTGCGTAGACGAGTATTCTCCAGAAGCTGTAGCTATCTCAGTTGAGTTTATTAATATTTTGTTATTGTAATTCATCTCTTTTATTGTGTTGCTTTTACGTTTAGCTTTAATTACGTTTACCTTTAATATCATTTACCAAAGCCCTAGATGTTTTATTTTTATTTGTGGAATTGTCGGTTATTGTTTTAAAAAACGATTTTTTTCATTTTCTATTTGATTGCATACTTCTGTCTTTAAAGATCTATAATTTTGAATTAAATTTTCAAAGTGAACTCTTTTACGTAACCAATCTAAATTTTTCAATGATTTTCTTTTTTCAGTTAAGGTTTCACAGAATTTGTTTTTAAAATTACTGTTTGCGTTAGACTTGTACTTTATTGTTTTACTTTGGCGCGCATAATTAAAACACCAAAGAAATTAACCAAATAATTTATCAAATAAAATGTTGACTTCATCTTCAAAGTTAAGATTGAATTTAGGTAGTACTGAAATTTATTTTCGTTGTGGGTCGTATTAGTTATATAATTTATTAAAATAAATAATGATCTGAGATACCTGGATGAAAATTATTCGTTTTTAATAAGTGAGGTATATTGGTGATAATGTAATCTATTTAGGATCAGCTGTTATTGTTAACAGTTATAAAAATTATTATTAAATTGATTAAAATTAAAATCACCGCTGATGATAACGTATTTAAACTTTTTGGATGGTATCTGCAAAGCGTTCGAAAATTGCGCAAAAAACAAGTTGATATTGTCTTTGCAATCGGTAGGTGGTCTGTAAATATTTATAAGACAGAAGTCTCCCCTGAAGGATATTGCATGACACTCAAAATTCCTTTCTAAGGATAATCGATTAAAGTTGAAATACTTTCAGAACAACACAGTGCGCACAAACCAATATTGGTCACAATTCGACAATTTGCCGTCGCGTGCGCAATTCATAGGCGTAGAAATTTTAAGTAGTTTATTTACATTTTGGTGCACGTTTGAGTTATAGATTATATTTCTGACATTTTCTTTTAATAAACAGTTCTTTTCAGAGCTCTTTTTGACCCTTCGTGAGTATTTTGGTAAGTTTGCAATATCTGTGCTTTAAGCGTAGTTTACAAGTATGTTTTTTGTCTTTTCATAGTCACCAAACAATGGCAAACAAATCGAAACAGATCGGCGTTCGTGGAAAGATTCTGCATAGTCAAGCTCGAGAAATTGTTGCAAACGTCATAGAATTCATGACAAAAGAAGCCAAGGAGGGAGTGACAATCCCTTTGTCAAACTTTAAGGAGATAATTTTAGCTGCTACGAAGATAGGTGAATTCACTTATCGTAAAGTTATATCAGATATGAAGAAAATTTCCCAAGGCAAAGCAACAAAGTTTTCTTCACCTAGAAAAAATAAAAACAGGCCAATCCCTGAAAGTAATTTGTATCAGGGGGAACTGGAGCAGATAAAATCCATTATACATAATTTTTATATTATTGAAAAGAGAGTGCCTACGTTAAAAGGTAATGAAACAACTTTTACATGGTAAATATAATTACATTTAAATTAACAGGTATCCACAATAAAATTCTGCAAAGGGGTATTGATTTTAAAGGTGGACTTTCGACTTTGGAAAAGATTATTAAAAAATTGGGTTTTCGGTAAGTCATATAACTATTTGTGACATTAACTCATATTAACTTATTGCATAAATTTGTAGATGGTGCAACGCTGTTGATAAAAGGAAGGTTCTGATGGAATCATATGACATACGCTTAAAGCGTATCCAATATTTACGTCAACTGCAGCAATGCATTCAAGATAAGAGACCAATTATTTTTACAGATGAGTCCTATATCAACAGATGTCATACAAACCCAAAAAATTGGACAGATAATTCTACTCTGGGTATTAAAAAACCTATTGGCAAAGGTCCACGTGTTATCATGGTACATGCTGGTGGATCTGAAGGTTTTGTTAATAATGCACTACTTATATCCAAATCAGGTACGAGATCATTATCATAATTGTAGTCTAAAACTAAATCTTATTAATTATAGGAAGTACATCAGGAGATTACCACAACGATATGAACCATACAAATTTTATCAGTGGGTATAGAAGCAGCTGTTGCCGAATATATCAAAGCGAGCTGCACTTATCATCGATAATGCATCATATCACAATATGGTAATAAATAAAGATCCAACATCCATGACCAAAAAGGACGATATGATTATGTGGCTTCGTCAACATTCAATTATGCATGATCCTCTTTCAACAAAACCTGTGTTGTATGCAATAATCAAGGAGCATAAGTCAAAGTGCAAACAGTATATTTTAGATACGGAATTAGCAAAACATGACCATATAGTGCTTAGACTTCCTCCGTATCATCCAGAACTAAACCCAATTGAGAAAATATGGGCTGTAGTGAAGCAGTACGTTGCATCTAGAAATACTACCTTTAAATTAAAGGATATAATAAAATTAGCTGAAGAAAAATTTGCCACGATAACGCCTGAAGATTGAGCAAACATATGTATACATATTGATAAAGTAGTTGAAGAATACAAGTACAAAGAACACATGTTTGACACATCATATGATGATTTTAGACTCGTTGTGAATACAGGCCATTCAGATGAATCTACTGAAGAATCTTCCGATCATGAAGATGAGGGGGATCTTGGAATTTCTCTATTGCCTGACTCTGACTTACAATAAGCAGGACCGAGCGCAGAATAAAATAATTTATTAGGGAATATTTACAATTTACACACTTGTTCAGTTCCGACAATGAAACACACCCAATATCGTGATCTACTTAATGTTTTGTGAATTTTATAAAACTAAGGTGAATGTGTAGTTTCAACCAAAATGAAGTGTGTTGATTCAATTGTTTAAACCCTAAAACAAAATCTGTCATTTCTTAATTGTTTTTGTATGTATTTATGATAACCTATTTACCAGAATTTTACATTAGGTATACTAAAAATAAACTTTAGCAATTGTAATTTCCTATGATTAGATTTTTATCATAAGTTGTTTTGTGGCATAATTTTAGTGAAAGATTTAATTATAATTCTCAATTCATTTTTGTGAGTTAGCATTTTATATTTCTGTAAATATTTACGTGTTCATTTTATATTCTGTTTGTGAATAAATAAATTTAAAAAATTTTTTAAAATAATTTACTCCTAAACCAAAGTAATAAGTAATCGCATTCAAACTAATAAGAATCTGGTGCGGTTACTCCTTGTTCCTTTACTACTTGTGTTATTAATTTGAAAGCTTTTGTTATACAAATCTACGTTTTAATTAATGTGAATTCGTTTACATAGTTTTCTAAAATACAATATGCTTTTTTGGGGGCGTTTCAAATAGTATATTTAGTTTATTAAGTTTCAACACATTCGACATACTATTAAACTGTCCCTCAAAGAGCCGCATATTAAGGTTTTCTTTCATGCTTTGCGGGTACATGTATCATTTTACAGTAGGTTAGGATAAATTATATGATTGTACTTTTGTATAGATCATTTTGTTATTCTGTAAATAAAGTTATTCAGCAGACATTGTTGATGACAAGTATTCAAGGAGCTCCAAAACAAAACTGCGCCTATTTGTAATCGCGTAAACTAAGCTACAACTGCTAAATTTCACAAAACATAGTTTTATATAAATTATCGCTTGGTTTAACTTCAATTTGTAACATTTCTGTTTAATCTCATAACCCATTTATGAAATTTTCGTGCAACGCCACTGGCAAACCAGCTGATTTTCGCGCAGCATTTCAAGACTCATTGTGTTGTTCTGAAAGTATTTCTACTCTAACATAAGTTAATTCTGCACATTCTAAAAGCTTGGTTTTGTTTACAAATATTGATGCTTCACATCTGGAATGAGTAATGACCTGTTCGAGAAAATTGTGATTTAAAATTATGAATAAATTATGAATAAAAACGTTTTCAATATCACAGTTTACATATCAATGTTCACTAAACATTAAAAACGAGAAATTGTAATCATTAATAAAATGTTCAATTAAAGTGATTTTGTTGGACAAACATTGTACCGGGTGTCCAAAATTCGTTGTAATTGCGGGGTATCTCGGTTGTTATAAAAGATAGAAACTTGCGGATGTCGCGAACCTTTGCTACTTTTTTATAAAACCTAAGATGGCGTAATCAGATTTTTTGTAACTGTTTTAGTTTGGGAGATACAGGGCGATTTTGAAAAGTGTGTCGTTTTGGACCACCTCGATATCTCGGTTATCTTTAAAGATATCAAAAAGATTTAAACGCTATCTTATACATTTTTTTACGCCAAGTTCAGTGGCGTGCTCAATTTTTTTTCGGGGGTACCGTCTTTAAGATATGGGCCAAACACATAATTTTTTAAATGGGACACCCTGTATTTTTTAAGCTCAATAAATCCCATTTTATTTATTTAAATCTAATATACAAAATACAAATACATATAATAATAACCTGTATAATTATTGTTGTTACGTTTTTTTCACTACTAATACCTAATAATTAAACAGAAATAAAAGTCAATACATTAATAATTAGTAAATATAGCAAGTGCTGGATCAATATATGACTTTTATAGAATTTAATAGAACTTAAAATATATATAGGGTGTTCCATTTAAGAATCATATGTCGTTATATTTTAAAATGTTTAAAAAAATGAAAAGTGGCAAGTGATATATATCACTGAAATGAGAAAAAAAAATGGGTTTTTTGAGCTTAAAAAATACAAGGTGTCTCTTTTAAAAAATTATAAGTTTGGCCCATATCTTAAAAACGGTACCCCCGAAAAAAAAATTGAGCACGCCACTGAACTTGGCGTAAAAAATGTATAAGATAGCGTTTAAATCTTTTTGATATCTTTAAAGATAACCGAGATATCGAGGGGGTCCAAAACGACACACTTTTCAAAATCGCCCTGTATCTCTCAAACTAAAACAGTTACAAAAAATCTGATTACGCCATCTTAAGTTTTATAAAAAAGTAGCAAAGGTTCGCGACAACCACAATTTTCTATCTTTTATAACAACCGAGATACCCCGCAATTACAACGAATTTGGGACACCCGGTACATTCAAGTGTATAGATTCCATATCTAGAGAGATATCACTCACTTTACCGAAGGAACGCCGGGTAGTGGTGGCGGCTTCGATAATGCTTGTACTAGAAAATTTCGAAGGAAAGTAAAGCGTTGTACAGCAAACCCCTCAGGACAAATATCCGGGTTGTACACCTCTTCAACGTGAAACATAGGGAAAGTTACTTCAAACGATACAGATACATTGTTATTCTTAATTAATTGTTCACATTTAGATGGTACACATGGTGCAGATTTGTTTATAAATCCCAACAGAGACTCGACAGTTTCAGTTGGAGAAATCTTAAAAACGTGCAGGCACCCCATTTTGGGAACTGTTTTTATTTCGTCAGATTTGCTTTTCTTAATAATAATAATATGTTTCTTCTTGCTTAAATGCTTATAGGTTACATCTTGAACGGATGCAGTCAAAATGTTCTCTGATACATAACATCATAGAATAGGTCCTTAAGTTGTTATCAACGTAAATAACCTAAGACTGACTAAACTTAATAAAATAAAAGGTTTTAAACATCTAAGGATCGTATATGAAGGTCAGTAAGTGAGTAATACTCAAATATCGCTTCGAAATATCTATTTTCACAGTGTATTAGAAACCAGCGAACGTCAAATGATCAACTATTAATTCAGAATTTGTTATAACACAATCTAGCTTATCCATCTCGTTGGCAATAACAAAGTACTTTAAATTTAAGATACTTTTTAAACCTTGGTGGTAATTAATTAAATATTCACATGTCACTGTTGATAAGAGTCTCAAAATGATCCTTTATTATACGATAAGCTTTGCAGACGGAGACAGTATATTGCAGGTTCGTCGATTTTGCAGATTACTCGGAGGCAGTAAAGGCCAGCTAACCAGCTACAAATCCAGAATTTGTTATAACACACAATTCCGCTCAGTCAAACGGTTATAACAAAACAATATTAACATTTCCAGAAGAACTACTAATGTAGCGTGTACAGCTTGTTACCAATATTCAAGATTCTTTGATAAGGGTAGCAAGGAAAAGCAGACTTTCATCTGAATCAGTATGGAAACATTCTAAATTTTATAAGTTTTTTTTATACAAATAGGACCCAACAGAAAATAATTGGTATAATTAATATGAGTGTAGTGTATCAAAAAATATTTTTTTTCGTAAAATTACATTTGTTCCATAAGATAAAGTAATCTTAAAACCTAGTGTTTTCTATAATAAATCATCAGGCATTTTCTTTTCCATTGAGGTTGTGTATGCAATCATTATAAAAAGATCATGTGACTTCTATTTTTAAAAATAGTAAGATTTCAAACAAAATTAAATATAAAGTTAATGTTATACAAACGTGAATTCCATTTACCGGATTTGTTTAATACGTTTCAATCGGTTTGTTTTAACTAATTTTCATGCTACAAAAGTAAACTTACAAATGGAACACGCTCACGAAGTCACCTGTAATTGAAATAAATTCTGTAAAATCAATTTGCTTTAAATAATGCTGAGCAAAAATTCAGGATCTGATCTTTTTGCTAATTAATCTTTGTTTTACTTATTTTTCATATTTCGACAGGAATATATAAGAAAAAACACGTTAGGCACTAATCATTCTAGATTCTGAAATAGCCGGGATAATCACAAACCCTTTCTCAGTCGAAGGATTTTGCAGTTGCGGCACGCTTCCTCAGTTGGGCAGTAAAGCGGAATAACGCTTATTTATTTACAATGGACTGACCACATCTAACCAAAAGAACAAAAAAGAACCGCCTTGGCAACTTATGCTTTACTCCGCTTCCAGCGTCAAGAAACTTATTGCTTTATTTAGAAGCTTTATTTACCTTTATTGCTTTCTGTTTCACTCACAATTATGGACCAAAGCTATATGGTCAGTTAATAATACTAAGCACTACAATATTTATTAATTGGCTAGCAATTGTGAAATTTGATTATTTTTGGTAATTATTTCTATCAAGGTAGCTGGTTGGGAGCAGTCAAAAGAATAACTAAGGTTATTAATTGTGACGTAATAATTAAACAATATAATCCACAACTATTAATAATTTTTAATACCCAATAAATTATAAATGTTACAAGTTTCTTAACAATATTATTTTCATTATGTTACAAAAAAGGCTGTAGGTCATTTACCACATGCTGTTCTATTGAACACATATAGGCGTTATACACCTCTTTAATATTATGCTTAACAGATATTGTTATGGGTTTTCAATTCATATATATCGAGATAGAACCAGTTAAAGTGTATTTTTATGATAACCATGCCTATAGGTTCTTATGTTTTTTAATAATTTCGCGCGTGTACCAACTGTGATGTTGATGTAATTTGTATTTAATTCTGATGGCTGAATACCAAAAAAAATGTATAAGTATAAATTATGATAAATATAATAGGTTACCCGTTAAAGTAACACAATTGACATACGTAAATTGTTGCTACTCCACGAAATGATATATTATTTCTAACATAATAAATTTAATCGTCACATTTTTTTTTATAATTTCAGTCATCAAATGTTAATTCTCTCCATAAATATTTAATACCTATTGAACTCATGTTACAAATATTTGTGAAAGAATTCGATCATTCACAGATATCGATAATCTGAACTCATTATTGAAATTGTGAAGATTTACGATTAACTTAGTAGGTTAAACTTATAAATATTTAACAGAAATCTATTTCGTGTGTCTAACTTTACAAATTGTTTAAATTTAAATTCTTTCAATTGGTAATAATCACAGTAATTAACACACGTTTGGTTCATTTATTATTCATCTAACTGAACTGCACTTTTATAAAGGTACAACCTCAATAAAGGACCTTGATATCAATATTAACTTGTAGGTGGTATTAAGAGATAAAGGTGAATTGCGTAAGTTATCGATATATCAATTGAATTCATTGCATCTCGTATAGAAAGGGTCGTAAACCTCTCATAAATAATGAACCCATAAATAGTTCTGCCATTGGTTGGCTTAGTTTTTAATTGGTACGTTCTTTAAGAGCCTCGCTACTTGCTTGGTGCATTAATTATGTTAACCCCAAATTCAAATTAATACACTTGAACGTGCCTAGTAATAAACTGTCAACATAATTCGTAATGTATATTCAAGAAATGAATGCATTCATTAATGACGTCTAAAGCGGATGTTATGAAACCACAAACATTATTGTGTAGATACATCAATTTCGAAAGGAAAAGAAGATGAGATAATTACAGTTAGATTTATTTAAATGAATGCATATTAAATAAGAGATTGGCAAGAAGAGCGTGACAAGTTTTATTAATTTCAAAACTAAACACTATTTGTAGCAATAGTAATTTCCCGTGGGTGTTAGTACTAATTAATTTTCAGGAATGTTGAACAATTATAAGTTAATACCATAGAGATAGTCTTTTAATATCATGTCTAACGTAGATTAGCAATTTAATTAGAACATTTTGAATTACATTAGATTTTTCCACAGACGTTGGCGGACTGCCGTTAAATGTAATAGACTAGATTATTTCTTAAGCTTACAATGTTTTTAATGAGCCTATCTTAATTTTAGGAAATTATATTAAAATGATCGAGTGGTATTTTTACTTACATTGACAGTATATAATATGCAGTTCTTAAGAAATACTAAAATTTTTCATGACAGGTTATTTATTAATTGCCAAACTTTGCTTCAAGACGTCTTGCTTCTTAAAGTACAAAGTAAAAGAGATGCAAATTAACATGATTTGTACATATAATCATAGTTTTATTGCCTCCTATCATCCCTTATAAATTTATTCTGCAAACAATACATTACACACACTCTCATGCACTAATACTTCACCCATTAACCTAAATAGCTTATCATACCACAATCATTTAATTAAATGATTTGTTAGCATAAAATACTAACAAACATTCAATTTTATAGATTATATACTCAAATCAGTTTAACCCATTTCAGCCCATTGTACCCATTTAAGTACACTTTGCCAAATGTCATATTAAAAAATAATTGATTGAAAATTAATATAATGCCCCTACTTAATAGTTGTATCGAAATGTAAGGAGTTACATTTTCCAAATTTTTTATATAAAAAAAAATGCTATTGTGCAGAATAATTTTTTGAAATTGGTTGTACAGGACGTTGTTTTCTGTGTGTTGCAATTTTTTTAAAAACAGTTGTAACGCCGTTTTGAAAATTGACTAAATCTGTCTAACAGGTTGCCAGGTAATTCTATTAAGTGTTTTTTTTGGTTTTATGGGATTTGGTTGCTTACATAAAAAAATATGTGACGTCAAGTTTGTGTGTACCCATTTGAGTACAATGGGATTATAACGACGTTCTTTACTCATCCAATATTACTTTCAATTCATTTGTAAATTGTCTACATTACTTGTTAATTTTGGAACTAATCCATCACAATTAACATTCTTCATTTTTATTAACATTTATCTATATTTAATTAGTTTTTAATTTCTCTCGTTTGTTGTAAACTCCTTATACCTATTGTAAGTACAAATCATACTAATCACCTCATTAGTATTTTGGTATTCTCTAAGCCATCACTTATAATTGAGTTGTCAAACTGTATAGTTCATTATTACAATTATTATATTTCCGTCGAAGTGTGATTGATGATGGAACCGCGTGCAATAAAAACTAGTACGTTTTATGGCCGACGATATAAAAATTTGTAGTCTGCAATATGAGATTTAGAGGATGCCGATATACAAATAGACTTAACCATTATTCCTCCAAGATTACGAAACAGATTTGGATGACATCGATGAAGACAACATTCAATCTGATGTTTTGCCAAGAGATGTTCCTGGCGAAATCGAATTTTTTACAAATGATGAATATGATTCTGACGACAATATACCCTTGGCGAGGTTTCAAACAATAAGTACTAAATTAGAACCCAAATGGACAAAACATGTAACTGACATTAGCATGGAATCGACAATGGAAAGGGTTAAGTCCTGTTGAATTATTTCAAAAGTTCTTCGATGTCAAGGTGATATCATATTTGGTTCAAGAGACTAACAGATATGCACTACAAAAAAACAACCACAACTTCGTTGTATCGGGCAATGAAATCAGAACCTTTATAGGATTTGTTTTGTTTAGTGGCTATCACCATTTGCCACGGGAAGATTGTATTGGTGCCTAGATGAAGACGTAAATTCTCCTATTGTGGCCAATAGTATCAGTCGCAATAGATACCATGACTTGAAAAAATATTTTCATTTATGCAACAATGAAGAAATTGACAAGACCGATAAAATGACAAAGGTGCGTCCTTTGATGAAACAATTGAATAACAATTTTCTTCAGTGGGGCATCTTCCGTGAGAAGCTATCCATTGATGAGGCCATGGTTAAGTATTTTGGTCATCATTCGTCCAAACAATTCATCCATGGTAAACCGGTGGGATTCGGCTACAAAGATTGGATGCTTTGCAGCTCCACCGGGTATTGTTACCAATTTGACAGTTACTGTGGTGCCAAACAAAATCAAAGCAAATCTGATTTACCACTGGGATCTAGAATTGTGTTGGAATTATTAGAAGCAGTGGTTCAGCCAAGTGATCATATAATTTTCTTCGACAATTATTTTACAAGTTATTCTCTAATAAAACAACTACGAGAATTAGGATATCGAGCCACTGGGACAGTTCGTGACAACAGAACTAAGAGATGCCCTTTACCAAAAGAAGCAGAAATGAAAAAAAGACGCGTGGTTTTTTTGAATACCAGTACGATGTCGACAGTTTACAGTTATTAGTCAGATGGAAGGACAATAACATTGTTACAATAGCAACTAATTATGATCAGCTTTGAACTACTGGGAAAAGTGAAACGATGGTCCAAAGAAAAAAAAGAAAAAGATGATGTGCCACAACCGATGCTGTTTGCTGGCTATAATGCTGGAATAGGCGGTGTTGATCTTCTTGATCGAGCGGTAAACAATTATAGAGTGACAATTCAAGGCAAAAAATGGTGGTGGCCGCTTTGGACTCATGTTAATTGTATCTGTAATCAATGCTTGGAGACTGCATTTATTGACTAACAAAGATAAGAAATTAGATCTACTAAATTTTATCAGTGAGATTTCAAGACATTATCTGCGAAGTTTTGATAAGAGTAGTGCTATGCGAAGATCCATAAGTGTTCCACAAAGTCTGGTTACGGATGGTAATGGACATTTCCCAGGAAAACTAGGAAAACAGCTAAGATGCAAACAGTGTCACCAGGGAGTGTATCAAGTGCAAAACAACCTTATGCGTTGAACGTAACTGTTTTATTAATTTTCATAGTTAGGTAGTTTTAGATGCTTATTATTTTTAAATTTTTATTTTATATTTTTTTGGTTTGTAGTGCTGCAAAATTAAATAATTTTTGTGTGATACACTTTTTTTTTTCATCTGACTACAACCACATTATAACGTAGGTATGATCCCATTGTACCCATTTGAGTACACCTGTTTTTTATCCAATCCAGTAAAATTATTTTTTTATTTTTATGTACAACGCTTACTAGTTCACTAAAGAATACAAAAATTAAAAAAAAATAAAAAATAATCTAAAAAAATGCGTGGGATGAAATGGGTTGTTAAGCAATATTTGCTACCGTGCGTAACAAGGATACCTCTCTCGGGAAACCCATAGCTAGCTCTCGATTGAGCAAAGTGGCATTATAACCACTCTAATTATGGATAGTATGGGTATTGCAATTTTGATGTGTTGCGCCCCGAAATTTGTCCGTCATATGGTTATGGTCCCTAACCTTAATATCTACCGGTTGAAAAGCCGGATGGCAAACATGAAAGTCAGTAGCACGTTCAAAATTATCAATTTAGTAAAAAGTTAGTGCATCTATTGCACGATTGTGTTGAGAATACCGTTTGAACAGTTTGCAATCTATTGCAGTTTTCCGATAAACCATTGTATACAATCCTCCCCCCTTTACAAATGAAATTGTGATAAGGAGTCATCATAAAAGCATTGAAGGTAGTATGCACCGCTCAAGGGTACATGTTTATCACATACACGTGTGTTTTTATTACCCGCAGTTGCAAATTTCTGTAAAATGCTTTCTAGGTTCGCATATAGTACAAATGGAACTTTTTCTTGATTTGCAACATGTTTAAATTCTAAATACTTATTACGATAACTTGCTAATCTGCCACAACACTATTGGATTGACTACAATATGTTAACAGTTTTTTTAAAGCTACACTTGACCAATAAAGCCAACAGGTCTTTAATTCATGTAAAGCGATGATATGTTATGTCATCGTGACAAAGAATTTAAAGGATTATGGGCTCTATACCGCCTTGTTGAGTATTCAAGACAAACTTTTCTATCTTTTACGTAATACACATTTATTGAAGGTTATTTAATTTTTCAAATTATTTGATATCAGTTATTTTAATGAGGAACTCAATTGAATCATAATTTAAAACCTCACTGAAGTAAGGATAGCTAGCAGTTCTTTGTGAATGCTTTGAAGTAGGCTATTAGGTTGAAACAACGGCCCACAAAATACAATAATAATAATCATCACTATTAGTTACGTACGCCAAAACCACGTTCATTTTCAACCTGGATTCTTTAAGCATTAATTTTATCGGCAAAAATATAAGCGTAATTTAAAAATGTTAGTGGACCTTTATTTCCGTTCACAATAATGTGTTCTGCCATTAAAACAAGAATCAATAGGTTGCCACGTTAAATTTTGTCGATTACCCCCACCTCTTTTAAAAGCGTTCCTTGATTGTTTTAGTAAACAGCACTTCATAAGAGTTAAATTACTCTCTTTCTTAATAATATTTTCATTTTTATCGGCTAATTTATTACTAATATATTGCTCAACTAACCTAGTATTTTTCCTTAAGATACAAATGTGCCGAACTACTTCATCTTTACGTTTATTCAGCTTCATCGGTTTTCTCGTCAACTCCACAACTTGGGTGCTCATATGCGAAATTGATGCCATTGTGATAATTTGTACAAAAAATATTTTCAATTGAGTTCTTGTAATATTGTTGTTATCCAATTAGGTTTACACATAATATTTCAAAAATAAACACGTAAGCGGTTTTACACATACAATACTAATGTGTAGCGTATTTGTTAATAATACACAGATATAGCAGCTTTACACTCTTTTTTAGAAAAAGATAGTTGATGTCGCAGTGCCTGGTGTGGATTATTGATTTCCCCAATCATTGGTCACTTCCGGTCCAAGCTAATGTATTTTCCAGGAACTCGTTCTATTTTTAGATTTTCAAGAAGTGGTCAACCCTTCCCCTCCTTTTGACAATGAACTTTGACTGTCCCCTTTTGACCTAGAGATTAATGAACCTAGAGGTTTTTAAGAACGGTGTGGCGGCAAATGTAATGATATTAAATTAACTATAAAATGGTATCATATGGTATAGCACGAATATTTAATCAATTTGACGGCTAGCCAAGGTTATTAAAATTTTTACAATAGTAGCGCTTTAACTTTATGGGCGCCAGATTCTAACTATGAATAAGATCTCGCGAATCATTTGAGATCAGCTACACTACACGAAATAAACCATGAATCCAGAAACAAAATGCTTATAATACAAATACTATGTACAGGGTGTCCCAAATTGTATAGTTTTGCAAGGTATCTCGAAAACTAGAAGAGTTAGAAAAAAAGTAGTTAAAATGTCATGACTTATTTTTGATTAAACTAACCATGGTTCAATCAGATCTTCAGTAGGTAGTTGCATTTTCAAATTACAGGGCCATTTTCGAAAATTGCCAAAAACTGTCTCTTCAAATATCTTTTTTATTTTAATAAATATCAAAAAAATGTAGAGGGACTTTTGATAGACAAACCAAAACAGAGTCCAGTGCAGTGCACTATATATTTTTAAAGGGTCCAGGTAAGTAAATAAATAATAAGCTTGTGTTTTTTTTAATGGGACACCCTGTATATTTTGGGTCAGTTCGTTTCCATTTTTAATCCTCTTTCACCT
The DNA here is from genome assembly GCA_036346205.1 of Vesta saturnalis. Taxonomy (NCBI): domain Eukaryota; kingdom Metazoa; phylum Arthropoda; class Insecta; order Coleoptera; family Lampyridae; genus Vesta; species Vesta saturnalis. Next base: position 727,096 of record JARFJB010001851.1, on the reverse strand, counting down.
AATATAACATATGACAGATATATTTCTTATAGTTTATGCTACAGGGTAAATTATGTGTCGCATATATCAATAATGTCGTTTATAAATAGAACACTCTGTAAGTTTTATTATAATGTTGTTTATAATTTATTTTATATAGTAAATAAATGAAATATGAATAACTGTATGATTTTATCTCTCAAAGATAGGTAGGTATATGTTAAAATAATAAACATAGAGGAAGTTAGTAACAATTTTGAAGTAAATAAGGAAATACATAATCTCGGTTAAACAAAGACTTACAAATACATTAAAAATAACACAACAATTGCAAAATAAAAACAAAAATAAAAATTAAATTTCCTTGCCCAAATATAAAAACTACAATAAATTATCAAAATGTCCTCCATTTTCTCGGATGATCAGTTGGCATCTTTTACGTACAGATCTTACAGTATTCAGTATTTGAATAGGTTTTATTTTTCTAAATGCCTCTTGAACACAATGTAGTAAATCTTCTTTGTTATTAAAATCATTCTTGTGAATTTTATTTTTTAAAAATCCCCACACGAAAAAATCAAGAGAGTTAACCGCTGGCGAACGTGGAGGTCACCTTGCCGGTCCACTGGTTCCAATCCATTGATTAGGAAATTTCTCATTTAAATAATCTCTTACAATTAAAGAATTGTGGCTAGGAGCTCCATCTTGTTGAAACCAGAACGTGTCCCTCTCAGCTAACACCTCGTCCTCAAGTATTTCAGTTAAATTTGTGTCCAAAATATCCACATACCCAACAGACGTAAGTGTGTCTTCAAATATACAATATACCAGTTTGTTGTGGTTAAGAAAACAACTAACATTAAACCCAAATCTTCCTTGCCTTATACCCCGCACTAAATGGGGATTTATATCGTTGCAATATAATTCGTTATGTCTATTAAATATTCCCGCACTAGCAATGCGGGCTCCATCACTACATATTATGTTGGAATAAAAAGTGGGATTTACGTTGCATTTACCAATATACCACTCAGCGAACTGAATTCTTCGTTGGTTATCGGTTGGACGCAATAATTGTCGGGCAGATGTCCGATAAGGTTTAAACTTATGCTTTTTTAAAATCCTTCCTGCCGTAGTTCTTGCAACACCTATTTCCTTTTCAATTGCCCTTAAAGACGTCTTATGTTTAGCATGTACGTACGCCAAAGTATTTATCTCTTTTTCTTCGTTGTTTCTGTTATAATTATTCCGAGGTTTATTGAAACATCCATGTTCTCGTAGATTGTCATTAAGCCTTTTAAAAGTTCTTACTTCCGGCTGTCTTCTTTCAGGGTATCTTTGGAAATACAATTCAGACGTAGCATTTGCGTTTTTTCCGCTCTCGATGTAGGCTACGAACATGTCGTATTTTTCGAAATTCTCAAAATTCATATTTAATGTTATAGATAGCGACTTATAGCGATTATCAAATTTTGACACTTAAAAATTATTCATTTGTCTTCTTTGTTAAGATTTGATGGTGACAGTATCCAGGGCTACTTGATACGTATTACATTTATTTATGGCAGACCCTAAATATACTTATTTTAGGTTATTTATTGAATGAGTATATTAGGGATTCAACAAAAACAATAATTATAATTAAATGATTACATGGACCTATGCAACTAACATTACTAACTTAAAAATTGTAAATAAAAATAATTAAATATATACTTACTTATTATTATTATTTATTATGCATTGTGTGATAAAATAATACATTTCAATTCTTTTGACCACCGTATAGCAATAATACCGTTCATTAATATTGTGTTTACTAAATAAAATAAATTATAAACAACATTATAATAAAACTTACAGAGTGTTCTATTTATAAACGACATTATTGACATATGCGACACATAATTTACCCTGTAGCATAAACTATAAGAAATATATCTGTCATATGTTATATTAGGTGAAAGAGGATTAAAAATGGAAACGAACTGACTCAAAATATACAGGGTGTCCCATTAAAAAAACATAAGTTTATGTTATATCTACTTACCTGGACCCTTTAAAAAAATATAGTTCACTGCACTGAACTCTCTTTTGGTTTGATTATCAAAAGTCCCTCTACATTTTTGTTTGATATTTATTAAAATAAAAAAGATATTTGAAGAGACAGTTTTTGGCAATTTTCGAAAATCTCCCTGTAGCTTGAAAATGCAACAACCTACTGAAGATCTGATTGAACCATGGTTAGTTTAATCAAAAATAAGTCATGACATCTTAACTACTTTTTTTCTAACTCTTCTAGTTTTCGAGATACCTTGCAAAACTATCCAATTTGGGACACCCTGTACATCAAATATACCAAATAATTATGAAATTCAAAAATTACCGATAGTTTTATAATTAGGAGTCAATATATCTTCAAGTTTAATTCGTTTGCGCTATTCTGATGATTAATGAATTAAATTTAAATTTAAGTTTTGAGATTGAACATTGTATATACAAGAGCCAATTAGTCTCCAATGAATTTCCCTAAAACAAACTTGCTTTATAGGTATGGGTATTCAGCCTTAATAATCTCCAACTTGTATTTGACAAGAATCAACCCACAAATATTCTTCCCAAAATAATATGGAAGTCAAGTAGTTACCACTCTAACAATGTAATCGAATTTGACTTACATAGATGTTATAATTTGATAGTTTTTGTTCAACTCTTGTGGAGTTCGAAACTCAGGAGTTTCAAAGTTCTTAAATTTAGCAAGACGGGTATCATAAAAAAGCTAAAAGAATTGGCGTGTAAGATAACTATTGTCAAAAAATTGAAGTTTTACCTAGATGTAATGGCTTTCAAAACTTAGTACGCTTGTCACCCGTATGATTCTTAATTTGGCAATTTAAACATCAATGGGACGAGTAGTTCTTGTATCAATAATATATACAATATATACAATGTCGGTTACGTCAATTAATCCAAAATTAAAACGTTAATATTAATGCTCCAATGCTTTATCGGACACTAACGAGCACAATATATAAAAGTGAAGGACATAGAATTATCCCCAAAAGGAGTTAATCACAATTAATTATTTGTCTACAAAATCCTTCCTAACTTACTAACCAAAATACATTTTTTTTTCTAACCTAACAACGGCCTACATTTTTTTTTATTGTTTTCTCTCTTGATTTAATAATAATACTAAATTTTTACGTAACGTAACTAAGCAATAGTTCTAAACAATAACTATGCAAAACGTACACGTTACAACTAGTCTATTTTTAGATTTGGAATTGATTCCCATAGAGGTAGCTGAACTCTGGACTCTCCCTCCCCCAGGAGTTTGTTCTATTTTTTAGATTTCTAAGAAGCACCACGTGTGACCCACTTTGGAGTTTTTAGGAACTCGTTAGATTTCTAAGAAACATCACGTAACTTATAACCTACTATTACAGCTTCATCCTTCCCTCATTTCCTGCCTGGTGATATTTTTAGATTTCTAAGAATCGTCCTGCATCTCTATATATCTTTGTCTCTCTCTCTTATCCTTGATCCACTTTTAAAGATTTTCCTCCTCTCGTTTTCTGGAACCCACCGACTTCCACCAAATTCCGGGGGTCAATAAACTTTGATCCTCTTTTTAGATTTCCAAGAATAAGCACGTGTGACCTACTATGAAATTTCTAGGAACTGGTTAGATTTCAAAGAAAAGTACGTGTGAGGTAGTTTGAGGTTAATATACTTTGACCTTTCTTCTCTCCTTTTCACCTAGGAAAAAATAAGGGCGTGGTATTTGACTCATTCCCTCTAGTTTTGGCCTAGAGAAAAAGGACGTGGCATTGATCCATCTCCTCTCCTCTTAATCTACAAAAAGAGGTCTTGATCTTTGACCAATCCTCCCTCCTGTTGACCTAGAAAAAGGACAATAAATTTTGACCTCCCGCCTCTCCATTTCACCTAGCAAATAAAGAAGGGCGTGGTCATTGATTCATTTCCTCTTGTTTTGGTGATTCATCCCGTATCCTTTTGACCTAGAAAAAAAAGTCGCGACCTTTGTCCAATCCCCCCTTTTTATGGCCTAAAAAAGATCAATGAACTTTGACACCCCCTGTCCTAGAAAAAGGTCAATGAACTTAGACCTCTCCCATCTCCTTTTGACTTATTGTTGTTATTGAAATTCCGTATCTATCTGTGTCTCTCTTACACACTGTGGATCAGAAGTGCTCTAGCTATACTACTACCAAAATTATCGAATATAACTATTATTTTCGTACTAAAGAATTATGCATGTACTTAAACAACGTTTAAATTCCTAATTGAAACTTTACCATTAAAGTATTATGTCGTATGTAAATCAGCATGTGTAATTACGAATGTAATGCTCTGCAGCTTGCCCTGCAGCGGAATATTAAAGAAATATATAGAATATATACAATTAAATAGCGTTAGTTTTTCTAATTGAAACGTTTCAATTAGAGTTCTATCTCATATATATATATATATATATATATATATATATATATATATATATATATATATATATATATATATATATATATGTTGCTGTTAAAGATGAAACCAAAGTTCTAATACTTAAACAGTTCAACATACAAAACCCAACATTTCCGAATTGTAAACTAACTGTATTTGAGCATATTTGCATATTTTTGCACAACATTTTTAATTATTAAAAAATTTTAAGCATCATGATTTTTTTTAAATAGCAACGTAGGTGATATACAATTTGAAAGGGTTTAACAGGGATTACAAAAATGAATCACACATGAAGTCTAAACACAACAGAAAGGACATTACAAACGTTTTTATAATAGGAAGCGTAGGAGGTCGTGAATGTGACACAAGACGTCAATATAACAACTTTGTGTAGAGAATTATGAATGATTATGTAAACTTAAATATTTTAATACCAATGTAGTACTAGGCAGATCGCTTGTGATAATTTAAGTAGCGGAACCAACAAAATATTTTCTACATGGGGAGCATTTTATAACTTGGCGTTTTAAAAGTTAGTTAGAGTTTTGATTCTATCTTTAACAACGACCATGTATATGTACATAACATGTGTAATTAGCAATGTAATGTAATTTAAGTAGCGGAACCAACAAAATATTTTTTGCATGGAGAGCATTTTATAACTTGGCGTTTTAAAACTTAGCTAGATCTTTGATTCTATTTTTAACAGCGACGATGTATATGTATATAACATGTGTAATTACCAATGTAGTACTAGACAGCTCGCTTGAGACAATTTACGTAGCAGAACCAACAAAATATTTTCTAAAAGGGGGAGCATTTTATAACTTGGCGTTTTAAAAGTTATCAAAGGTTAAAAGTTTTGATTTAGGCCACTGTTGCATTGATCGTTTTTATTATGATTTTAATTAAAAGTACACAAAGATACCCAAAAAATTGCCAACATTATGAGGAAGACTAATGAGAATTTACTGAATGTAAAAAGATCAAGGTAGGCCAGTATACTGTCAATACAAATCCTCTCATAGTTATTTAAAACTGAAGATCTGCAATAAATTTGATTAAAATATTAAAGTGTGAATTGAAAGTAAATCTATATATATATGTATATATATATATATATATATATATATATATATATATATAATATGGGTCGCTGTTAAAGATGAAACCAAAGCTCCAGTGCTTAAACGGTTCAACATACAAAACCCAACATTTCCGAATTGTAAACTAACTGTATTTGTGCATATTTGCATATTTTTGCACAACAAAATTTTTAAATATTAAAAAATTTTTAGCATCATGATTTTTTTTTAAATAACAACATAGGTCATGTGATATACAATTTGAAACGGTTTAACAAAAATGAATCACACATGGGGTCTAAACACAACAGAAAGGACGTTACAAACGTTTTTATAATAGGGAGCGTAGGATGCCGTGAATGTGACACAAGACGTCATTATAACAACTTTGTGTAGAGAATTATGTATGCTTAAATAAACTTAAACTATTTTATTGAAGGAATTTAATGTAAACCCTATGTTACTTTTACATCTAGCAAAAAATAATTTATAAGCAACTTAAATTTATGATTAAATAAACATAACATCTACATAACACAATGTTGATGTACTGACGCCTTGTGTACATTCACGGTCTCCTATGCTTCCTATTAGAAAACGTTTGTAATGTTCTTTCTGTTGTGTTTAGACGCCACAGTGATGCATTTTTGTAAACAGGGCGTTAAACCCTTTCAAATGGGATATCGCATTACTAATGTTACTGTTAAAAAAAATCAAGATGGCGGCTATGTTTAATATTTTTTAATTCAAGAAAAATATTTTTGTACAAAAATATGCGCAAGTACATTTAGTTTCAATTCGAAAATTTTGAGTTTTCTATGTTAAACCGTTTAAGCACTAGAGCTTTGATTCTATCTTTAACAGCCACCATGTATATGTATATAACATGTGTAATTACCAATGTAGTACTAGACAGATCGCTTGTGATGATTTAAGTAGTGGAACCAACAAAACATTTTCTGCAAGGGGAGCAGTTTATAACTTGGCCTTTTAAAACTCAGCTAGAGCTTTGATTCTATCTTTAACAGCGACCGTGTATATGTACATAACATGTATAATTACCAATGTAGTACTACACAGATCGCTTTTGATAATTTAAGTAGCGGAACCAACAAAATATTTTCTACATGGGGAGCATTTTATAACTTAGCGTTTTAAAAGTTAGCTAGAGCTTTGATTCTATCTTTAACAGCGACCATGTATATGTATATAACATGTGTAATTACCAATGTAGTACTAGACAGATTTCTTGTGATAATTTAAGTAGCGGAACCAACAAAATATTTTTTACATGGGGAGCATTTTATAACTTGGCGTTTTAAAAGTTAGCTAGATCTTTGATTTTATCTTTAACAGCGACCATGTATATGCATATAACATGTGTAATTACCAATGTACTACTAGAAAGATCGCTTGTGATAATTTAAGTAGCGGAACTAACAAAGTATTTTCTACATAGGGAGCTTATTGTAACTTGGCGTTTTAAAAGTTAGCTAGAGCCTTGATTCTATCTTTGACAGCGACCGTGTGTATGCACATAACATGTGTAATTACCAATGTAGTACTAGACAGCTCGCTTGTGATAATTTACGTAGCGGAACCAACAAAATATTTTCTACATGGGGGAGCATTTTATAACTTAGCGTTTTAAACGTTATAAAAAGGTTAAAATTTTCCATTTGGGCCAACTATGTTGGCCACTGTTGCATTAATTGTTTTTATTATGATTTTAATTAAAAGTACACAAAGATACCCAAAAAATTGCCAACATTATGAGGAAAACTAATGAGAAATTTACTGAATGTACAAAGATCAAGGTAGGCCATTATTCTGTCAATACAAATCTCATAGTTATTTAAAACTGAAACTGTAATAAATTTGATTAAAAAATTAAAGTGTGAAAGGTAAATTTACGCTGTGATAAATACTATGAATACATTGGTTTATTAAAAAAATCGGCGCTTGTTTTGTTAAAGAAATTATGTAGTGATATTTGCATTGAATGGATTAAGTGTATGCCAGTACTGAAGTCCTCAAGGTCAATTTAAATACTGGGAAATTGATTTCATCTAGCGCAAACTAATTAAGTAAGATTATTACTATAAAATATATTGCTTGGATAAAAATTTCGATTTAAACTTAATACCTGCCTACCCTAAATTATTGATTTTGTCGAATTAACAAGGTAAAAAACTAACAAATATGCTTTATGTGTGTATATAATTGCTTTCTTATATACGTACGTAAAGTACGTATGTAATCGGTTTTAATTTTCAAACACATTTTGTTATATATCTCGAGGTTTTGTGGGCGAAACGAAACGAAAAATATATTTTTAGGAATATCTTTAGGATATCTTTTGAACCATTAAAGCTTTCGATGTGAAATTTGGTGCAAAAATTCCGTGCCATAAAATCTAGGTCAAGTTCGTTAATGAGCAAAATCTAACCAGTAGCGGGGTATTTTTAGGGGATCAGAAAACTAAAAAAGTTCATTGCTTCGCATTTTAAAAAGTTACATAATTAAAATAACAAACTAATACTTTTTTATATAATTTCAAAATAAAAAAATATATAATAACCAGTGGCTCGCCCTTTTTAGGCTGCAAAATTGTGCATATTTTACTTTATCAACCGATTTTTTTGAAAGTCGGGTATTGGGTTTTTTAAGATCGCCAAGAATAAATAATTTGTAAAAATTACAAAATTCAAAATGGCGGATCAAAAATGGGGGATTATCGTGTTTATTTAATTTATCAACGGATTTTTTTTAAAGTTGGGTATTGGGGTTTTTAAGATCGCTAAGAATAAATCATTTGTCAAAATTGGAAAATTCAAAATGATGGATCAAAAATGGGGAATTATCGTGTTTAAAACCGATATTACTCAAATTCAGGTATTGCAGGCTTTGAAGTAATTTATTTACATATATGAGAAAGCATTATCGCAGATAATTTGGCAGCGGTTTTTATATTTAGTTTATGATTAACGTAACTCGTTTAAGCTGATGCACAGTAACAATTTTAAATAAAAATTTTGAATAATTGTATAATATATGTATACGGTGAAATTAATAGGTTACCGGTGTGAAATTGTAGTATATTTCTTTCCAATAAACATTTTTGAACTTTAATTAACTTTACCTTGGTTAAACAATGTACTTAGAGTTAGTGAGTACAGGTTTACTAGACTTCAGCATTTGAATATGCAGTAATACTATTTTATTAAGGAAAGCTTTTTATATTTTATGCAAGTTATCACTTCCGAATATTTATCGAAAAATTCAGTACTGATGGCGTCCTTAATATTTATCACTTACGTATGAGCGTAGCCTGGCACATAATCATAACATTTATTCAAATAATCCAGTATTGCCGAAATTGTTACCAGTACTACATAAGAGTATGTGTTAAAGAGGTGACAGGATAAGCATTAAGGAGCAGAGTACAAAGGTGGATAGAATATGAATAAACAAAATCTACAATAGTGTGCGAAATAGTTGCATAAGCAAAATAAATTATTAATTTGGCGGAGTCGAATTTTATTTATCATTAGTTGACGAATATACAGGGTGGCCCTTTAGTGCGAGGAAGTCCAATATCTCGTGAAATACACCATATGTGAAAAAATATTTCAAATAGAAGTTGTAGCAATTGCAATATTGCACATTTGTAAAATAGTTTCAGGTATACAGGGTGCTCTGATTAGTTGCGGCATTTTAACAAGATATTTTTTTAAATGGCAACGGTAGTATGTTTTTACATTATTGAGATCGCCACAGCGATCTACATACGTTACCAAAGATATAAAAATTTACTGAAAATGGCTTCATCATAAATGAATTACATAACAGTTTACTAATAACATTTTAAGCAAACTTTTTGTATAGTTACAAAAACAAAGAGTGTATAAAATGTATGGGACAAGATAAAATGTTCTTTTATACACAGGGTGTTTATTATGAAGGCACAAAATCATCACATTTTAAATCCCTTCAAATTATGTCTACACCGAATGGTCTATACAACTAGTATTTTTTGAGAAATTATCTGTTTAATAAAAATTTTACATTTTCAATTTCATTTTTTCTACTGGAACACCCTGTAGGTATAACATTCCATAATTTATAAAATTTCTAAATCCATTTGATCTATCTTAATAACTATGGCATATAAAACTGTTATGTTGTGAGAAATTATCAGTTTAATGAAAATTTTACTCTTACACAATTTCATATTTTCTAATGGAACAATCTGTAACATTCCATTATTTCTAAAATTCCTAAATCCCTTTGATCAATTTTAATAACTATGACTTCTAAAACTGTTATTTTGTCAGAAATTGTCAGTTTAATGGAAATCTTATTCTTTTTATTTTTATCAAGTAGGCTGGTACTTAGGCTGGATTTTGTTATTATTACTATCAAGAATAAATAGCTTAGCGTCTCATACCCTTCGTGTAAAATACTTTGCCAAAATGAATTTTGACACTCAAGAGTTGATAGATATGATTTTTGTTTTGGGTGAAAGTCACAAAAATTGTTTATTGGTCTCAAGATTATACTATCAAAAATATACACGTAGCCTAGAAAAGAAGTTTATTGTTAAGGTTTACACAAACTGGAAATGTTGCATATCCAAATAGCGAAAGAACAAAAATTTCATTAATACCAGATAATCAGATGACAGTTATGCTAAAGGTTGTAGAAAATCCTAACATATCAGCTAGAACATTTCAAATCAGAGCGACATAAGTTGTACTGGTGTCCAACGAATTCTGAGCACAAACAAAATACATCCATACCACATTCAAAGGATGATTTTGAAAAAAGAATAAGTTTTTGTGAATGGGCTTCAGAAAAAATTGAACGGAACAGGTACTTTTTTGAGGATGTTTTGTTTTGTGACATTTGAGAAAATGGGTTTTAAAACAAACAATTTCCATTATTATTCTACCGAACAACCACATTGTATAAGGATTATTAGTCAGATGAGGTGGTCCTTGAACGTTTGGGGTGGAATCATAGGAAAATATGTAATCGGGCCGTATTTTTTGATGGAAAGTTAACTGGATAAATTTACTTGAATTTTTTGCAAAATCAATTACCCCATTTAGCATGATATTTGCCCAATCCAGTCAAGCAAATAGTGCAGTTCTTACACGATGGATCTGCAGTTCATAATACCGTTTTAGTCAACACATTTTTAAATAACAGGTCTCCTGGCAGGTGGATAGGTAGAGCAGGTCCAGTTAAATGGCCACCGCGTTCCTCAGGATTAACGAAAGCAGATTTTTTTGTGGGGTTACATTAAAAATCAAGTTTATAAAATACCTGTCACGACTAAAGAGTATATGAAACAACGGATAAGAGCTTTCCGAAGTATCGACAACAACAGTATGTTAAGAAATGTTAGCAGAGCAATTAACGATGGAGGCATTTGTTGTTTAGAACTAAAAGGTAGCCGATTTTAGCTCTTTGTCATTATTCATTTAATAATTGTTATAAAATAATTTAGAATAAATTTTCAATTTAACAATAAAGATTTTACACAAAAAAAAAGTAATACATGAATTAAAAAGATTAAAATGTGAGGCTGGGGCAAATGTAATGAATGATTACGTTCACCACAATCTCTCTGATTACACTTACACCGTACATGCACTTTGTGGGGCAAATGTAGTCACTGCTACATGGTTTTAGAGGTCATAGTTATTGAGATAGATGAAGTGACTTTGGAAACTTTATAAACTATGAAATGTTATACATACAACCTATAGGGTATCCCATTTGAAAATATTAAATTGTTCAGCGTAAAATTTTTATTAAACGGATAATTGCTCATGAACTACTAGTTGTAGAGACCATATGGTGTATACATAAATTGAATAGATTTAGTAGCTTTACAAAAGCTAATGAAGTTTTGACCCGTTAAAATGTGATGATTTTGTGCCTTCATAATAAACACCCTGTGTATGAAAGAACATTTTATCTTGTCCCATACATTTTATACACTCTTTGTTTTTGTAACTACACAAAAATTTTGCTTAAAGTGTTATTAGTAACCTGTTATGTAATTCATTTATGATGACGCAATTTTCAGTAAATTATCATATTTTTGGAAATAATTTGGCAACGCGGTAAAATTTTCTCGAGAAAATATAATGACGTAAGTAGATCGCTATGGTGAGTTCGATCATGTAAAAACATACTGCCGATGCGATTTAGAAAATATCTCGTTATAATGCCTCTACTACCCAGAGGTGCTTGAATCTATTTTACAAATGTGCAATGTTGCTATTCCTACAACTTCTATTTCAAAGATTTTTTTACATGTGGTATATTTAATTTAACCTTGTATAATTTGTTGTCTTGAGTATTTGCACTTTTATGTGTAATGAACTAATTTAATTATTTTTTTGATACGCTATTATTCTGTTAACTGAGTTTTATTTGAAAAGATTTAGTGAATTTGTTTTAAAATTAAACCTTCTAAATAAACAGTTGGTAAAGTAAGTGTTCCTGAGTACAGCAAGTTTTTTTATTTTCTTGATTTACCCTCACAATATTAAGATGGCACCCACACTTATTGGTTTCTATAGATGAGTGTGTTGTGTGTTCTGTCAATGTAACTTCCCTGAGTTTAGCTTGGCCGGTTCTTTTGGTGTCAGTTTTTTATCATGACATGAGTACATTCGTTTGGTGATTTCTGGGAATTATTTTAAATTTAAAACTTAAACCTTCCTGACCAGGTTTGTTTAGGAATAAGCAAACAAACCCTAAATTACTTTTAAACAGAAGAATGCGTAAAAACTTTAACTGAATCATTGCGGATGAGTAGCGCCGGGGAGAGGTGTCTCATGGCGGACTCGAGAATGGGGATATAATTATTACTGTGAAATGCATCTGTTTCCCTTTATCTTAGTGCAAAGTTCCCACTTAAAGAAAGACGGTTTATATGATATACGTCTGCTATATATTTTAAATGCAGGACTTAAAAACGTATCTCGATTCTAAAGTCAAAGCGCATGACGCTGTCAGATGTTTTCTTGGCTATTTAACTTCAAATTATTCTTCGTACTTCGTTTCTTATAATCGCATCGTGTTTTGTAGTTATAATAGTTTATCTTTCGCTTCGTAATTTATTAGTTTCCATTGCATTTGTAAACAACAGTTTTTTCAAAACTATAATTATTAATATTCACTTTTACGAGGTAAGTTTATAATGCAAAATGTATTTCCAATTGATTGAATGCATTTATTTATTTTGCAGCAAATAATGATGTCATTAAAAGGTAAATCTTTGAAAAGCCAAACTCAAGTAATGTTAATGAACATGCTGCATTATTTCGAGACGGAACGCGATAACGGGGGGCCAAGTTTACCTTTAACTTCCATTATCCACGTACGCTAATAATTTTCACTATTTAAATTTATATTTATGTAATATTATGTTGCAGCGGACTGCTCTCGCATGCAGCATTTCCGAGAAAACCGTAACTTGGACAAAGGCAAGAATGGCTCTCGCTTTAGAATCTGGGATATCGGCGCCGGATTCACCGCAAAAACATAGGCTGCGTTTGAAGTCGAAGTCAGAGGATGTCCACGAATACGTGAAAGACGTTTTGAAACGAAAAATTTACACCATACATGCAACTGGTAAATAATTCAGAAATTATTGTTGAAATGGAGTTAATCACTGTTTAATTTTAGGCTCACATATTACTATCGAAAAACTCCAAACTGAACTTAAAGAAGATAAAATATTTACCTTCAGTAAAACGAGTTCGAAACCATTGTTACACAAAATTGGTTTTGAATTCCAAGTTGACAATGGAAGAAGGCGTTTAATGGAGCAGGTTTATATTGCTGGTGCTCGAGCAACATTTTTGCGAAAATATTTTGCTAATAAAAGTTGTGAAATTAGTTACGATGCTGTCTTTTTGGATGAGACGTGGATTTTTAGTCGAGGAAGCGTTCGAAAATCATGGCATGATAATGATTTGAAAAGCACAAAAAACAAACCGCTAGGAGAAGGGAAACTGTAACTAAAATAGTCCGATTTGTTAAAAACATTTTTAACCAAATAAATTTTAGTTTTTATCGTACTAAATGCTGGCAACAAGGATGGTTTTATACCTAATTCATCATTGGTATTTTCCAGTAAAAGCAGACTACCACGATAATATGAATGCTGATTTACTTCAAAAATGGTTTCAAGAACAGCTTTCACCAAATTTAGCAAAACCAAGTTTGATAATTCTTGATAATGCCAGTTATCATTCTACATTAGTAGAAAAATTACCTTCAAGTAGTCGGAAGAAAGAAGATCTTCAATTTTTAAGAAAACACAACATTCCTCATTCGAATGATATGCTGAAAGTTGAATTATTACAAATTGCCAAGGATTTACAAGTTCCAAAAATATATGCAATTGATGAAATCGTTCATCAATGGGGGGAAATCAAATTTTACGTTTACTTCCGTATCACTGCCAATTCAACCCCATCGAGTTCATATGGGCAAATTGTACACAGTATTACAACAAAAACGTTGGAAGACAGGGCTTCAGGGACGAGAATGTTTTATCGCTATGGAAGGATTCATTAAACCAAGTAACTGGAGAACTGTGGCAAAAGTGTATTTTACATGCGGAAATGGAAATGAGCCAGTGGTGGGACGTTCAAAAAATAGCTGATGAAATGGTAAAACCTCTAGTAATCAATGTCGGAGAGTCGAGTGAAGATGATAGTGAAAGTGAAGGTGATGACTTTTAATTATACGATGTCCAAATATTTGAATTTAAAGCAAAAATTAGAATCTTAGTTACTTTATAACATTATAAAGAATTATTATATTTAACATAAACGTGTGTGGTGTGTAGCTGTACTTAGGTTTACATTCGTTTATATATATATATATATATATATATATATATATATATATATATATATATAAATTGACAAACTGTAAACTGAGATTTTTAAAATCGGTTATATTATTAACTAATAATAAATCTCATTTTTAATCCAATACCGTGTATTTATTTATGACAAAATCAGTTATTTATAAGTGGCTTCGATAACCAAATTACAGTCTTGACTCTTTTGACGCAGTGAGATCTGTCGGATAAAAACGGTCCTTCGTAATTAACCAAACTTTTCGCACTTCATTCGGACACTGCCTACTGCTAGCTAATTCGTTTCTTATTGAAAATTATTGATATAATTAATTTGTAAAACAGATCCAAAACGAAATTTGGTTGACCCGGTCTCAGTTCTGATAATCGTTTACAGTTGTACAATATATTTTATCATATGACTACCTACACTCGGTGGACTTTACATGCCAGAATAAGTGCGAACTGACCTTAAACGAAATTCGACTTTATCTATACGAGTGGAGGGGACTTTTAAGACATTTAGGATGCTAAATCCCGAGATATTCTAGCAATAATTTTATTTAAATTTGACAGAGCGCGTTAAATTTGAAAATAACCTAGAAACATTGACGATGTTTTGTTGGTATTCAAAATTACTAACTATACACTGTGTCTCTTGAATTTCTGGACATAGGGAATTCCCATGTTAAAATAAACTATTGTAAATATTGGCTCCCCTAATTATTTTACAGTAAAATGTCAAATGTAAAACTTCTTAAGGAAAAAAGGTTGCTTCTTATGTTACAATTGCATTTACATTTGGTTCATCCGTTTTCGAGAAAATTAGGAAAAACTTAAGGGCTTTTTCGTAACCGGTAACGTTAATAAGCCATGTCAGGATAAATACAATAAGGAGCACAAATAAAATAAGTCTGTTATAAACAAGAAGATGATATTCTAAATAAACAAATTAATTATGAAAATTGGAAAATAAATAACAAAAAATCATCATTTCTACTATTTGATCAAGTGAATTGCCAGAGTAATGCCATTTAATAAATTTTACTTTTTCTTCAATGGTGTAATAATTCATTTTTATAAACAAATTTTTCTTTAAAAAGTAATAATCTGTCCCAAATAAAGTTTTAATGATGAATGAATTGTTTTTGAACAATGAATGATTTACAATGACAATTAATAATTATTGTTAGCATTGGCTGTCTAAACCAAAGCAACCTTGACCAGTTACGAAAAAGCCCTTAAGTTTTTCCTAAATTTCTCGAAAACGGATGAACCAAATGTAAATGCAATTGTAACACAAGAAGCAGCCTTTTTTCCTTAAGAAATTTTATATTTGACATTTTACTGTAAAATAATTAGGGGAGCCAATATTTACAATAGTTTATTTTAACATGGGAATTTCCTATGTCCAGAAATTCAAGAGACACAGTGTATGAACCAATAACGACATACGTTTTTAAAATCTTAAACCATACTTTACTAAAAGATGAGTCATAAGACACCTCTCGCCGGCCCTACTTTACCACTCATCACGATCAGCGTCAGAAATCACAAACTAATCTATCGAATAAACTACACTTTTGTTAGATAAACGTCAGACAATTAAGAGTTAATGGAGTCTTAAATACTTCATTCATAAGATACTGTGTCAGTGTGAATATTAAATATAACCCTCCTCAAAATTATCACGGGCAATTTGTAAAGATTTTACACACTTGAAATAATCGTAAACTATAATTATACTTAATAAACTACTTATCTTTTTTGCGTTTTTTATGGTGTATAATAACACTTACTGTTATCTTCGTCAGTAGTAATATCTGTTAAAATTGTTAAAGATGTTGTAAACAATTTTAACAAATATTACTTCTGACGAAGATAACTGTAAGCGTTATCAAACATTTAGATTGCATAATTTAAAATACACCATTAAAAAACCCAAAAAAGATAAGTATTTTATTATGTGTGATAATGGTGAAAGCTTACATTTTCATATAATTATACTTATCTTAGGAGTAAGTGTTCTCATATAAATTTCGAAAGAAATTGTATTGCTACTAAAGAATAAAAACTTAATTAAAGTTAAGTGTCAAACAAACTTATACAATATGTAAACACAAGAATGAATCTGTCATAAGCATAACAATCAGGTACATATGTTTGAAGCTTGAAGTCCTGCTACAACATTTTTTTTTAGTAACGGTAAACAGTTAGATCTGTATTGGAACAAAGAGTATGAGATTTTGCAGTGAGTCAACTGAAAAAATCTGCAGTAGCTGAACATGCCTTAAACAACTCAATTCAATTTAGTAATATAGAGATATTATCAATAAAAACTTCCGTATAAAGTAAAATAACATTTCATAGTAGGCTTTTAAATACATGTATCTAATTGTTATAGCAGTTTTCATAATTTATAATGAATTTGACACTTTAATTAACATTAAAAGTTTCATTCTGCACTGACGACGATAGCTGTAATTGCTTTTGCAACATATAAGGTTTGTATAATTAATAATTTAAAAACCACAAAGATAAGTAGCTACTTTTTCATAATAGTAGTAGTTTTTAAAATGTGGTTTACAAAGGATACACTAGATACATTTACTTTGACGGGCTTCAGCATAAACTTTAAGGTGCTTGACGTTAAATAACTTGTCTTTGATCACAAAGCTCTATATTTTAATTGTTATTGTATTATTTGCAATTGTTTGTCAACGATCATTAGCCCAGTAACATATTGTACTTAAAATAGTTTTTTTAAAAAATAAACGTATAATTAGAAACGACCTCAAAGAAGTACAGAATATAATTCAAAGCGCAGTAAAAAATGGTACGATTTTGTATCCCATAATTACGAACCGATCAAAAAACGGGCTTAATCCACATCTTAATATTCCTTTAAGAATTTTAATTTAAATCTTATGTGTTTCTTTATTGCCGAAGAGATTACTTCAATTATCGTTCAATGCTAAATTACTGCAAATGAGTTTATTGCACAACCCTGCCAATTAAGGCTATATTATGTTAAATAAAATATATTATATTAAATACACGTTATTAATATTTGTCCATCACTATTGCTAAAAAATATTAATTTCATTTTTGACAAGCTATAAAGAATTGTAATTTAGTTTGAGAAAGTAAAAAGGATGTACTTTTACCTGCAATATGCACTCAAGGATAAAAATTAAAACTGGAGCAATGCATTTCTGCCAATTATTTATTGTTATGGGTTTGATTTAAAAAAAATGTATTACCACACCTTAGTGATGGTAAACGCAAGAAGTTTGAGTCGGCGATACTAGTTTAGTTAAGAGGAACACAAAACGTGTTAAAAAATTAATTTGTGTATTCGTGAAAATATTCATTGACTAAAATTAGATGATGATGGATCTTGTATTATTATCAATCAGAAATATGATACGTATATCGACCTGTCTTAAGAAACAGGATACCTTTAACGCAGATATAAGCTGACGTGCGCAATTTTAAATTCGATGTTAAATCAAATATCACTTCATCATATGTATTCATTTTTATAATAAAAAAACTGATTTGAATTTTAGATTTATATTCCATTGACCCAAAAAGTTTAGACTGTTACTTTTAAAGAAGTCATGCATAAAATAATCATCTTTTTAATATCGCACTATGTAGTGATCATCAAGAAAATAAATGTTATTGACACCATGTTGGCAGTTGCTTAAGTGATTAATGAGCTTGGTTGATGCACTTACTGCATACAACTCTGGATTTTATTTATTTTTTATTTCTTACAGTTAATATATTATTCAGAATAATTAATGTTCGTTGAGTTCAAGTTTCAGCATTGTTGTACTACAAATGGAACATCACAAGCAATACATTTTTAATTTACCACCAAGTGTGTTGATTAGAACATTTTACAATTTCCTCAGTATTACAAAGATAAAATGGTTTTGTACTTACTTTCATAGTCGATTACATGTTTAGTGTGACAATAAATATCAATAAGAAATGTAACCTGATTTCGTTTTTTTTTTGTTTTTTAGGTACTTGATTTCTAGGTACGGTGCGGTGCTATAAAAAAAGCCTCGGGCTAAGTTTATAGTCAATACGTTAGTTATACTTTGGTTAACTTGCAGCAAATTAGTTTTGGTCGTAAATATCTTTTCCATTTGCCAATTATAACTGCATACGTAAACGTATACTGACGTAACTTGGAATGCTAAGAGGATAAAATGGTAACGTTAGGTAGGTACAGTTCGCAAAAAAGGGTGCATATTTTAGACGGACTTTAGAATAACCTCTTTCTGTACAATGGTTTAGTAATTATTTCTATACTAATTCTAACAATTCTTATTCTGCGTAAATGTACAAGTTTACTACGCCAGTTCTAAAAATCGCATTAGAGCTATATGTTAAAGAGCAATCACGTGTTGCAATAACTTAACAACGGATCGTAATCCTGGATGCTATAATAATGTTCCACTATCATAACTTAACCTAACTTAACTTAACTTAACCTTTACGTCATTCCTTTGCGGGGAAAGCCATCCCTGCCTCTTATTTATTTTTCATTCACAATTTTTCTCCGTGCTTTCCTATCTCCGCATACCTTCCTAGCTTCCGCAAGGTTCATACATTGTCTCTGACATGCCCTTTTATTTTTAAAACTCCTTATCTTTCTTTCCTCTATTATACATTCTACTGCATTCTACTGCGGACTACCAGACCCGGCTGTTCCTCTAACCTCACCCACACATATTTGCTTCGTTAATCTTGTTCATTCTCTCAATGTGACCAAACCAACGTAATGTTCTACTTTTATATCTATTCATCATCGTCTTTTCCTAGCCACACTCCGTTATTATGCATTCATTCTTCATCTTGTCCCTTCTCGTTTTACCACATGCGCTTCTCAGGAATCTTATACCCACGGGATTTATTTTTCTTTCGTACTTTTTTTAATCACTTTCCTTCCAGCACTGACCCTTCGTTCAATCTCGCCCTCCATTGTACCATCTGCAGTAAACACTCTACCCAGATATACCAGCTCGTCCACTTGCTTCACAATTTTATCTTGCAGGGTAAATACTCTACTTTCCTTTCCACCTTCCCGATTGAACACCACAATCATAGTTTTGTTCACGTTTACCTTTAGGTCCATGCTCTCACAGACTGCATCAAACTTCCTCAGAGCGATTTGTAGCTCATTCGCACTGTCACTTAATAAGACTGTGCCATCTGCATACACCAGAAGTCGTACATTTACGTCCCCAACCATTACACTATTACACCATTTGTATCTGTACATATTTGTCTAACACTTCTATCCATGTATACATTGAACAACCACGGTAAAATTACTCAGCCTTATCGTAATCCTTGCTCAATATTAAAGTATTCACTCACACCTCCTCTCACCCTTAACTCATGCCCGACTACCGTTGTATACTGCCTTTATTCCATTTATTAAACCTTTATTTACGCCATATTTATTTAATATTTTACACAGCTTCTCCCTATTCACACTGTCGTATGCTTTCTCCAGATCTACAAACGCACAGTACAGCTTCCTTTTTACCCTTAAACACTTTTCGATCACCTGCTGAAGAGCAACCATCTGTTCGACACATCCTCTCCCTGACATGAAGCCACCCCGCACATCCCAAATCTTAGTTTGTGTAGTTTCTCGTACTCTATCAATCAGAATTCTTCCAAACACTTTACCAGGGACGCTGAGCTAACTTATTCCTCTGTAGTTCTAGCAATCACTCTTGTTCCCCTTCCCTTATACAGTGGTACAATTATAGCGGTCTTCCAATCCCTCGGCAGTTTTCCGCACGTAAGGCATACAATTCACACAATCTTCGTATAAGCTTTACACCTCCATACTTTAGCATTTCACCAGTGTTTAGATCTACGCCTGCACCCTTGCCGTTTTTCAACCTTCCTACCGTTTTCTCTATCTCATTTATCCCAATATCCTCAGTTTCATTCACCATTCCTTCTACATTATTTTATTTAACCCTTCAGTCTTATTTTCATCACTGCTGTACAGCTTTCCGAAATACTCTTGCCAGCATTTCCTCACTCCACAATCGTCCCATACTATCTCGTTGCTCGTATTCATCACTTCTGCAGCGTTCTGTTTTGGGCCACGTTTTGTATTTTTGACCTATTTCCAGAAAAGTTTCTTGTTTCCTTCAAAATTATTCTCCATTTTCTTTACTTCCACAGCCATCACTTCCTCTTTACTTATTCTCACTGCCTCCTTCGCTTCTTTGTTTGTTAATCTGTACTCATACAATTGCTTTTTCTCAATCTCATTTTTTACAGCAAGTATTGCCATGTACGCATCTTTTTTCTTACATACTGCCTTTTTTACCGACCCATTCCACCAAGCACATTTTTTCTGTCTACCTACAGCCGTCCTTCCACATATCCTCACCGCACAATTGACAACACAGTTTTTCAAGCTTATCCATGCACTTTCAACGTCAGTGTCTTTTATTTGTTCGTTCCAAACTGCTTTATTCACATTCAACTCTTTACTCACAGCATCTGCGTATTGAATTCTCGCACTATTATCCAGTAGTTTGTCTACCCTAATTCTGGACGTTCGAACTACGTTTGCTTTCCTTCTCCAGACCCACTTTTGCCCTAAACACACTCTCGATATAACCAAAAAGTGGTCCGATTCACACTCCGATCCGCGCATTACTTTTGTGTCTTTCACCAGGTTTCTAAATCGTTCATCATACACTATCAAGTCTATCATACTTTTAGCTTCACCTCTTTGCCATGAATACGTATGCACATTTTTATGTTTAAACCACGTATTGGATACAAACAGGCTTCTGTCCAGACAGATGTTCACCAGGCGTTCACCATTCTCATTGTCTCTTTAGTCTCCGAACTTTCCTAGAACGCGTTCAGCATGTTCTCTCTGTACACCTACCCATCCGTTCATATCCCCCACTATCATCACTTTTTCGTTTGGCTTACCTACGTTCCATACGTTGTCTACTTCATTCCAGAAGTTCTCATGCTCCTGGTCTCTTCTTCCATTCACCGGTGCATATCATGCAATAAGAAAAATTCTTCGACACTCCACTTTCATTCTAACCCATATTACACGGGGAGATATCAATTCGTACTGTTTAACACATCTTTTCGCGCTTTCACTTACGATCACCCCAACGCCTTTTGCACCATGTACTTCAGTCTCAACTCCTCCATCTCCACAGTATCCTTTCCTTTGCGCTTTGTCTCCGATACATACAGAATATCAAGGTGTCTTTCGTGCATTACATTCGCAATTTCAAGTTCTTTACCATGAATACACATTCCACTCATTCCTTACACAGTCGTCAGCAAAGGGGCCTGTCTGTTTCGACCTTGACCGCCCCTTGTAGCCAGGTCGGTGCCAAGTATGTCTGTGGCTGCCCGTGTCTGTCCGTGTCTGTCCGTGTCTGTCCGAGTCTGTCCGTATCTGTCCGTATCTGTCCGTGACTGTGCGTGTCTGTGCGTGTCTGTCCGTGTCATTATTAAAAATAATGATCTAACAGTTCATAATTTACTATTATTTATAATTTGTACCAAAAATTTTTAAACTAAATTTTATTTGAAATAGCCTATGAAAATTATGGTTAATAATATCACAGTATTTATCACAAGGTCGTTGATTAGAAATTTTTAAGAAACTAGCATTTATTGAATGTCATGTTGAAAATTTCACGTCAATTCGTTTAGAATTTTCTTTAAGAAAAACTAATGGAAAACGATTAACTTTTATTACAATTTGCAGTGATTATAAGTGATAGTAAAATATTACGACACACTGTTCTTCATCCTGGAAACTGGAATGGATTTATTCCTGGTGACGATTTAATATCTGCCATTAAATCAGGCGGAGATTATCATTGGGAGATAAATCAAATAGTTTGTTTACATTGATTTGAGAATCAACTAGTTAGCCCATCAGTACAAGCTTCTATAACGTAATATTCAACTTACGAAAACACCACTTTCAGAAAAAAAAGGTGATTTACAAAATTGATTAACTCGTAATGGAGTAATTCATGAGAAACGTGACTGGTGTCATGCTACTGACTTATCATATTATATCATTAACGATAGTATTTAAACCCAAAATGAAAGTATTTGACTATTTGAAAAATTGTATTAAATGTAAAATTAAATAAATGTAAAATGGTATGTACGCCTAGGATGACTCCTGTCCGCTACCGTATTTGTGAGTGAAAATGAAAATCTTCAATATTAAAGTGTAGAGTAACTTGTAAGTACAAATTAGAGATTTGCATTGCAATGGAAATTTTACAGGTATGTGAAGTAATTGGAGTTTTAGAATTTTACGGAAAAAGCCACGTATTTCATTCCCTCCCTAAGGGAGAGGGCGGGCTGCTTAAGCTTTCCAAGCTCCTTCAGCCACAATCATGGATTCCCAGTATACATACATACATTACGTATATATGCATGGTGGGATTAAGGATGGGCGTGGTCAGGATAGGATTGGAAGGAACGGAGTTAGGGTTCTGAGGGGGAAAATACTACCCCAGCATGCGCCTAAGTAGCAGCACGTGGTGTGCGTATACGCAGTGACCATGCCGCTACAATAACGGCAATCGAACCCTATTATATTAGCTCGGTATTTTTTGCGGAAAAACATAGAACCTATTGGTCGAAGTGATAAAAATTGATGTTTCGAGACAGATTTTGGAATTTTCCTTTCGTAACAGTAACATAATGTATATTTTATAACGTAGTACATTGGTTATTGTTGGTTTTATGCATTCAATCGATAGTGTGGAATTCTCTAAACTATTTCGAAATAAACCTTTAAACTATAAGGAATACATAGAACTTTCAGAATTTTGGTCATGATCATAACGCAATTTAAGATTAATTAGTAACATTTGTTGTAAAAAATGTACCAGAAGAACAAAGCCTCTGGATAATCTTCAAGTTACGTCACTCCCTCTGAATAAATTTGTAATAATTTTAAATTTAGATCGTAAAATTTTAGCCATCTCGATCACGTCACCATTCAGCAATAAAATTCTTTGCTAGTTGCCAAATGCATATTGATTTAGTGCCAACATGCTGCAAATGAAAGTATCGCCGATCCATAAATAAGGGTCGTTTTCGTTTTGTTTCATTCCGCCATAACTTTAATGACGGTTATAAGTGATCAGTAAATTTTTCAATATAAAAATCTACTGTCGTTGACAGAATTGAATAGTAATACAGCATCCTTTGTTGAGTGTATTGTGTATATTAGTTCGCGTTGTTAAAAAGTAATAGACGATTTACATTAAGATTCTTTCTTTACATGAAGTTTAATAAACAAAAAATTCAAGTATAAGTACTTTCAATTAACGTTCATAAGAGACAAAGTGAATTAAAGTTGTAAATTAAGCCTTCGAGTGTTATTAAATGAACAATTAGTGTGAAAGTATAAATCTTAGTTTACGGGAACGCAAGAAAACGACTACGTTTAAATTTATGTGGAATTACATTGTTTAAAACATTAGCGCTATTAAACGATTGAGTGTGCTGCACAGTATTAATAGTTTAGTAAAAAGTGTTGTACAGTACGTTAGTGTGTAGAGAACAGCTTTTGGTGATTTATGACCGCAAATTAAACTAACTAATGCAGTTATTATTACTTAATGCACCTTTCGGCTTTTTAAGTAAAATAAAGGGAAAATTTGGTTCCACGTTGTTGATGACTGCTGCATTCGGGGTTCAACAGATTAATTACGTTTCCACTACCGTACATGATTACTCATTGTCATCATTATGACAATTTTGTTTCATATAATTCATGTGACGAATGTTGTAAAAGTGATTTGAGATTTGAATGGAGTTCAGCTATCGTATTTGCTATACTCATTTCGAATTCATGATCAACATAATTAACAAAACCTATAGTAAGTCATGTGGCGATTAGTCTAGCCAAAATTTATGTGAGAGTATTTGTAAGATTTGATAAAACCAATTGCATATATATGAAAATGTAATGTAATTAAAACATGTATTTATCTTTATTTCTTTATTCTTTATAAATTTATACGTTTCAATAAATTTCGATAAAGTTATTTTGACACCTTAAATAATTCTTAAAGATGCTAACATTTACTGAAGACGGTAACTGTAGTTGTTATCGAAACATGTAAATTTATATAAATATATTACATAAATAAAAAAGTGCACGATTTAATATCTAAAGGATAACAACTTCAAATGAACATATGTGAAAGTTTTAGTGGAATACAATGAAAGTTAGAGTCAAGGTACGTAAAGTTTATAAACTCAACCGGTTTAGATATAAGTATTTCTGATTACTCTCGAAGAGTAAGCCGTAAGTAATAATTTATCTACGTTTTTCTCTCCACCTTCTTTGGAAATTAATTAAAGACTAGCACGTCTAGTGCGTCCAACGGATTCGTCTAAATGAACACGGAAATTTCGGAAACGAAAAAAGGAAGAATCTCGCTTAAATGGGAAAGATCCTACGCTAAGTAATGAGTGAGACAATTTTTATGCCTGATTTAAATTAGAGTTCGAGACATATTAATAAAAAAGGAAGGAATAATTAACTTGATTAATTTCTGTACGGGTCTTCCTAAGAAATAGCATGCAAAATATTATGGGATGATTGGCTGTTCCAAAGCATTCATCCTAGCCAGATTTCAACCCAATTGGTTTACTAGTTAGGAAGTAGATTGAAGAAAGCTAAAAAACGAAAGTTCGTTTATATTGGAATCTTCGTAAGAGGTGGTCAAACCACTTTCAAAAATTGTTGAGACAGTTTATTTTCTCAAAATACCAACCATAGGTAAACGTACTCGATCAGAAATATACGCAAAAAAAATTAAAAAAATTGGCGTTGTTTAAAAAATAGGTGAAATGATTTATTGCTTCAAAATACTAATACTGACCAAATTTTAACTCATTTAATCTACAAGTAAAATAAAAATAACAGTTGAGTAATAGGCGTTTTTAAGGGGAGCCGGAGGGCCTCAAAATTTGAGGGTTGACTTACTGTTAAGAAAATACTAATCTAACCAAATTTCCACTCAGTTGGCCCATTTTTTGAAATATAAATTCAAAATAATACAAAAAATGGGGTTTGGTGTATTAAGGGAACTCTTGGGAAGAGTCGAAGTTAAAAACCCCATATGATTCTTCCACACGCTGTATGATACCAGACCACCAATGACATGCTATAACAGACTACACGAGCTTGATCAACACTGCGCAGATAGCGAATACAAATGGGGTTCTCCGTAGGAGCGGAAAGCATTTGGTAATTACATAATGCTACTGTTATCACCTAGTAATGCTTATGATCACGGTTTATTTTTAATGAATAATCCTTTAATTGTAATGATTCATTGTTAGCTATATTAATTTTGTATTTTAAAAACTGATTATTTGTAGAAGGGTTAGCACTGTTGGCAATAATACTTACTTAACGTAACTCAATAAAAGAAATTAAAATTATCACGTATTACAAACATTTGTGATAGTGTCTCTTAGGTTTTTTAGTAACTGAGTGATCGAGCGCTTTAATATTAAGTAAATTTACATGAGAAAAGTTACAAAAACAAACCTTTATTCATTTGAATAACCTAAAGTACAGAATTGTATTTAAATGCATGGGAAAATTGACAACAATAGACTAATAAATGTAAATTTTTTCACTTTAAAACGATTTTCATTTAAGTATGACGCTTAAAAGTTCCTAAAATAATATATTAACATTTAAATATCAAAACTATATACAGGGTGTTCCAGTTTTTTATAGCAGGACTTTAATAGTCGATAGAGCTTTCAAAATTAAGACAAAAAGTTCATATAAAATAGGTTGCCAAACGCTTAGTTTTGGAGATACAGGGTTTCAAAGTTTAAATTTTTTTTCAGTTCTTTTAATTTATCTTCAAAACAGTTTAAAATAATAAATCCAAATTTAGTACATATATTACACTCCTTAAACTCAATATTAAGAGTAGTTTAACGTTTATCAATATCTACAGGGTAGTACATTTTCTGGGGTGGTACACCCTTTATCCCCCCCGAACTTTTTCATGCGACGCCTATAACTCTTAAAATGCATAGTTTTTGAGATCAATTAGCTGTAATCCATGAACAGCTTCCAAGTGGTAAGTAAAGAACGTCTGATGGTTCCGCAAAAAATAGTGTGCCATGAAAAGAACAATAAAAAAGAATCAAATTATGTCAAATCTCACGTTTTATTTTAAATACGACTTGTGCATAAGAAAGAATGTAATTTATTTACATATTTTATTGTGTTAATTTGTATTGCAAAAGCGATCTTTTAAAATGCCATTTTTGTTTTCTAATCAAGAAATAGCGGATATCCATTTTATTTATGGCTTTGTAAATGGAAGTTCAGCAGCAGCTGAAGCGTAGGCGAAGATTTCCTTTTAGAAGAGCTCCGCATCCTTCAGTATTTCTAAGAGTTCACCAACAAATTATAAGTCAGGTGTTAAATAATGTGCATGGTCGTCAAAATAATAATCATAGGTAGCAAAGAAATATTGCACGGCGAATTTTGCGCGAATTCTACAGAGATCCTACATCTAGCTTTAGGTGGAGTCCCAAATAATACTATTCACCGAACATTATGACGGGATCATCGATATCCTTACCACCTACAATCTGTTCAAGGACTACAACCAGGGGATGCAGAACGTAGAGTTGCGTATTGTCGATGGATTCTTGCTGAAAATAATAACAATCCAGGTTTTTTAAATAATGTTTTATGGACCGATGAATCCTGCTTCACACGCCGTGGTGTGGTAAATTTTCACAACCAGCACGTTTGGGCACATGAAAATCCACATGTAGTTCGCCCGAGACATTTCCAACAAGAATTTAGTGTGAACATCTGGATAGGTATTTACAATAATCACCTTTTTGGGCACCTCGGATGAATGCTGCGGCTTTCTTGGAATTCTAACAGAATGAACATGTGAATATGTGGGAACATATTCCCTTAAATTTACTAAGAACGGCTTGGTTCCAGTTTGATGGTTGTCTAGCTCATTATAGCAGAATCGTTAGAAACTGGCTGGACAACCATTATCCAGGAATATGGATCGGTCGTGCAGGCCCAGTTCCCTGGCCGCCAAAGTCTCCAGACCTAAATCCCTTAGATTTTTTGTGTGTGGATGTATGCAACTCCTGTGACAACAAGAGATGAACTCATTAATAGGATTAGGGATGCGTGTAATGAAATAAGACAATTTTTAGTTAATATTCTTTGGTTAGAATTAGGTATTCAACAAAATGGTTCACATTTTGAACAGTTTCTTTAAATTTATTTATTATTACGATAGCGTTTTTGTTTTGTTGTTATAGGTTAAGTTTATTTGTTTAATTTATTTATTTCGTTCGTTTCGTTCTTGTTAAAATCTTAAATAGAAATTCTTTCCAATTTTTTCCAATAAATACGTATTTTTTTTAATATTTATTTTGTTGTTTTACTTTTATTTTCCTTTATTTAATTCACACTGAAAAGTTAGGAAAAAATCAGTGGAGTACTACGTAAAAAAAGTGAGAATTGACATAACTTGATTCTTTTTTTTATTGTTCTTTTCGTGGCACACTATTTTTTGCGGGAGCATCAGACGTTCTTTACTTATCATTTGGAAGCTGTTCATGGATTACAGCTAATTTATCTCAAAAACTATGCATTTTCGAAAAAAAAGCAGAAGACAAAAAAGTTCCTAAATCAAATGGTTTTAAGAGTTAGAGGCGTCGCATGAAAAAGTTCGGGAGAGACAAAGGGTGTACCACCACAGAAAATGTACTCCCCTGTAGATATTGATAAACGATAAACTATTCTTAATACTGAGTTTAAGAAGTGTAATATGTGTACTAAATTTGGATTTATTATTTTAAATAGTTTTGAAGATAAATTAAAAGAACTGAAAAAAAAATTAAAACTTTGAAACGCTGTATCTCCAAAACTAAGCGTTTGACAACCTATGTTGATATGAACTTTTGTCTTAATCTTGAAAGTTATCGACTATTAAAGTCCTGCTACAGAAAACTGGAACACCCTGTATAAAGTTACTAACTAAAAAAAAGAGTGTCTAATCTAGCTTACCGTCATAATTATTTATGGAAATTGCAATATCAAGAATAATTTGGAGGAAGGGCTTGTTTTGGTACCCAAAACAATCTTCCTTTACTCACTTATGAGACGTTATAATGATATAGTGAATTGAGAAGAACTTCTGCCAATGGTTTCTCGCCAGCGTACTATACTCATCATTGAAAAGTATGAAGTGCAGAAATATGGTTATCAACTTATCAGTCAAGTTGACAAAACACTTTGAATGGGTTTCAGATTTCAGACAATATATAGTACAAGCTTAAGGTCATGATAAAACTTTATCAGATTTTACAACAATATGGCCCAAAATCTCAATATTAAGGCATTAATGTCACGTGACACATAAACGCTACCTCATCTACCGTCAGTATCTTCTCTTTGCTTCCAAGTATGTCTAAATCAGGTGCCGCAGTTATCCTAACTGCAGTTTTATAAAATGTCAGATTAAGCGTAGAAGAACATAAAACTATTGGCCCAATGAAATTTTAAAGAGAAAGATCAAATAATGCAAAGAAGGTACATAAATGAGACCAAAGTCAAAATTATACGGGATAGGGATAGCGATAGGGACAGGGACAGGGACAGGGACAGGGCAGGGACAGGGACAGGGACAGGGACAGGGATAGGGATAGGATAGGGATAGGATAGGATAGGATAGGATAGGGATAGGGATAGGATAGGGATAGGATAGGATAATAGGGATAGATAGGATAGGGATAAAGGATAGGATAGGATAAGGATAGGGATAGGATAGGATAGGATAGATAGGATAGGGATAGATAGATAGATAGGATAGGATAGGATAGATAGATAGGATAGATAGGATAATAGGATAGGATAGATAGATAGGATAGGATAGATAGATAGATAGATAGAGATGATAGGATAGGATAGGATAGGATAGATAGGATAGGATAGGATAGGATAGGATAGATAGGATAGATAGGGATAGGATAGATAGATAGGATAGGATAGGATAGGGATAGGATAGGATAGGATAGGATAGGAGATAGGATAGGATGATAGATAGGATAGGAAGGATAAAGGATAGAAGGATAGGATAGGGATAGGAAGGATAGAAGAAGGAAGGAATAGAAGGATAGGAAGGGATAGGAAGGAAGATAGGAAGAAGGAGAAGGGATAAGGGATAGAGAAGACGGACAGAACGAGGAAGAGAGATCAGAAGGATAGGGAAGGAATCAGGATAGGGATCAGGAAGGATCAGGAAGGATGACGGGATAGGCGACAGGAGAGATACGGGATCAGGGATCGAAGGAGCAGGAGGAGGAACGGGAAGCGAGGACGAGGACGAACGGACAGGACGAGGAACGGAGAACGAGGACGACGAGCGAGAACGAGGAGACGAGAGAGACGAGACGAACGAGAACGAGACGAGGAACGAGAACGAGACGAGACGAGGACGAGACGAGACGAGACAGGACGGACGAGACGAGACGAGGACGACGAAGACGAGGACGAGGACGAGACGACGAGACAGACGAGGACGAGAGAGGACGAGACGGGACGGACGGACGAGACGAGACGAGGACGGACGAGACGACGGACGAGACGAGCGGACGAGGACGAGGACGAGACGAGGACGAGACGAGACGGACGAGGACGGACGAGGACGAGGACGAGGACGAGACGAGACGACGAGACGAGGACGAGACGAGACGAGACGAGACGAGACGGACGAGACGAGACGAGGACGAGACGAGACGAGACGAGACGGGACGGGACGAGGGACGAGACGAGGACGAGGAAGACGAGACGGGGAACAGACGACGAGACGAGGACGAGGACGAGACGAGACGAGACGGACGAGGACGAGACGAGGACGCGGACGGGAGACGAGACGAGACGAGGACGAGACGGGACGAGGACGAGGACGAGGACGGGACGAGGACGAGGACGAGGACGGACGAGGACGAGGACGAGGACGACGGACGAGGACGAGGACGAGGACGAGAGGACGAGGACGAGGACGAGGACGAGGACGAGGACGGGACGCGGACGAGGACGAGGACGAGGACGAGGACGAGGACGAGAGACGAGGACGAGGACGAGGACGAGGACGAGGACGAGGACGAGGACGAGGACGAGGACGAGGACGAGGACGAGGACGAGAACGAGCACGAGCACGAGAACGAGAACGAGCACGAGAACGAGCACGAGAACGAGCACGAGCACGAGAACGAGCACGAGAACGAGCACGAGAACGAGCACGAGAACGAGAACGAGCACGAGAACGAGCACGAGAACGAGCACGAGAACGAGCACGAGAACGAGAACGAGCACGAGAACGAGCACGAGAACGAGCACGAGAACGAGCACGAGAACGAGCACGACAACGAGCACGAGAACGAGCACGAGAACGAGCACGAGAACGAGCACGAGAACAAGCACGAGAACGAGCGCGAGAACGAGCACGATAACGAGCACGAGAACGAGCACGAGAACGAGCACGAGCACGAGCACGAGAAAGAGCACGAGAACGAGCACGAGGCGAGCACGAGAACGAGCACGAGAACGAGCACGAGAACGAGCACGAGAACGAGCACGAGAACGAGCACGAGAACGAGCACGAGAACGAGCACGAGAACGAGCACGAGAACGAGCACGAGAACGAGCACGAGAACGAGCACGAGAACGAGCACGAGAACGAGCACGAGAACGAGCACGAGAACGAGCACGAGAACGAGCACGAGAACGAGCACGAGAACGAGCACGAGAACGAGCACGAGAACGAGCACGAGAACGAGAACGAGCACGAGAACGAGAACGAGCACGAGAACGAGTACGAGAACGAGCACGAGAACGAGCACGAGAACGAGTACGAGAACGAGCAACGAGAACGAGACGAGAAACGAGCACGAGAACGAGCACGAGAACGAGCACGAGAACGAGAACGAGAACGAGAACGAGAACGAGAACGAGAACGAGAACGAGAACGAGAACGAGAACGAGAACGAGAACGAGAACGAGAACGAGAACGAGAACGAGAACGAGAACGAGAACGAGAACGAGAACGAGAACGAGAACGAGAACGAGAACGAGAACGAGAACGAGAACGAGAACGAGAACGAGAACGAGAACGAGAACGAAAACGCGGACGCGGACGCGGACGCGGACGCGGACGCGGACGAGGACGAGGACGCGGACGAGGACGCGGACGAGGACGCGGACGAGGACGCGGACGAGGACGCGGACGAGGACGCGGACGAGGACGCGGACGAGGACGCGGACGAGGACGCGGACGAGGACGCGGACGAGGACGCGGACGAGGACGCGGACGAGGACGAGGACGAGGACGAGGACGAGGACGAGGACGAGGACGAGGACGAGGACGAGGACGAGGACGAGGACGAGGACGAGGACGAGGACGAGGACGAGGACGAGGACGAGGACGAGGACGAGGACGAGAACGAGACGAGACGAGAACGAGACGCACGAGAACGAGCAAGGAAAAAAAAGAAAGAAAAGAGGGGAGAGGGGAGAGGGGGAGAGGAAGAGAGGAGAAGAGAGAAGAGAGGAAAGAGGAAAAAGAAGAGAGGAGAGAGAAAAGAAGAGAGAGAAGGAAGAAGAGAGAAGAGAGGAGAGAAGAAAGAGGAGAGGAGAGAGGAGAGAGGAGAAACGAGACGGACGAGAGAAGACGAGGACGGAGACAGACGAGACAGACGAGCGAGAGAGAGACGGACGAGACGGACAGACGAGACGAGACAGACGAGACGGACAGAAGGACAGACGGACGAGAGACGGACGACGAGACAGAAGACGAACGGGACGACGGCGAGGGCGGACGGACGAGACGAGACGGAGGACGAGACGGACGAGGACGGGCGGACGGACGAGAGGACAGGAGACGGACGAGAGGAGAGACGACGGACGAGACGAGACGAGGAGGACGGACGGAGCGAGACGAACGGACGGACGGACGAGGACGGACGAGACGAGGGACGGACGGACAGACGGACGAGAGAGACGGACGAGACGGAACGGACGAGACGACGAGACGACGACGAGAACGAGACGACGAGCGACGAGACGGGACGGACGGACGGGACGGACGGACGACGAGACGGGACGGGACGAGACGAGGACGGGACGAGGACGGACGAGACGGACGGACGGACGGGAAACGAGACGAGGACGGACAGACGAGACGAGACGGACGAGAGAGAGGACAGCGAGGGACGAGAGAGACGAGACGAGACGAACGAGACGGACGAGAGAGCACGAAACAGCACGAAGAGCACGACGAAACGAGCACGAGAACGAGAAACGAGCACGAGAACAGACGGAACGCGCAACGAGAAACGAGCACGAGAACGAGCGAAACAGCGAGGCACGAAGAGCCGAAAGAGCACGAGACGCACGAGAAAGCACGAACAGCCGAGAAGCCGAACGAGCACGAAACGAGCACGGAACGAGCACGAGAACACGAGAGAGCACGAGAACGAGACACGAGAACGAGCACGAGAACGAGCACGAAACGAGCACGAGAACGAGCACGAGAACGAGCACGAGAACGAGCACGAGAACGAGCACGAGAACGAGCACGAGAACGAGCACGAGAACGAGCACGAGAACGAGCACGAGAACGAGCACGAGAACGAGCACGAGAACGAGCACGAGAACGAGCACGAGAACGAGCACGAGAACGAGCACGAGAACGAGCACGAGAACGAGCACGAGAACGAGCACGAGAACGAGCACGAGAACGAGCACGAACGAGCACGAGAACGAGCACGAGAACGAGCACGAGAACGAGCACGAGAACGAGCACGAGAACGAGACGAGAACGCGAGAACGAGCACGAGAACGAGCACGAGAACGAGCACGAGAACGAGCACGAGAACGAGACGAGAACGAGCACGAGAACGAGCACGAGAACGAGACGAGAACGAGCACGAGAACGAGCACGAGAACGAGCACGAGAACGAGACGAGAACGAGACGAGAACGAGACGAGAACGAGACGAGAACGAGACGAGAACGAGACGAGAACGAGAACGAGAACGAGAACGAGAACGAGACGACGAGAACGAGAACGAGAACGAGAACGAGAACGAGAACGAGAACGAGAACGAGAACGAGAACGAGAACGAGAACGAGAACGAGAACGAGAACGAGAACGAGAACGAGAACGAGAACGAGAACGAGAACGAAAGAAAACGCGGACTCGGACGCGGACGCGCGCGGACGCGGACGGACGAGGACGAGGACGCGGCGAGGACGCGGACGAGGACGCGGACGAGGACGCGGCGGGACGCGGCGGGACGGGACGAGACGGGACGGACGGGACGAGGACGCGGACGAGGACGGACGGGACGAGTACGAGGACGAGGACGAGGACGAGGACGAGGACGAGGACGAGGACGAGGACGAGGACGAGGACGAGGACGAGGACGAGGACGAGGACGAGGACGAGGACGAGGACGAGAACGAGACGAGACGAGAACGAGAACGAGCACGAGAACGAGCACGAGAACGAGCACGAGAACGAGCACGAGAACGAGACGAGAACGAGCACGAGAACGAGCACGAGAACGAGACGAGAACGAGCACGAGAACGAGCACGAGAACGAGCACGAACGAGCACGAGAACGAGCACGAGAACGAGACGAGAACGAGACGAGAACGAGAACGAGAACGAGAACGAGAACGAGACGAGAACGAGACGAGAACGAGAACGAGAACGAGACGAGAACGAGCACGAGAACGAGACGAGAACGAGAACGAGAACGAGAACGAGAACGAGACGAGAACGAGAACGAGAACGAGACGAGAACGAGAACGAGAACGAGACGAGACGAGAACGAGAACGCGAGAACGAGAACGAGACGAGAACGACGAACGAGACGGAACGAGAACGAGACGAGACGAGAACGAGACGACGAGACGAGAACGAGACGAGAACGAGGACGAGAACGAGACGAGAACGAGACGAGGACGAGACGAGACGAGACGAGACGAGACGAGACGAGACGAGGACGAGGACGAGACGAGGACGAGGACGAGACGAGACGAGGACGAGGACGAGACGAGGACGAGGACGAGGACGGACGAGACGAGGACGACGGACGAGAACGAGACGAGACGAGACGAGACGGACGAGGACGAGGACGAGGACGAGCCGAGACGAGACGAGACGAGGACGAGGACGAGGACGAGGACGAGGACGAGGACGAGGACGAGGACGAGGACGAGAGACGAGGACGAGAACGAGACGAGACGAGAACGAGGACGAGCACGAGAACGAGCACGAGAACGAGCACGAGGACGAGGACGAGGACGAGACGAGACGAGGACGAGACGAGGACGAGGACGAGGACGAGGACGAGGACGAGAACGAGCACGAGAACGAGACGAGAACGAGCACGAGAACGAGCACGAGAACGAGCACGAGACGAGACGAGCACGAACGAGACGAGCACGAGAACGAGACGAGACGAGAACGAGCACGAGACGAGACGAGCACGAGAACGAGACGAACGGACGAACGAGCACGAGAACGAGCACGAGAGCACGAGAACGAGCACGAGAACGAGCACGAGAACGAGCACGACGAGAACGAGCACGAGAACGAGCACGAGAACGAGACGAGAACGAGCACGAGAGAGACGAGCACGAGAACGAGAACGAGAACGAGCACGAGAACGAGCACGAGAACGAGCACGAGAACGAGCACGAGAACGAGCACGAGAACGAGAACGAGAACGAGCACGAGAACGAGCACGAGAACGAGCACGAGAACGGGCACGAAGAGCACGAGAACGAGCACGAGAACGAGCACGAGAACGAGCACGAGAACGAGCACGAGAACGAGCACGAGAACGAGCACGAGAACGAGCACGAGAACGAGCACGAGAACGAGAACGAAAACGCGCACGAGAACGAGCACGAGAACGAGCACGAGAACGAGCACGAGAACGAGCACGAGAACGAGCACGAGAACGAGCACGAGAACGAGCACGAGAACGAGCACGAGAACGAGCACGAGAACGAGAACGAGAACGAGAACGAGAACGAGAACGAGAACGAGAACGAGAACGAGAACGAGAACGAGAACGAGAACGAGAACGAGAACGAGAACGAGAACGAGAACGAGAACGAGAACGAGAACGAGAACGAGAACGAGAACGAGAACGAGAACGAGAACGAGAACGAGAACGAGAACGAGAACGAGGACGAGAACGAAAACGCGGACGAGAACGAGCACGAGAACGAGCACGAGAGCGAGCACGAGAACGAGCACGAGAACGAGCACGAGAACGAGCACGAGAACGAGCACGAGAACGAGCACGAGAACGAGAACGAGAACGAGAACGAGAACGAGAACGAGAACGAGAACGAGAACGAGAACGAGAACGAGAACGAGAATAAGAGTAAGAGTAAGAGCAAACACTGCAAGAGCGGCATGCAATTTGATAATCAACGTTAAGTATCAATATGTGGATGAGAAAAAAGTGCAAATGACCTTTGTAGTCGACGCACTATAATGTCAAAAAAATTATTATTATTATTATTATTATTGCTATTATTTTCTTGGCTCCGGTTCTAAATCGTTGTTTGGGGGTTAATTGTCAATGTAAAGAGTATTATAAAACTTAAAGGAGCACTATTGGTGGAAACAGTATCTAGAGCACAATGTAATAAACTTCTCACTATTAAAGATTAGCTGGTATGGGGTACAAGTTACGACACATCCAACATTAAATATACGGGGGGTAATTTAGTATCCTGATCTTCTAAATTGTACAGTAGAAGAAGTAAAAGAAGGTTTAAAGCATGAAGGTGTAAGCGAAATAAGGAGAATAAATATAAAAAGAGGAGGTAAATGGAAAGATAGTCCAAACGATATATTGAGATTTGAAAGAGACACCCTACCTAAAAGCATTAAGGCTGCAATGTATCCGTTGTTAGTAAGACTTTATATTCCCTCACGAATGAGGTGTTCTAATTGCCAAACAATTAGACATTCGGGTGCTAGCTGTATCAACGCTGCAGCCTTTGTTTGCGGAAAATATGATGATATTTCGTGCGAAAGCCCTAAGTCATGCCCAACTTGTAAAGGTGATCACTCTTCGTCTTGGAGAGGTTGCCCAGTATATAAGTCTGAAAGTAAGAGAAAAGAAATAATGACATTGAATAAAGTACCATATGTACAGGTAAAAAAAATGACAGGATCTGCTGTGACAATAAAACCTTTGCCCAAATAGCATCATGCTCAAGACACACCTCACCTTTACAAGATAGCCTACCTGAAATAAAGGAAATTATTAGAGAAGCAACAACGTTACATATCTGTACGATTACTAAATCGGCCCCTAAAATGTCTGACAAATCTGAAAGCGAAAGACTAGTAGCGGAAATTAAGTATATTATATGGCAAGAACTAAATAATGTTAAAAACCCACCAACACATCCGACATAAAACCTCACGTAGAAGTAATGGAGGATGAGTCTCGTGGGGAAAAGAGAAAAGTGAGTAGTTGTAGGTCGCCATACAATGAGTTTAGTTGCGTTTCGATAGATGAAACTCTGGTTAAAGATATAAGAACTCGTAAAAAGCCAGGATGGCAACGGGGTAAACGGAGAGGTCCTCGGAAAAACAGAGTAAAACACTGTGATAGTTCTTAGTGATATGTTTGATAACCTGTGACCCCATATTTTTATCTTTTAACTAATCATGGAACAAATCCTTCAATGGAATTGCAATGGCTGTGCCAAAAGCACGGACGAGTGAAAGCTTTTGGTATCTAGATACTTAACTGAAACTTAACCTTCACAGCATTCCCTTGCGGAGTAGGCAAAACAATCCCTGCCTCTTGTTTATCTTTCATTCACAATCTTTCTCCGCATACCTCCCTAGCTTCCGGAAGATTTATAAATTGTCTCTGACTTGCTCTTTTATTTTTGAAACTCCTTTTCTTTCTTTCCTTTATCATACGTTCTACTACATTCAGCCAAGTTTTACGCGGCCTACCAGGCACGGCCTTACCTCTAACCTCACCCACATATATTTGCTTCGTTAACCTTCTTTATCTTGTCCCTTCTCGTTTTACCACATGCGCTTCTCAGAAATCTCAATTCCACAGTAAATATTTTTCTTTCGTGCTTTTTTTGACATACCCATGTCTCACTTCCATACAGCACTGATAGTTTTGTTCACGTTTACCTTTAGGTACATGCTCTCACAGATTGTATCAATCTTCCTCACAGCGGTTTGTAGCTCATCCGCACTGTCACCTAATGAGACTGTGTCATAATCGATCAAATTTGTAACTGTCGACCGTCCCGCATAAAAAAAAACGTGTTCGATTCCAATTGATACATTCTTGCAAATAGAAAAGAATTGTTTAGATATAATATTATCTAGCATATAGCGAACCATGATTGAATTGAAATGCGTCTATAATTATCTATAGCATCGCGTTTTCCTGCTTTAAAAATAGTTGAAACGAAAAGTAAAGGACGATATTGCTTTAACGAATATAATATTGCCCTTATTTAAAAATTTTTTAGAGGTAAGATACGTATTCCCCCAGTTGAGGATAATACAATAGAGAAATTATGGCAACTTGTGATAATAGTCAAACCATTAAAATTACGAACCACATTGCATAAATTGCAATATTTATTACTGATAATAACATTGTTGTTGTTGATATGATCAAAGTGTGTTGGTTGTAATAGGACTTTCTATTTCATCGAAAACCATATACCACTGCAAACTGTCTAAAACAAAATTGTACAATTGTACATGTATTTTCATTTAATGTTAAAATTTTGATTAAAACGTCTATGTCGTTGACTATAGATTATTTAATCCTTGTACCTTAGTGAAACAAATTAATAAATAAATTAGTCAAAAGTGATAGCCAGTCTGAGCAGCTAGTACAGTGATATCTTTGTTTGCTGATTTACTTTAGTTACTGATTAGAGTAATGAACCCAAAGTGATGATTTTGAAGAGGTATAACCAAGTAATTCGACAATTTTATCAACCTCTACTGATATTGTACCTATAACAAAATAACTTCTACGTCTAGATAATCAAACCAAGATGTGTATAAAAATGTAAACTTTCACGATTATTACACATAATTGAAATACTAATTTTTCTGTTTTTTAAATCGTGTGTTTTTCAAATTATATTTTATATAATTTTATCGCCCTCAGTAAGTGATAATATATTTAAGATATTTTGGATATCTCCTAAAGGTATTACCATTTACTGAGCACGACAACTGTAATTGTTATCGAAACGTATAAATTTATACAAAATATAAATAGAAAAATACACGAAGTCAAATATAAATGTTTCAATTAGACCAACAGGTGCTCAGTTGGCACGAAAATAATCAGGCATCAGGGCAAAGTATCTATTGCCAGGGTCAATTCAGAGATAAAGTTGAAAAAATTTCTGTTCCTACAGCAAGAACTTCAATATATGTAAACAAAGCCAAGAAAAAACCAATACATTTGAATAAACCCATCAACATAGAATTTTAAATCTTTTTTTAAAGAACAGACTTCAAAAACGAGCGGGAAAAAGCTATGTGATACATTCATTAGTATAGGAGTAAATATATTAACACACAAAGAGAGTTAAGTAATAATCACGAGCAAAAAAAATTGTTAATTCACATATATAAAATTTTAATAAATAAATAAGAATAATGTGCTTGGTGGTTCACATAATAAAACATTTTTTTTTAAAAAAACTACTTTAATTTATCTCACCTGATCCAACTTCTTCAACTAATCTCATTATTGAACGAAAGAGTTGAGTGAGAAAATGACAATTCTTTCATTACTTTTCATAAAATATAGCTGTTTAGAAAGTGAATCTTCTAAGTGCTCTCTCTCTCTCTCTCTCTCTCTCTCATATATATATATATATATATATATATATATATATATATAATATCAAAACCTTATTTACCTTACGGTGTTAAGGTATGATTACAAAATTAACAAATTCTTACTCATAAGCTACATTGCTTTCACTTAAACATACACACTTCATTTTTAAAATATTCCGAAATTATTTTTCTTCTGTATGGTATATCCTCCTGGGCCATTCCTTCTTATTACGTTTCATTCTCTTCCCCTCGATCCATGGCACTCCCTTGTCTTTTAATATTTCTTCCAGTTGTCTATCCCAGGTTTTCTTAGGTCTGCCCTTTGTTCTTCTTTCCCGTGGTCTTGCTTGCCACATTTTCTTAAGCAGTCTTCCTTCTCCCAAAAAAGCAATACATTTCAATAAACCGATCAACATAAAATTGTAAATGATTTTTTAAAGAAGACTTCAAAAACGAGCGGGAAGAAAGCTATGTGATACATACATTAGTATAGAAGTAAATATATTAACACACAAAGAAAGTTAAGTAATAATCAAGCGCAAAAAAATTGGTTAATTCACATATATAAAATTTTAATAAATAAATAAGAATAATGTACTTGGTAGTTCACATAATAAAACATTTCTTTATAAAACAAACTACTGTAATTAATTTATCTCACCTGATCCAATTTTCATTATTGAACGAAAGAGTTGAGTGAGAAAATGACAGACAATTCTTTCATTACTTTTCTCAAAATATAGCTTTTTAGAAAGTGAATCTTCTAAGCTCTCTCTCTCCCTATATATGTATATATATATATATATATATATATATATATATATATATATATATATATATATAATCAAAAACCTTATTTACCTTACGGCGTTAAGGTATAATTACAAAATTAACAAATTCTTACTCATAAGTTACATTGCTTTCACTTAAACATACACACTTCATTTCTAAAATATTCCGAAATCATTTTTCGTCTGTATGGTATATCCTCCTGGCCCATTCCTTCTTATTACGTGTCATTCTCTTCCCCTCGATCCATGGCATTCCCTTGTCTTTTAATATTTCTTCCAGTTGTCTATCCCAGGTTTTCTTAGGTCTGCCTTTT
Organism: Vesta saturnalis; assembly: GCA_036346205.1. Classification (NCBI taxonomy): domain Eukaryota; kingdom Metazoa; phylum Arthropoda; class Insecta; order Coleoptera; family Lampyridae; genus Vesta; species Vesta saturnalis. Next base: position 686,510 of record JARFJB010001851.1, on the reverse strand, counting down.
GTTATTCTTTCCTGTTGTCTTGCTTGCCACATTTTCTTAACCAGTTTTCCTTCTCCCAATCTTTCCAAGTGCCCAAAAAACCAATACATTTGAATAAACCGATAAACATAAAGTTTTAAATAATTTTTCAAAGGACAGAATTCAAAAACGAGCGGGAAGAAAGCTATGTGATACATTCATTAGTATAGAAGTAAATATATTAACACACAAAGAAAGTTAAGTAATAATCACGCGCAAAAAAATTGGTTAATTCACATATATAAAATTTTAATAAATGAATAAGAACAATGTACTTGGTAGTTCACATAATAAAACAATTTTTTATAAAATAAACTATTTTAATTAATTTATCTCACCTGATCCAATTTCTTCAACAAATTTCATTATTGAACGAAAGAGTTGAGTGAGAAAATGACAGTTAGACAATTCTTTCATTACTTTTCTCTAAATATAGCTGTTTAGAAAGTGAGTCTTCTAAGCTCTCTCACTCCCCCTTCCTCCCTTCATCCCTCCCTACCTCCTCCCACCTTCTCTCTCGCTCTCCCTCCCCAACTCCCCCCTACCCCCTCTCTACCACCCACCCTCCCTTGCTTTCCATTCTCTTCGTCGAGCTTTCGCTTCCACATATTCATACCGATTTGAATATGGTTTTATATACTATAAGCTTTGCATTCCTATTTGTCTAGGTACACTGTTGAATGCTTTCTTTAAGTCTATGAAAGCCATGTATATATTCTTATTACTGTTTTTCTTTATCACTTGTTTCACTGAGAATATGTGGTCTTGTGTTCCTTTGCCCTTTCTAAAACCACTTTGAAATTCCTATAATTGTCTTTTAATTGTTTCTTCTAAACTTTTCCTCAATATCCGTTCAAATAGTCTGGCTACTATGCACAGCAAAATAATCCCTCTGTAGTTTGCACAAGCCCTTTTGTCCCCTTATTTGTATATTGGCAGCACTATTCCTATCTCCCAGTCTCTCCATACTTTGTTTAGTAATTTTACTGTTATTTCCCGCGCCTTCGTTCCTAGGTTTGTGATCATTTCTGGGTGTATGCCATCATGTCCTGCTGCTTTGCCTCTTTTTAGTTTCTTCATGGCTTCTGATACTTCTTCTATTGCTATCTCTTGAGATTGCACCCTATTTTCTGTGTTCACCAGTTCTCCTTCATATATTGTGGGGTTGTTCTTTTCTGCCATTAAAAGTTCCTCAAAATATTCCTTCCATCTCTTTATTATTTCCTTATCCTCAACTAGTGTTTTCCCCTATTTATTTTTAATGTACTCCGTTTTATGTGTTTTGCCCTCTCTGAGAGTTTTCAATACAACAGTTTTTGATTTCGATGATAGTCCCTCTCCATTATTGCACCAAATCCTTTGCATGATCCTTATTTGGCAAGTTTAACCATCATTTTTACTGTACACCTCTGCTCTTTGTACCTGTAATATTTTTCAATAGTCTTATCTCCCAGATAATATTTCCATCTCATCTCCTTGATGCTTACCTCTGTTTTTACATCCTTATTCCACCATCTTATTTTTTTAGTGTGTACGTCTCTTCTACTACTTTCTTTATCGTTCCTCTTAAAAGTTTCCTCATCTCATCTACATTTAGTTTATCCACGTTTTCTTTTATTTTGTCGCTGTCTACTTCCACCCTCGAGCTATATTCCTGTGCTATTTCTTTATCTTTCAGCTTATAGCTTTTGATTTTTTCTGTACAAGCCCCCTTCTTATCCGTCTTCCGGTTTACTTACTTTTGTTCCACTATCGGTATCCTTATTTTAGAGCTACCTAGGTAATGATCTGAGTATATTTTGGGTCATCGCTTCACCTTTGTGTCTTTAACTTCCTTTCTGTGATTTTTATTTACTAGGACATAATCAATTACGGATCTTTCATTTCTAATAACCATTTCTCTTGCAAACTTGTTTATATCTTTATGTTCGTAAAGGATGTTGGTTACTACTAGGTTATTTAATAGGCAGAAGTCAATTACACTTGTGTTAAAGTCTCCAATTATTAGCAACCTTCCTCTATCGTTTTCCATTGTTTCAGTTAGTGTGTCCCAAAATCTGCCTTTCTTTTCTACTATCTCATCCTCATTCGGTCCATATACAACTATTACTGATGTTTTCCCCTTCCTGTCTAGGGCCATTTCTGTTTTTAGTATTCGTTCCGATATTCCTACCCATTTGTCGATGTACTATACTTTTTCTTTCTTTATCATGCAGCCACTCCCTCCTCTGCTACTCCACTATATATTAGTAGTTGTCCTTTATCCAATACCATTTCCCCTTTCCTTTCTTTTTCGTTCCTGTTATTCCTAAAATATATAACCCTGCTTTCTCAAATTCTTCCTGCAGTTCTTTGTTTTTTTATTAGGCTCCTAATATTCCATGTACCTATTTTCCACAGTTCTTATTTTTCTTTCCATCTGTTTTAATACTATTCTTAGCATTAATTTTCTCACTTTTGTTTATTAACGCTTTTTCCTCATTATCCCGTTTTTTTACCAATTCCTTCATCAGTTTTCCATCCTCAGTAATTTTTAGTTTTTTGGATCTTCGTCAACGTGGTTTTTTTTTATCCTCCATTCGTTCTAGTATCCCTTTTTGATTCCATTTCCATGCTTGCCTATCTATGAATAGTTTTTGGTACCCACCCTTAACCGTTTTACCTGTTTCCTTTCTTCTTCAGTTCTCTTCCTAATTTGTTTTTCTATATCTCTTTCCTATTTTGTCATGTCATTGTTTATATATACCCTATAATTTTTATGTCTAGCTAGTTTCGCCTTATTCTTCATTATTTCTATTTTCATTTGTATATTCTCTAGTTGGACTAGGTATGTCTTTGGGCCCCATTTAGACGTTGTTTTAATCTTGGTCTCAAGTGCTAATTTTTCTTTGAAAATTTTTACATCTCATCGTTTAGCTCCACATGTTTGTTTGTATTCATCTCGAATACTTGCACTACTATGTTTTTTCTTCTCCTTTCTTTCTCCAATTGCTCTATTATTCCATTTATTTCCTGTAGCTGTTCTTTAATTTTATCTTTATCCTTTATTATTGTCTTATTTGCCGCCTTTAATAACTCGTTTTCCTTTTTTAGTTCTGTTATTTCTTCTTTGTACGTCCACTGTTCCAGCCTAATTTGGCTTACCTCTAGTGTTAGTTGTAACATATTTCATATCTTATCTATTTTGTCTTCTCTTTTATGTTGACTTTTTACTAGCGTTCCTGTAATTTTTTTACTTTTACTAAAATCTTCCTCTTCCTCTTCACTGTCCAGCTTCTCTACTCTTTTCCTTTTCTCTCCCTCCGCCGATTCACCCGTGCTCTGCATTGCTACTGTGCTACAATATTGTATTATTCTTACTGTATGTTTATTATAATCCCTTCTTTGTGTGAATATTATACAGTTTTCAAAGTGAATATATGTTACTATGATAATTCTGAGTACGGTGTGTTGCCTATCCTAAAAATTTTGTGACGGCCTAGTAAGGGGTTCATACTTTTTTATCTCTTATCTGTTTATGCAATTCTTTCCTTAACCTCAACTATTCGTATTTATTACTAACTTTACTAACACTTTCCTTAAATTTACTCGTTCCTCCAACTTCTGCACTTTGATAAGTTTCTGTATTTCACTTTGACTTTGGATATCACTCGATACGGCCAAATTTGACTTTAACATTGGAGCTTCTAAAATACGTGTACCAAACTCAAAATATACCATTTAAAAACCTTCTAAGCCGTATAATGCTATAATACTGTTTTTTCACTCACCCGGTCTCCATAACTAATATTGAGAGATCTTAATTAAGTGCATGCTAAAGCTAGTAAACGTACTGTTTAAACTTATGATACCTACATGATGAAAAATATATGTGTATTTATAATCAAACATTTTTTATTATTTAGAAATATAGAAGCCCAACTAAACTTTTGCCTGTAGACTAAAAATTTCTAACTACGCCACTGGTTGACGATGAGAGCTTTTGCGCCAATTGTACGAATGAATATCTTCCGCACTGTTTTCTTCTTACCATTAAAAATATATTAATCAAAAATTTGTTAAACACCATCTTGATAGAAGCTGTCAACTAAAAGTTGTAAAATTTCCAATGTAAAACATGTTTTATTGCGTTTCTACATTGCCTAGAAATAAATGTAGCAAAGTTTAATTAAAATTGATGGTTGCAATTTCCAAGAAGTAAATGTTTTCATTAAAATAGTATTAAATCGTTGACACAAGTGACATTTTGTATGTTAAAATACCAAATAAATTTGTAAAAATTTTAGAAATTGAGGTAATGTTCTGAAAAAGTTTTTCCTAGGAAGTTTTTTTTTAATATATTTCGAACGTTGCCATTTTTCTGAATTCAATCTGTCCAAAAGCACTTTTTATACCTTCTTTGGTTCAAAAGTTACAGGGAAAAAGTGGACATGTGAATTCATGGTGAGCAGCCCAGGTATACCGTGAAAGATATCCAAAACGCCACCACCCTGATGAAAACTGTTCAGTTATTTTAAATTATTTTGAGAATAACCCTAGAACTTCTATAAGTCAAGTAAGTCAAGAACTAAATTTTAAGTATTCTATTCAGAGAGTTTTGAAAAAATATAAATATCACGATTATAAATTACACAATTTGGAACTTTTAACTGAAACCCATGAAGAAAAACGTCTAAATTTTATTCTTATTGTAATGATTGATAAAGAAGTAAGGGATCAACGAATATTTCACCATATGTAATGGATTGATTAGAGTTGATTTCTAACTAATGACCAGCCTAATTGTAAAAACTCTCATTGGTCGACAGAAAATCCCCACGTAACAAACTAAATTCAAAACCAAGGACATTTTGGTATAAACGTTTGGTCAAAATTTAATTAGACCACATTTTTATAACCATATCTTTAAGGCGCAAACTATTTCAGATTTCTACAAGAGGAGCCTCCTCTTTTATTGGAAGAAGTTCCCCTTCAGTTACGCCATAATCTGATGTTTCAACATCGTGGAGCTCCCCGCACAAACCCACAATGTAACACTTAACCTAAACAGGGAAAGGGTAACTGAAAAAGAAGAACCTAAATCTACAGCAATAATACCATATACACAAGGTAGCTCAGACAACATACGAAGGATAGGTAGCAAATACAAGATACGCACTGCCTTAAAATCGACAGGAACGCTCAGGGGAATACTAACCAAAACCAAACCACACAAAATGTAGGCAATGTAGGTCAGAATTCCAAGAATTGTGTATACAACCTACCATGCGAATGCGACAGAGCATGCATAGGAGAGAGCAGTAAGACCACTCAAAGTGAGAACATAAGAACAACGTCGGCAAGGGCGAAACAGAAAAATCAATAATTGCCGAACATGTCTGGAACGAAGACCACCGCATCCAATGGGATAACACGCAGATAGTGACGAAGGATGAGAACACAACTCGTTGGAAACTCAAAGAAGCCACATACATCGCACTATCAGAAAATCCAATATAAACGAAATAAACTTCTCCGCAACCACGAAAAAGTTTAATATATATATATATATATATATATATATATATATATATATATATATATATATATATATATATATATATATATATATATATATATAAGCGTTTCACTGCAGTCAAAAGTACTTGAGCTAAAAATTTTCGTTTTGGGTGCCGTTTACGAATTATTATTGCTTAATAGCCATTACGCAGTAGCTTATTGTTCTACTGGTCTTAGTGTGAATTTACCTGTCACCTAAACTTGTAACCATGGTATCGTGGAACGGTCACAGTATAAAAACTTCAATTCATATTTTCCGAAGTAAGGTTTCTTGTGCGTTTTTTTCTTTCTTCTTACAACAGGATGGATCGAATCACTTCGAAAAAGCGGATTGAGTTAATGCATCAGAGGCTTGAGTTTGAGGGCAACCTGCACTGAATTTCACTTCAATCCACATTCAAGAATGTGGAAAACCAGCATAATTCGGCAAATAAAATTGCGTAACAAGGGGGTTGTTCCCAAACTGAAGTCTGGACGATATTGCACAGCCACAAATTTTAACCCTATAGAATGATAAGTGTCCAGGAGTTGCACGATGACAACTGCGACAGAAGAATGGAATTTTGCGACTGGATTTTAGAAAAAAAGGAGCAGCAACCGGAGTTTGAAAAACACATTTTTTTTTTAGTTATGAAGCCACTTTTTGTTTAAATAGAACCGCATATAGGCAGAACTACACGTACTGATCTGATACCAATCCTTGCTGGGCAGAAAACAGTAGAATTCAAAATAATCCCAAAGTTAATGTTTGATGTGGAATTTATAATAATCAAGTGATATGTCTGATTTTCATTGAGGGTAATTTAAATGGAGCAAGGTATTTAGATTTACTACAGTAAGAACTGGAACCGTTTTTTGATAACCTTCTATTGGATGAAAGACAATCATTTTCTTTTCAATAAGATGGTGCTCCTCCGCATTTTAGTAGGGAGAGCAGGACCGATTGAATGGCCTCCAAGGTCCCCGAACCTTACCCCGTTAGAAATGTTCCTGTGCATGCACTTAAGATCCAAGGTGTATGTTACTAAACCTACTTCCGCTGAAAAATTACAACTAAACATACAACGGGAAACTAGGACTATAACACCGGCCATTTTAAGGAATGTGGAGAACAATTTTATGAAACTTTTCCACTGCTGTCGGGTACAGCAAGGACATTAGTTTAAACACTCACCGGCAAACTAATCGATCCACTAAAAAAGTTGATGAAGTTTATAAAATAAGTGGTGTAAATGGTATCGTAATCGTGTAACATAATAATAATGTAATAAAGAAATAGAGAAATAAGTTCTCCGAAACACACAAATCGTTATAACTAATTGCAGATACTAACCATTCACCACTAATAATGCCTTTGTCTCAGTCGGTAGTTTAAAGTGGGCCGATTCATTTTTGATTTGCTTAATTACCACAAATTTTGCTGTTACTTTCGCTGAACATAAATAATAAAAATGCAATGTAACACTAATAAAAATGATCTCGGACGCCAAGTTATTTTTAATAATGCTGCTCGGAATAACTAAATCGAGTTCTACACTAAAAATGTATCAAAATGTAAAACAATAAAAAATATACAAATATGTTTATTAAATATATATAAAATGAAAGGGTTAAATAAAATATATCTTAAAAACTAACTGTAAAAACCTTAAAATACTAAAAAAATCATTAAACATTAAAACCTGTTACTAAATACACAAAATCTTCTTGAGAATCCCTGGTATTATAAAAAATAATGCAGAAATGCAAACTAAGATGACGTAATCCTTGTGTAATGTTGCGCAATTTATTGCAATAACAATGCTTTTATGTTATCAGCCACACCCAATGCATTATCGTTTAATGCATTATCTTGAAATTTTCCAATAAAAATTAGCAATCATAAAATGAAAGCGTACGCAACAGTAAAATTAAATGCGTACTTAAAATGTAATCAAAGTACAAATAAAAGTGTAAAAGTAAAATAAAACTGAACTAAAATAAAAGTGCCATCAAATCAATGGCACTTTCACACAAAATTTAGGGGAAAACCAAAAAAATGCTTCCTAACCAAATAAACATTCATCAGGAAGTAAAAAATGGAGGCTTTGGAAGTTAGATGATGTACTCGTGCGCCAAAGGATTTACGCAAAGAATTAAGTCACGATGACGTAATGCGCGAATAAAATGATCAGAACAATAATTTAAAGAGGTAGAATAAACCATTAAGAAGTATGCACTTAAGTAGATATGCAAATTAAGTTGCCTACCTCATATCTATATTTCAATAATTAACATTTTTCTTATATTTACAACAAAACGAATGAAAGACCTTAAATTAAGGTATATTTTAATACAACTCAAAAAGGGTTGTTACAAGTTTGCTCATTAATAAATTTGTTATTTTAAATTCGATTTGATTATATTTTTTTCATATTGTAGGTAAATTTATATGAAATCTAGCACGTTTTGAATTTTAAGAAAATTGGGCGTACGTCATTTTATACAGGACGACACACTTTGGTCTGAAACCCTTTGACAGCAATGACGATCTGCCCTTGTCTACGCGGGAAGGAAAATAATGACGTTCACAACAAATTAGGTATGTGAAGGTAACTATTCATGGGGAAAGAGACATATAACACCATATTTGCCTGAATGTAGTGATGTTATTGGTTCCAAACTTGAACCATGACCAGTTTCTATTCAGCGATAATGAAGTAATTCTTATGGTTGCACTCTATTTGAACGTCTACGTAAATTCTTATAACACGATATGAGATATTCAACCAAAAGTTGCGCAGTTTGCTAGTCACTAGGAACACCATGCTATACCGTATCATACTGTGTCTAGACGTAAAATATTTTGAAAAAATTCGAAAAATTGGAATTGTCAACCACTGGTCCACTTTTTGATCTTATGAATAAAATATCTGATGTGGAACAACATTCAACTTTCCATATTTATAATAATTTTTTTGGAATAATTATGTAACCTAATAAAATACTACAATCTAAACGTTTCGATAACATTTACAGTTATCTTCGTTAGTAGTAATATCTATTAAAATTGTTAAACATGTTGTAAACAATTTTGTCAAAGTAGAAAAATTAAAACATTCTCATATAAAATATATGGGAGAAGATAAAATGTAGTTTAATACACAGGGTGTTTATTATGAAGGCACACAATCATCACATTTTAACGGAACAAAACTTAATTCTTTTTAATGGAAGAGCCTGTATATTATTACATGCTTTTGTAAAGCTACTAAATCCCTTCAATTTATTTATGCACAACTAGTAGTTCCTGAGAAATTATCCGTTTAATGAAACTGTTACACTTGTACAATTTCATATTTTCGAATGAAATACCCTGTAGGTTGTAGATATAACATTCCATAGTTTATAAAATTTTCAAATTCACTTGATCTATCTTCATAACTATGACCTCTAAAACCATGCATCAGTGGTTACATTTTCCCCACAAAAGTGAATGTACGGGGTAAGTGTAGTGAGAGAGAATGAGGTTAATGTAGTCATTGATTACATTTATTCCAGCCTCACATTTTAATCTGTTCAATTCACGTATTACATTTTTTAATGTAAAATCTTTATTGAAAAATTGTCAGTTAAATTGAAAATTTATTCTACATTATTTTATAACAATTATTAAGTGAATAATGATAATTCGCTAAAGAAACGATACAGAACAATTACTTTATTAAGTGCTCAAAACGGCCACCATTTACTTCTAAACAATAAACCACAAGAATCTTTAAATGCTCTGCTAACATTTCCTAACATGCCGTTGTCGATACTTCGGAAAGCTTTTCTTGTCCGTTGTTTCATATCTTCTTCTGTCGTGGCAGGTGTTCTCTAAACTTGACTTTTAATATAAACCCACAAAAAGAAATCTACTTTCATTAATCCTGGGGAACGTGGTCGCCATTTAACTGAACCTGCGGTGCCCATCCACATGTCAGAAAATCTGTTATTTAAAGATGTGTTGACTAAAACGGTGTTATGAACTGCAGATCCATCGTGTAAGAACCACACTATTTGCTTGACTGGATTGGGCAAATGTCGTATTAAATGAGGTAGTTGACTTTGCAAAAAATCCAAGTAAATTTCTCCAGTTAACTTTCCATCTTAAAATACCGCCCGATTACATATTTTCCTATGATTCCACCCCAAACGTTCAAGGACCACCTCGTCTGACTAATAGTCTTTATACAATGTGGTTGTTTGGTAGAATAATAATGGAAATTGTCCTCAGCCGATATGTAAGGATTTTCTATAACGTTTAACATAAGTGTCTTCTGATTATCTGGTATTAATGAAATTTTTGTTCTTTCGCTATTTGGATAAGCAACATTTCTAGTTTGTGTAAACCTTAACAGTAAAGTTTCAAATGCTTCTTTTCTGGGCTACGTGGACATTTTTGATGGTATAATCTTGAGGCCAATAAACCATTTTTGTGACTATCACCCAAAACAAAAATCATATCTATCAACTCTTGATTGTCAAAATTCATTTTCGCAAAGTATTTTAAACGGGTGCATGAGACGCAGAGCTATCTATTCTTGATTTCGCAAATTACCAGCCTACTTGACAAAAATAAAAAGAATAAAATTTCCATTAAACTGACAATTTCAGAACAAATACAGTTTTAGAGGTCATGGTTATTAAAGTTCAACAAAGGGATTTAGAAATTTCGTGTGTGCCCGTATGCGTGTGTGCGTGTGTGTGCGTGCTGTGTGTGCGTGTGTGTGTGCGTGTGTGTGCGTGTGTGCGTGTGTGTGCGTGTGTGTACGTGTGTGCGTGTGTGCGTGTGTGCGTGTGTGGTGTGTGTGTGTGCGTGTGCGTGTGTGCGTGTGCGTGTGTGCGTGTGTGCGTGTGTGCGTGTGTGCGTGTGTGCGTGTGTGTGCGTCGTGTGTGCGTGTGTGCGTGTGTGCGCGTGTGCGTGTGTGCGTGTGTATACATTCAAAGACGAGAGATTTGGAATTTTGATGTGGTATCAAGCTGGATATAGTTTAAGGAATGCGAGGGATATGTTTTGTGCAAAATATCCTGAAAGGGCCTTTCTTTGTATTAAAACTATACAAAATAATGCTTAAGTCTGAAGGTTGCATAATAAATTCGCATAAAGAAACTGTATTAACTGAGGAAATAAAGTTAAACATTTTATGCTATGTTGAAGAAAATCCAGTTGTATCTGTACGAAAAATAGCAGTATACTATAATATATCTAAAACATCGGTATTTAAAACACTAAAATGTTTTAAATACAAATCTTATAAGTTTGGAAATCACCAACAATTGTTCGAAGAAGATAAGGAAAAAAGAACAAAATTTTTTGAAACAATATTTAATTTAATTAACGAAAATGAAGACATTTTTGGTGATGAAGCTACATTTACAATAAATGGAGAAGTTAATTCCCAAAACTTTCGGTACGAATCTTATTCCTCATTATCCATTTTCTTCATAACATTATTTTCTATTTAGATATTGGTCCCACACCAATCGTCACTTACACAATTCAACACGAATCCAGTATCCTGCAAACGTCATATTTGGTTAGGGATACTTGGAAATCGACTTGTCGGCCCTTTTTTTATTGAAGGAAATCTCACCTGTAAGACATTAATGGATTAAACTATGTGTTCCCTGGACTATGGATTGCAAGTTTCAGCCCCTTTAAGTGTCCCGTGCGTTCACCTGATTTGTCACCAAGCGGTTTTTGTCTGGAGATATCGAAAATCAAAAATTTATACAAATATACCAATGCGCAATATTGACGAATTAAAAAATCGTATACGCACCGAATGTAATCTAATAGATCCCACATTTCTTCTAAATGCTGTACGTGTATTTCGAAATCGCCTCGGTTACTGTTTGGAATTATAAGGTGGCCACTTTGAACATTTATTACAAAATGTTAAATGTTAATAAAACTACTAAAAATCATAGAATTTGCGATTACACCTACATTCTATTTTCAATGCATTAACTTGTCATTTTTAAAAGTATACTTGAAAAAAGATTTCACTGTATAAACATAACCCCTGAAGATGAGATTTTACAGTTGTCAAACTGTTATTTTTCACAATCTGGCAACATCGGCGTCCTCTGACAGTTTAATGCAAGTGACGCAACTGCTCTAACTCGTGAAAATTACTATATTACCTTTATCTGATTACAATATTATTACATTATTATATTTTCACTCATATTGGAAATTAGATTTTCAAAAGGTGTTATCGTAAAATTTCCGCAATTGGAAAAAGTTTCAATAGCATCATCTGAAAAAATGTAAACTTTTAGCTGCTACATATCGGCCTTATGACGTTAATAACTATATCCCAATCATCCCTGTTTAATATGGATGAAATTTCTAAAGACTTCCTAGTAATATGTATTTGATTGCGCAGAATAGCCTTTTCAGTTGCGCGTGCGCGTGCGCGTGTGCGTGTGCGAGTGCGTGTGCGTGTGCGTGTGCGTGTGCGTGTGCGTGTGCGTGTGCGTGTGCGTACGCGTGCGCGTGCGCGTGCGTGCGCGTGCGTGTGCGTGTGCGTGTGCGTGTGCGTGTGCGTGTGCGTGTGTGTGTATGTGTGTAAGTATGGGTGTGGGTGTGCGTGTGCGTGTGTGCGCGCCTGTGCGTGTGCGTGTCTGCGTGCGGGTGTGTGGGTGCATGTGTGGGTGTGTAGATGTGTGTGGATATGTGTGTGTGCGTGCGTGTCTGCGCGTTTGTGTAAGTATGTGAATGAGGGTGTGTGTGCCTGGAAGCATGTGTGGGTACGTGCGTGCGTTTGTATGTTTGGATGTATGTGTATGTTTGTGTAGATATGTGTCAGTATCCACGATAACTCCAGAACAACACATACGTACTTGAAATTACGTATTTAAGTTTGTTTTCATTTCTTCTGAAACTGGTTAGATTCAGCGGCGTTGAGGAGGTGTTTATTAGCAGTTTTTTGTTTTTAACAAATATTTCTGAAACATGTGTATATTGCAAAGGTATAAAAATACCAACAAATAGATAACTTTTCTTCATAAAGTTTCTTATACTAAGCAAACTGAGTGTAAAGATTATTTAAATAGAATTGAAAATGCTTAAATTGTATTATTGGTACTTTATAGCAGTGAGTAGGTTTGGAATTTTTTTGAAGCTAGCATCTAGACGCTGATTAGTATCTATCTGACATGAAGTTTTAAACGTCGTACATATAATTGTTTTTTTTATAATGTTGCCTATTTTCATTATAACTTACTAAAAAAGGATGCATAGTCATCCTAAAAAAATTATTATTGAAATTATTACATTTCTTTTAATTCTCACTTTGTAGGTTGGAAATGTTGTTCCACTTCAGATATTTTTATTGTTATGACGATAGTTACAATACACTAGATTTTAATACAACATTCTATTTACTTTAGTTTTAAATTGAACTGTATGATTAGTAGGTACGTTTTACAAATAAAAACATTTTACAAATACTTCAAACATACATGAGCGCCAGTTACAACCTTCGAGTAACGAGAATTTGAAAATAAACACTCTTAAGATGATTTCACACATATCTAAAAATTTAATAGAAATCTAAAAACGAATTGTTTCCACAAACTTGTATTGTTGTCTAGATCTTAAAACATTTTGAGAATAATAACGGTTATTTAGGTGTTGTTTAAAGCGTCAAACCCAGAAGAAGTATCTCAATTAGGTACAAAAAGTCTTGTCAATTGTAAAACTCGACTTAGCAAATAGTGTAAATTTGGAGCAATGCATATCTTAACATTCAGAGTTGCAGATGCAGCACACGTAAAACGAGTTTCAAGACTGTACACACTTTATTTCATGCTTATAATCAACTAAGTGACAGGTAGAAGTATAGGCATGTAGCAGACTTCATGCAGAAATCTGTACTTGTTTTGCATAACAATTTCAAAATAAAAAAAATAATGTCTAGATATTTAGAAACAATTCATTCACAGTAGAATTAAATTGTAAATCCTGAAATTGCACATTTAGTTTCATATAAAACTATCACTTTTTAACAATATACAGGCAAACTCATTTAGGTCAAGAAAACATTTAATTACACACTTGGTTATTCGTATTTGGATCTTTCACTAGAGATAATAATTACCGATAGATATACAAAATCATGTTTAGAATTGCTAATTAATATGTTCGTGTAAATGATATTGTACATACAGTTAAGAACAAGGTACGGTGAATCAAACGTGATTTATTTGTTATTGATGTGACTGTAATTGGGTTTAGTAAAAGTTAAAAAATATCATTAACAAAAAAAAAAAAAACATAAAATTATTATTATTTTAGATGATAACGTTGCAATTATTTTATAATTATATTTACGACCTTGACTGATTCAATCCAAAATAAAATGTTAAAATTAATCTAAAATTATAATTTTAATAATTATTTAAGGTCTAAAAAGGTCTATGTGTATAATGGTTATCGTAAATTTAAAGAACATTTTACAGATATTAAAAATTCCTAAATAAAGAAATAATTACAAGACGTTATCGAAAATGCAGTTTCTCAGTTTTTTCAAAATATCTAAAAATCAAAATGTCTAGAACCTCGTAGCAAGCGCCATCCAATTACTAACTAAATTGTTTAAAACTTTTTTCGTTTGCTCGTTCTCCTATCTCTTATATCGGGTGTCTCAATAAGAGTGCACTATTAAAATTTGGTGTATTTTTTCGTATATGTAGCAACTCTGAAATTTTACAGCTGTCACCTATAATTGTTCCGATTAATAAAAATTGAGCGTTACTCAAAAGAAGAACGTGTTATTATTGTGAAAACTCATTACAAAAATGGAGAAAGTTACGCTGAGACCGTTTGAAAACTTCGCGGAATGTTTGGTCGAGAAAGTGCACCTAATGTGTCCACAATTCGAAGAGTAGTCAAAAAATTTGAAGAAACTGGATCGGTTGTGCACAGTAAGTCTCCTCTGCGTCGATGTACCGGTAGATCTCTTGAAAACATTGCTGCTGTAAACGAGAGTGTGGCCGAAAACTCGAAAACATCAATTCGGCATCGTGCTCAACAACTTCAAATTTCACGAAGAACTACACAGCGAATTTTGATGAAAGACCTCCACCTTCACCCGTATAAGATTCAGCTTACCCAGGAGCTCAAACCAGCAGACCATTCAATGCGTCGGCAATTCGTTTAATGGGCAATAAAGCAAAGTGAAGCGATGATTTTTCGAAAAAAGTCATCTTCACCGGTGAAGCGCATTTCCATCTGAATGGCTTTGTGAATAAACAAAATTGTCGAATTTGGGGTTTAGAAAATACGTACGCAATCCATGAGAAACAAATGCATCCACAACGAGCAACTGTCTGGTGCGGATTTTGGTCAGGCGGTGAGATTGGACCTTACTTTTTTGAAAATGAGGCCGGAGTTGCACTGAATGTGAACGGCATTCGTTACAGGAATATGGTAAAGGAGTTTTTGTGGTCTCAACTGGATGGTATGAATCTGGACGACGCGACGTGTGGTTTGAGCGGGACGTTGCCACCTACCACACCGCCCATGAAACAATCGATTTATTGAGCAACGATTTCTAGACCAAACCATCTCAGATGTCAACTGGACACCAAGATCATGCGATTTAATGCCGTCCGATTTCTTTCTTTGGGGTTTTGTGAAATCTCGGGTTTTTGCGAATAAACCACAAACAATTCCTGAGCACAAGGGCGAGATCCAACGCGTTATCAGTAAGATACAGCCACATCTTTGTTAAAAAGTCATCAAAAATTTAATTAAAAGAGTAATGAACTGTCATCAGAGCATGGGCGCCATTTGCCCGATATTTTATTCCATACGTAATCGGAACATGTCTTATTTTTAATGCAATATAAATAACACAACTTACTCAAAAAATACGTGTTTTTATCTGTAAACAAAATAGTGGACTCTTACTGAGACTCCCTTTAGTTCTCAAGATACCTATGCTTGTAAACCCGATTTAGTCCGCACTGTTACAATTTATATCATGCCGTACTGCCAAGATACGCTACCTCCAGGGGTAATTAAAAACTCAACGATAGAGTCTCTGACCTGTTTTGGGCTTTTACTTGCACCTAGAACTGGCATATCTACCATATCGCAAGTCAATGTATCTTCAAATTTGAAACCATCCTTTAACCTAATAAGATTGTGTATAATACAGGCAGTGAAAATTATGACAAAATTGGGAGCGGGGTGTATGGCAGTATGAAATATTGGCCAGTTGTTTGATAAAATGCCAAAAGCGCACTCTATGAATCTTCTCGCCCTGGAAAATCGGTAATTAAATATGCGTTCTTTAGTATCCAGGTCTTTTCTTGCATATGTTCTATATGTTTCGTAGCCTCGTCGGCTATGAAAGTAAGTGGTATTGATGTATTTGAATGTTACGAAGCGGTCTTTTATCTGGAATGTTTAGCGAACCAGAACATAATTTCTTATTCAAAATCGATTATCTAAAAATGTTATAAACTGCTGACATGTCGTATGCTCCAACATCAACAATAGTGATACAATAATTTGCGTCAGCTACACCTTTTTTTTTGTGCTCATGCTTATGGTTAATTTCTTACTTATTTTAGCTTATCTAGATGTTGTGCGTGAGACTGGTCAGGAGTCCTTCTCCTCTTCAGTCCTGGTCATTCTTTTCCTGTTGGTATTGGGTTGTTTTGTGTAATTGTATAGTTTACAATGATGAGATGTGGTTATTTTTGGTGTTAAAGAAAAGAAAAAAAAATATTTACATTTATTTGATTATATGTGCTAATTGGTTTAAGTGTGCGTGTTGTTTAGTTGGGTGTAGCGTGTTTAGTTGGATGTAGCGTGCTGTGTGGTTAACCCCTTCGTTTGCCGGCATCATGCTAGGTCGTCATCGAATAGACGGGGGATGCGGAGGGCATATGGAGTGTTGTCTAGGGATTCTTCTATCTCCTCAGGGAGGTCGTCAAGGAGTGGTGTTAGGATCGCGGGGATGTTTGAATTTTAATTTGGAAATTTAGGAAATCGGTAGTTGTATGAGGTTGTAAGGATCTCTCTGATTGGGATTGTGTCGCCGAAAACTCTTTTGTGTGCAAACTTTCTTTGTAATGTCTGTATTTTGTGTGTGATGCGTGGTATGCTTGCGTGTTGTATTGTGAGGTCGTTAGGGTACCTCAAAGGTAACCTGTGTATGCGTATGAGTATTGGGTGTTCACAGGAAACGATAGAGGAGAGGTGATTAGGGTTTATCTTAGTGCATATGGGTGCTCGGAAATCCATAACAGGGCGTATGTATGTTTTGTAGGTGTGCTGTGGTGTTTTGTGGTGACAACCTCTGAGTCTACTCCGGAGGGCGCCCAGTAGGCTTGCTCTTTGTGCATCCGGGAGCGAATTGAGGGTTCTGGTGAGGATGATTCCTAAGTAGGTGACTCGTTGGAGTGAGAGTCTTTTTGATTCAGGGCGAGGGTAACATTGCTGTCAGCTAGGTTTGGAAACTTGTCTTCGGTGTAGTTTGGATGTCGGAAGGGGATTGTTTGCGTTTTAGTGGCATTGACGGAGACTCCCCACCGGTTCGCCCAGTTGGAGAAGTTCCGGAGGGTTTTTGGTATGAAGCGGGAGGCCGTTCCGCTGTTCCGATTAACCACTCACTCAAAAGGCGGTGTCATCCGCAAACTGTGCAAAGACTTCTCCGGGTTGTGTAACTTCGGGAATGTCGGATGCGAAAATAGTGTAAAGGATCGGGGCTAATGTCCAGGAACACAGTCAGATTGCATTGCTTCAACAAGGGATCGTGACACTTTTGGTTGGGACGGAAGTCGAATTGACTGTTGCGAAGGAGTTTGTTGAATTCGTGATGGTCCCTGAGTCGCCTGGCTAGAATCTACTCGAAGCATTTTTCGAGGCAACTTAGGAGGGAGATTGGCCTGTAGGAAGAAGGTCTGCTTAAGTCGGAGTGGGGCGTAGGTATCATGACGGAACTTGTTGTATATGTCGGAGGGCTGGGTCGGGTAGCTACACTAAGGAAAACAATAGAAGATTAATGTTTATAATTAAAGTACTGTGACCCAGAATGATCAGGTTTAACTAATCTCAGATGTTTCCCTTCAATGGTTCCGAGACAGTTCTTCTGTTGTTGGCTGTGGCATACATTTTGTCTGTATATCTCGACACGTTTCTCACACCATTGCAGAAATTGTGCTTCTTCCCAGAAGAAATTCCAGTAATAATGATCTACATGTATTTCCAGTGGCAAGAAATTTGCAAACAGAATATATCATTATTTTTGGCTGCGTCTAATAATATTGTAGATACATAAAATATAATATTAAAATTAACGTTTTTGTAAAAGAGCTTAACAAAAATAGAAGTATATACGTGATACCGTTACCAGAGAAGCACGTCTACAAAAACAGTCCAGTAGAAGTGGTAAGTGAGTGAGGAAACGATACATATATATATATATATATATATATATATATATATATATATATATATATATATATATTTCGATCAGTTGCTGTTTCTGCTGCATACCTTAGAAGAACGGTTGTAAATGTTTAATGGTAATTCAGGGCATGTCTGGATTGTAAAATATCTATATAAGTGATCTAAGTAATGCCTATTTCATGTTATTCCCAGGGCCCTTAGAAACTTCAATACTGGGCAAGCAGAGAGTGGCGATGAAATTAATAACGAAGAGCCGATTCATGGCAAACACCATGTCCGTGACAGGTGACGTAGCTAGTCAGACATCAGCTAGTCAGAATCTACCGCCAATTCGACGAATTGTTGAAAGAAACGCATAAAATTTTCAATAAGAACTTCTTCTGCACATTAAGTAACAAAAACCTAGTGAGGAAATGATTACAAGTTATTTATGTTATCCCTTTTTCCCACGTTCATTAAGCTGGATGATCCCAAAAAAATACGTGCCCACATGAAATTCATCAGCACGCGAATACCCATACCATCGCCATCAATATCTAATATGACTAATATTCCTACACATCCCCCATTCAGTAATAGCACACCTGCACATCCCACATCCAGTAATAATATTCCTGCATGCCAACCTTCCAGAAATAATCCTGCACATCTCCAATTAGGTAATAATGTTCCTACTTATAGACAAATGACTAATAATATTCCTGCATCTTCTCCATTCTTCGGCATTGTTCCTACCTATAACCCATTGAATACTGAATCCTGGTACATCCCTCAATGTGTAACAATATTTCTGCGTCATATCCCCACAAAATTATATTAAACTAACCCAACCATTCCCTTCGGCTTGTCCGAGCCGACCATCTTCTGCAGCGGAACCACTAGCAGAATCTCCCACATATACAGATTTGTCATCATCGCATTCGCAAGACTTCCATTTTCGATATATGAGTAATTTTTTATTATATATTTGTTTTATAATGTATATACTTAACAATAAAAATATAGAATAAATAAATTGACTTACCTTAAAGGTACTGCATGCCTTTTTTCAACTGAAATGACGTTATTAAATCTTGTTGTTTGCCTCTGTAGTACAAATTTTCTCAAATGAAGATACGCTCATTCTAAAGCATAAAAAAGCCGTTCTTCGTGGTTTATGAGAACACTAAACAATGCGTGAAACTGTCCACGTGTAAGTCTCCGTTGCGTTAACTGGATGAAAACTGTATTTTCTTTTCCTCCGCTTTTTCTTTAAATACCTCAACACGCTAATTGTTAAGAGTATATCATCTTCTTTCGTTTGGTCTGAACAGGAGTACAAAAACGTTATCGCGGATTTAAAAGCGTGGCAGTGCGCAAAGAATTTACAATACAGCGTTCGGATGGCAACGTTTATGTCGTCGGAACTAGGTCGTAGCCTTAATTTGGATGTTACTGAATACTTAATACGTTTTACCTTTCTCACAAATAAAAATTCTCGTTAGCAAAATGTAAATCTTCACCATTTAAGTCTCCTATTAAAATACTTCTCTTTGTAATCTTGTATTTAAATATTAACTATACAAATTTTGTACGTGTCAATAGCACCTTTGATATTAATATAATTGTCAAACAAATTTATAAAATATGAAAACGCAAAGAATAAGTTTGCTATAATATTTGAAAGCGTGTTATTTTATTTCTGTGACGATAAATTACCAGATCTTTGATAGATTAAATAAACTTAGACCGTTTCGAAAATGGCATTCCAGAACACGTTCTACGGATGAAGGTTAACTATACTACAATCAAAAAACAAATTTTGGAATGTCTTTCTCTAAACGGTTTAATAATATTTAATATATTATAAATCTAGCTACTTATTGTTACTAAAATAAAATAACGTTCAATAGTACGCTTTGTATACCAGATTGTAATTTCAGGTTACTATTAGCGTTTATAGATTTTATACATTTGTTTGACTAACATTACAGCCATTACTGACGACAAAAGTTGCAGTAACTATAGAAACGTATAACATTAGTATAATTTATATTGAAATACACGATTAAAAAGATATAAGTATTTATAATAAATATTATCTTTGTCTACTTGCTCTAAAAATACATTATAAAACCAAAAAATAAAAGAATATTTACAATATCTTTTGTTAATCGTGAATTTTAAATATATTTACACTTTTTAATAACAGTTTCTGTGTTTTTCCAGACCTTGACGTTTATGATGTCTATTCTTCAATGATTTGATAGGAAAATTTCCTTCTAAAACCCACATTTACGAAGATATCCACTTTGACGCACTAATGAGCAACCCTGTGTGGTGGGCAAAGCCCAATGTTACACAAACTTTACAATTAGGGCCATTTCTTGTCTCTAGTATTAGAATTCAAGCCTTGTAAACTAACCTGAGGCTCATTAATCGATCGATAAAAGTATCACTTTTAAATACCAATCATTCACAATTTTGCAGAAATAAATAGACTTTACATTCCTTTTTCTATTGCTCAAAGTCAATTTGACCTACATACAAACAGAAATGAAAATACCATTTAAATTGATTGCAATAATGTTCGTTGACTGAAATATTATAACGAGTTATTACATGAAAAGCAAAACGAAACTGGGACGTTGTAATCAAGCACAACACAGATAGTAAACCCATCAACTAGCGCGTAAACAAGAACATTTGGATGCGTGTTCAGAACATTTGTTGTTTGTACTACGCTAGTTTAAATTGAACAGTTTTTTTATTCGAAGGGCATCATAATTTTTTTAAGAACCTTAAAATCGAAAAGGAAACAAGCAAGATATACATATTAATAAAACACAAAACCCATATATTTATTGTTATACCAAAGAAATAAATGCACTTATAGCTGACGAACGCAGTCACGCAGGTGATTATTAAGTGAATACCCAACAATAGGAGCTTATGTGAGCTTTTTAACGAAGTCACGTTACATATAATTGGGCTCCAGGAAATGAAAATTAATTTTAAAAGCTTAAATTATACTCAAATTACAAAAATGTAAATTCACTTGTCAGACAAACTAAGCGCAAATGCTAACACGAAAGGCAGAACGCTGTCTACATAAGCATTTTTGTCGGACAGCGACCGTAAACCCAAAATGGTCGAATGGTATAGTCAGCAATATGGACCTTTGAGATAAGAGGAAAGGAACTAAAGAGGAGTCCTCATTTCACCTAGTTATGAAGCAGTCTAATAGAAACTCCCGCGCAAAACATTTTTTTCGTTTCCGCGTTAATTCATGTTTGATAATTAAGTTGAAATGTAGAGTTAATAAGTTAGAGAAAAAATTATTCTCGCTACTCAGTTTTATTTAAAGTTTAGTAACAGAAAATTATAGTACGTAATTTTCTACAATCAAATTTATACATTTCTGTGTGTCTGAGTTCTGAAAACTGCAGCTACTGGTTTGAATAAGACCCAAAAGATTTTTATTTTAATTGGTTTTAAATGTAATCCACGTCTGACAACTTACATAATTTTATAATTGCAAAGTTTCTTCTTATTGACGGCTTTGTGTTTTTACCTTATTATTATACACCTTTCCATCTCAATCAATTTTAGGCAGTAAAAGAATTTAAACCTAAATTGGTGTAAACATTTTTATTTAATGGTCCGCAACACATTTTTTGCCGCAATGTGTATAAGTTTAAACCGTTCTGTGTTTCATTGGTATTTAACATAAACGTTTCTCCCATTTCTCTTTCAACGAAATAAATATACACAATTAAAGCTAAACCCCCCTTTTTCACTCATATAACAGCCAGGAATTTTAGCATACTGTTTAAGTACAGGAAGTAATCGCTATAAAAGTCGCACGTAGGGCATGGTCCTAGGCCAGTTGTATTATATCAGCTCAGACAGATCCTTTTGTACCATAGCAATTAGACGTAAAACACTAAAAGCATCTGAGTAACTCTCGGTATAATTAAACCAACAATATAAAATTACCCAAAAGGTTGATTGGTCAACTCAACTGACGGATCGATAAAAAAGTGTAACTAAAATGGTACTGTTGACAGTTATTTCCAATAAGTTAAATACAGATAGAGCTTACGCTATTCTGCCTGGCGAAAGAACGCGCAATCGACGCGGTTACTTTTCTCTGGTAACTCCGCCCATGAGTGTTGCTATTTTGAGTGGCGTACGCAAAGGTAATACAATCCTTATTTAAATTGCCCATTATTTTAATATGTTGAACAAGACATCGTTTTATTCCGCTATTTATGTATGCATTAGTATAACACAACTATAAAATAAATCACTATGTAACAATGGTATTAAAAATTACATTTAAAAATAATAATGAGTGGTTCAACTGAATTGTCAAGCGCGTTCCATGTTTCTAGAGTTACTTTCACAAATGAACTTTCCGCTAAAATGTTGTCGTCGAGTTTAAATGTTGTGTTATGCTTTGTCACATCACATTTCATTACTCCCCAATTTTTTTCGATTGGATTTAAATCCTAGTGATATGGAGGCAGTCGTAAAATTATGTGCCAGTCATCCTGGCAATCGCCGCTCTTCGATCCTGATTTAAAAATAAGCAGGCAGTTCGGAATGAATTCCATACCTCTACCAGCGTGAACAATGATTAACCTCTTTTCTTTAGAGATTGGTGTGAATAATCCGGATGGTGTTCCATCACTCCACAAGTTGTATGTGAAAGGGAGTACCTACGCCTCTGTACTTCTGTAAAACGAGATCGTAATAGAATTACGCTCAGCCTAAGTGCTTTTAAAGACATCCCATTTAGACCCCTTTAGTTATGATATAGACTTACACGATCTCGTTGTACAGTTCACACGAGGAACATCGTAATCAACAAGCGGTGTCATATATCGAAGATAATGAAAGAAAAGTATAGCTGGCCTTTGTGCTGCGGTCAGAGTGATCGCTGTGGTAATGAGTGTGGTAGTGGTATGAGTATTTTAGATAGCCTTCAATTACTAGGGTAGTTATTCAATTTCTTAAACCAATCAGACAACTGATGGAAGTCGTAGAGTATAGTGCCATAATTGAAGTTACGGTTGTAGGAGGAGAATCACGAGTGTCCCACTTAACAGGTCGAAAGAAGCTGCAAGAAAGGTCGTATAAAGTGTTCTAACAAGTTAATATATAATCTTTGATTAGCTAATAACAATCATACCCACCACGCTGAGGAGAGAATAATTTCCAAAAATTTCATGTCCAAGGTTTATCACGCATAGGAATGTTACCAGTTTACAATTAATGACATTTAATTAAAACGCAGGAAGCCTTTCATCACACGTTTTTTGGAAACGATCTGGTGTCTGTTTTATCTGTACCGCTTATTCTTTGATTTAAATACAGAAAATAGATAAATACATGTGTATAGACGAATTAAGTACCTATTTGCCACATACCCTAACACAGAAGTGTATAGAATGCAAAATAATAGAAATAACTGCAAATGAAACAGTGGAATGCGATTGATTGCATTGAGTGAATCTTTAGTTTTAATTTTTACCAGTTGGAAATTTTTCCGACATAGACGATAATTACTACTTAAGGATTTTTTTTTATTTTGTACAGGTTAATTATTACTTTACAAATTTCATAGAGAAAACTTGTTTTAATGTTTAATTATTTTAAAGAATGGTTTTCGATTTTTTAATAAAGTAAGCAGTTTTTGAGATATTCACAAAATCTAATTTAGCGCTCTCTATAAAGAACATGTATTTGTAAACAAATTTGACAGACCGGGAGATTTAGCAAAAACTCTAAATATTAAGTATCATTAATATCCCTTAGGTATTTTTTTAGTTATCGTGGCTATAGGAACATATACGCACGAACACACGTACACTCGCACACTCATACTCACTCACACTTAGTCACACTCAATCACACTCACGCACACTTACTCACACTCATCCACAGTTACACACACACCCACATCTACGCTTCCACCCCAACACGTATACCCACATCCACCCCCAATCCCGCACCTACATTTACCCACACCCATCCATCACACACACACACACACACACACACACACACACACACACACACGCACCCACACCATGATACTTACACTCAGACTCTTACTTTCATTCTCGCTCACTCGCATTATCACTCACACTCCCACCCCTATTCCCACACCCGCGGCCACAATTTTCAATTTACGAAAACAATACTTTACTTATGGGTATTTTACGCAAAAAAATAAAAAATAAAGAATAATACTAACGCCGAAAGTATAGTAAAGTCACAACGTGGCATAGTATTCTCATTATTTTAACATGACTTTGAGTGATTTTATTTATTGATAAGATAAAAGCGTTCGACAACATTTAACAATAAGGCATTGATCTTTTGGGTTTAAACGTGCATCATAACTATATTTACCAAATTTCACTGGTCCAGTGGGCACAATAACAGAAACACTTAATATTAATTTTAGGCGCCGTGAATGTCGTCAGGCTCTGACAAATTTTCGAGCCAACGGTTATCACGTCTTTTTTGGATTGGAATAAATCAGTTATTGCAGGGCATCCTATTTTAATACTGATTACAATAAATTGGATAATCTAGATATTTATTACTAGTAAGCGACTGAGAAGGGTTTTATAGCCATTATATAAATTTATAGATCTTGTGTAAGGGTTAAACGCAGAAATACAGCTTTGGCTGCAAATACTTTAGAATTGAAACACGAATTTGATAACAAAAACACAAGCATTTTATATATCGAAAACAAGTACAGAAAACGTTTGGTTCTGGTAATATGCCAGTGAACATTTACATTTAATATTTGTTCAAATTATGTGAAAAATAATCAAATGTGCGATTTTTTTAACGCCGACAAGTACTGCAATATTCACAAGTAGTGTTACTTACCTTGAAATTTCTATCGATTCTGAAAACACTATAAATACCAATTGGCCATTATCAAAACCCTCAGAATTTACTCAGGGTGGCCCGTAATAGAATAACTGTAGATTATCGGCATGAAAATAGTACGATGCCGTCAAGTATAGAAAAGTGTTACTCGTTAAAGGGATAGAGGGTGTTAAATATTGATTTTAAGATTTTTTTTTCCAGAATGTTGTGGTAAATGTCGTGAAAATTAGGATAATGGGGAGTTCTAAATGATGGGAAATCGGAATTTAAACTTAGTTTTTGGGTTGATTGTAGAAGGTGCTAGTTAGACACTGTCGAATACAATTTGTTTGTCATACATATCACGATCTTGACTGAAAAATCAGATAAACTGATTGATTTTAAGAAACAAAGGTATAATTGTTTGATATCGATAAAATACGGCGGTGTCGAGATATTCGTACTTTAATCGTTCAATGCAGATGGACATCCATTCCAAATTTTCACGTTTTCTTAAAAACTGTCCAAATTATGGAGTAAACCTAAAACTTAAAATTATTATTCACCACCCTGTATTTCTTAAACGAGAAACAATTTACTGAGGCATATTTGGCGGAATCGTGTTAGTTTCAACCCTAGAATTTACGGTTACTCTAGGGCCCATCCATTACGGACCACCCTGTATACAAGAAATGTGTAAAATATTAATGTTTGCGCGATGACAATAGATATTTGATGTCGAATACAAAAGCAATATTGGTGTTGAATGTACCATGAAAATCTGTTTTAATAAAATATGAAAGATGCAATTATGTAAACATGTGATTCCTTTGAAAAGATAATGACCTATTGGATTATTAGAATAAATTTACATTACTCTTTTGCATTCTCTGCTTAACATTATTACTAATATGGGAATATGCCATAATAAGTTATTTTCCAAAATGGTTGGACAAGTATCAAAATATGTTAGACAACATATTTGAATATAAAAAATACACGACGTAATAAAATCTGGAAAATACAAAGCATGTAAATGTAAATAACTATACAGTAAATATAAGGATCAACAGGATAATTGCTTGCTGTCAAAAACTTACATTCATATAAGATTTAGATAATCATTTGAATGAAAAAAACATTATTGCACATTATTCTAAACTGTTTTCTGTAGATCTTATCACTTACTTAAAAGTTTACGCCAAAGCACATTGTAACCTATTGAATTAATTTGTAAACAAACTAATGACACTACAAATCTCTTAACATAAATAAAGAATTCAACAATTGACACATATTAGAAGTAAACGACTGGAAAAGGATGTAGACACAGACGTTAACTTCCCACGTAGACCATTGTTACATGTAAAGATTGTAGAACACCGCACTGTACAAGTTGAATAGGTTCATTTTGTACAAAAGTTTATTATTCTGGGCGTATCCGATCTCTCTTTAGAATGTGATTGAGAAAATAATCATTAACGTTCATCTGCTCTTTAAATTTAATCAGTAAGAATTATTAGTAAAACGATACACAAAATAATGCCTTCGTAATGAACAAGATTTAAATTTACTAAAGTTAATATTTAATATGTAATTGTTGGTTGAGTTGATCGGCCTTTTTCCACAAAAACTGTGGAACTAGGCTGACCAACTCAACCAATATGAAACCACAGTTACAAAACACTTATAATACAGAACATCTATTTAGATATCTATTATTATTTTTGCACTTCCGAGACTAAAATAGATACTTTAGTCTCTGTCTACAGGGACTGAAGTGGGTCATTTATTCCCTAGGGATTAAATATGGACTGAACCCCATAGAGAGTTCATTGACAGATCTCAAACTTCAGATATTTTTTATTAATTTTTTTACGAAACATTAACATTAATATTATTACAATTAATAAATATCGGACGATTGATTTTCGAAACGATACTGCTGGATGTAAGGTTGAACGCATTTCCAAATGAATCAGTGCCTGTGGGCCGTTCAGATTGGCACGAGGGTCCTGGGAGTAAGGTAGCTGGTGTTTTTTGATCACCTCCACCTCCAAAAATTTTTCGGCGATAAGGTTCTTATTATTCAGGGAGTTTTCCACATACCCTTCTGCAACAGTTGCAGACTTCCATCCCCCATGTCTTTTTAAAACGTCAACAGTCCCACCTGAATCAGCTAGTAGAGATGCAGAGTTCGCCGCCAACAATGTGCTGTATATGACAACGCATCTGGTAGGTTTAAGAATGTTGCAACTTTCTGGGGCAATTTTCCAAATATATTCTTTCCTATAGGTTGCACTGTACACTGCTTGTTAACGTAACGAACAAAAAATCTTGAATGGGGAGTTTCGGCTTTTCTCAATGACATATATTTCACGCAGATTTTTGTATAACTAATGATAGTTGTATCTAAATCTTTTACAACGAAGTTCCTCTCTGTTCCATTTTTGGTAGCTATAATGTTAACAAGAAGTCTGTTGCCCAAATCAGTCACATCATTAATTGACAATTCGACTAATTCAAGTCCTCTACAAGCCTCTGCCACACCACATATGAGTGCTACCTACAAAAAAATCATTTTTAAAAGTAGGTACAATGATTTTTGTACATACTCACTTTTGCCATTAAAAATGTGTCATCTTCGCTTTGTAACCAAAACTTTTCCTTTTCAGAAGCGTTGTCATTTTGTGGAATTTACTTATATCAACATTATGTTTAACGTTAAGCATAGTTTTTAACATTGAATACTGGGTCCATAATGTAGAAGCAGCAAATTTGTTTACCTTTTCATTAAAAAATACCAGCAAAGCATCTTCGTTAAAATTTGTAATTTTCTTTTCACAGCACCACTTTAAAAACATATCATACTCTTTATCGTAAATTTTACGAAATTTGGAAGGCAGTAACTCATCTAAAGCCTGTTCAGCGGCTTTTTCTAGATCAAATTTGTCGTACATATTTATTACCCTTTTGTAAAATTTTTTGCAAATATGGCTACCGCTGTTTACTAATTCCCATGCTAACCGACTGTTTTTTTTTCAAATAGCAAGATTTCTAGATAATTTTATACAAATTTGTCACATTGACACGAACAAATTTGGAATTATTGTACATAAAAAATAAATACTTTGGAAGTGCAAAAAATAGCGTATATACTTCGGGACTAAAGTGCCTAAATCCCTTGAGTGGCTGTTGCTCCGCGGGATTAAATGCTGCACTTTGGTCACTCTATATATAATATACTATAATATCTATTTAGATATAAATTACGACACAATACAACTTAATGGTTAAATTATACTTCAATCAACTTTTTTTAGTTCAAATGTCGTGGGGACTCACGCGCAGTCTGAAAGTTGCTATAGTACGAGTATCTCATAAAATAAGCTTTATTTAATTAATGTATCCATACATTACTGTAGTGTTTTTTGATGCACGATATTTCGATACGGTACTTCAGACAGTATAGTCACGTCTGGTAATGTGGCCAGGGGGATTCCATGTTAAGGCAATCCTTAAGGAACTCGACAAAACTGACAAATCTGAGCGCATCTTTCACATAGATTGAGCTTACACCATCAACAAAAAGTGCACGAAGGGTAAATTGCCCACGACCATGGAGAATGTGTCACAATTGTGTCTAGTGGCAACAAGTTTGGTGCAGTCATACCTCTAACGGTGCTTTTTAAAGGAAAGGGAATGAAACCTGGTTAACAATATGCTCCTCTTATGACGCCCAAGAGGTATTAATGTAAACATTAATGGAATGCTTACTGTGGTTTGATTATTTTGAGAAGTACAAAATGCCTGTACCCTGAAATATAGTTTTCGATTGTGTAAAATGCCACTTGATTAGTGTATTGTAACTATGGCAGATAGATATGATATTACATTGCACTGTCTTCCCAGTAGTACTACCCATAAACTAGATGCCATGGATAAAGAAGTTCTTACGGCATTCGAGTATTACTGGACGTAGTAATAAAATAATAAAACATTTTCGAAACCATGAGGGTTGTTTACTAGAAAACAACGCCGTGAGGCAATATTGGCTTCTGTATGGGATAAAGCAATGGCCCTGAGTAACATTAAAAGTAGAAATTCATCCATTAAGAAGGAATGCTATTTTAGAAGTACTGTTACACAACAATAACGTATGACAAAGACCGAAATCCTTTAGTGCATATTATTCCAGAGAATATGAAACCGGCTTAGAATCTGGAAAAAAACACTGATGAGTTTCAGTTGAATGAGTCTTTTATAGATATGCTAAAAACCTCAGTCTCAGCAGTAACCAAACCTACTAAAACAGCTTGAAAATCTCTCATTATAGCAGAGAAAAAGTGTTGAAGAGATTTGTTTGACAAACGGGAGAGAGTAAGTATACCGAAAGTACATTAAAAAATATTTTCATTAAGAGCCTGTAGGTAGCGGCCGCGAAAATTTTATTACTGTAATAAACAACTTTACATCGCAATGGTTACGCGATATAAAGATAATTAATGTGTTCAATATCTTGATAATAAGTCGTAATTGGATAATGTTTTCTGGATATTTCATTTTCTGTATGTTATGTAATTGATATTTGAGTAAAGGTTGTAATAGAAAAATAAAAACATGTTAGGACAAAAACAGATGTCCGCTCGAACTGTTTTTGTTAAGGAGTGTAACGAATTGCTGAA
The DNA here is from genome assembly GCA_036346205.1 of Vesta saturnalis. Lineage (NCBI taxonomy): Eukaryota > Metazoa > Arthropoda > Insecta > Coleoptera > Lampyridae > Vesta > Vesta saturnalis. Next base: position 656,915 of record JARFJB010001851.1, on the reverse strand, counting down.
TATTTTTACACGCACAGTATTGGTGTAAAAATGTCACTAGTTTAATAATTAATTACGTCGGTACACGCCGCGATTAAAGACATCGTAGTTTATGCTACGGACGAGTGCATGTTTTTAAAATTAAGATCTCGTTCAATAATGAATGTGGAAAAATGCTACCACGTAATGTTTCTTGTTTTTTATTGCTTCTGAAAAAACGGGGATGGATTTCAGGAATATATCATATATGTGGTTGATGACAGAGGTAAGGCAGTTGCGGTTGAAGTTTTGATTAAGCCGCATTGATTTGTTTGTTTTAATAGAAACTCCCACAGTAAACCGTTCGGTTTATAAGTATTTTGTCGTGTACCTTTTAGGAAAACTAAAACGCTAATACGTTCTTTTCTTTTTGTGTAGGTTTTAATGCAAGTTTTTCCAAAAATTAATTTATCATTAATAGCCGTTGCCTCCAGTTTAAACCGTGTATCTTAACTCGTCGTGTTGTGGTAAAGTGTTTAACAAAAGGAAATATATTCAGTGTAAGTAATATTCTAATGTGAATTAAAGCTCGCAGCAAATACTTCTACAAGCCTATGTAACGCATTAAAAATCAAGCATTGTCTTGCAAAAAGTATCTAACTATGCACGTGGGCTCATTAATATTGAAATCTGTTAAAATAAGAGGGCTAGCGTCCGACAATGCAGGGCTCCCTCCCTCATCACTTGGGCGAAATAGCATTGTTGTCTGTTTGATTATATTTGTAGAAAGAGAGCTGGCGTGGACAAACGGACAAAGGGTAAATCACGGTTATAATTGTACTTAGGCCATACCGATAGATTTACACACTCCCAAGTCCAAATGACCGTAAAAGGCTCCTCGAATTCCATTTTATGAATGCGTAAACTGAGAAAGGGGCGCTGTATTTTAGCTACCACTAGACCACCCATACTTTGATCCGATTTGAGTAATTTGCGTAATAGTAGCATTATTGTCAGTAAAGTCAAGATACATCACTTAGCGATTGTTTTGTGCTTGAATTTGCATTATTGCGAATAAGTTCAAATTAGACTTTTTGAGATAGTGTACCTGGGGATGCTACAAGCCACACTTGAAATTTGATTTCTGGCTGAAAAACAGCCATTAACGTATCACTGAAATCAAACAAAACGAAAACTCAGGAATCATGGTTATGCAAATTATGCCAACAACATAGAGTAGCCGATATGATGAAGCATGTCTTTATTTTGAAAAACTGATGTATCATATGAAGTAACATACGAATTAGATCATGGCCATCTTTACAACACCCTGTCGGTAATATGGCCAATTATAAGTCTTTTTTAAACCGCAGAACTTATTGTAAATAGGTGTATTATTTTTTTTTTCGAGCTAAAGGCTATGTTTTATTTAAAGAATCCTTGGTTCAATCTAACGTCCTGCACCTGAGAAAAATTAAATAATTTTAGCATGGCCATATTACAATTAACTTACCATTTATACAGGGTTTTTTAATTAGTACATTATTTTCCAGAACATAACCTCCGAATATTTACGTGACTAATATCTTATTAAGAAATTATTACGCGAAAAAGAATATGTCAGGTAATGGATGCCGAAGCAAATAGAAATAAAATTACTATCGTAACTTTTCTTGTAAAGTATTTCACAAATGTAAATTACAGTAAAATGTCGAATTGTTCTTAAAGTAATTCGTTTTGTTACATTACACATTTCTCATTCGTTTTTAATCTCATGTGATCGGTATGATAAATTAACCTGTGAATTAAATGCGCGGACCAAAACTATTATAATCCTTTTGAATCAAGAAGTAAGATGTAAATAATGCTTGTTACTGTGTTGAGAAATATTCATCTAATTGTCAGTTAATTATATTTTACTCGCATGTATTATATGTTTAATATCTATGATTATTTAAATACATTTTTTAAGCGCAACTGTAACAAGTTTTTCTAAGAAAAAAATAGCATCTGTTAAATTATAAATGCACACATACAAGATATAATTTAGTAACAAGCGACCAGTTTAATCCTTCTAATGTATTTAGTAATATTTAATCTAACCGTAATTATCGAGTCTACTAGCGTTATGTTTATATATTTATTAAATTAAACTAACTTGATGCACGAGCGCATAAAAAATTATAACTGTATTGGTAAACTTTTAGCAACTCACTTTCAATTTATGGAACGTTTTACATAATTAAATTAATTATGCTCGTTATAAGAATAATTTAGAAATGTCATGACAACGCAATATTTTCATGTGATAATATTACTGTCGGAGCAGTTAGTTTAACACCGTAAATACTTAGTCTTCTTTTACAAACGTTTTTACCGGATATATACATCTTGACTTTTAGCTAAATTTACAGGCTGCAACATTTTGAATTATTCATGTCCTCATTTGCTTACTGAACGTTAAAGATTTAAATGATGCTTCAAGTTATATTTACAGTCTAAATATATTTATAAGATTTACTCAAAAGGAAAGGTAAAATTTTATGAAGGCAAATGACTCTTGGTATTATACATAATCCATTACACACACACGTGTGTAAGATTAGTCTTCTGATACATATCTTTAAAATTGTTAGTTCACTTATACAAAAGAAAAATAATGCCCGATTTTGTTTTACGAACGTTATATATTGCAATTTTTAAGATTTTATTCTAAATTAATCTCTAAATTAAAAGTCTGGTACTTCCGCACCTCATCTTCATTCTGCAAACGAAGGCAATTGATGTCCTATATGTTACATCATTTAGTTATCAGTTAAGGTGTTATTCGGATGCGGTTTTCTATTGTGGTATTTAAATTTGATAAAATGGCAAGAATTGCCTAGTAGATTACCTCAGACTTTATATTTCCTTTTTAGCTTCGTCTCTTAGGTGTGATAGGAGACACGGCAAATTAATTATAAAATGATGCAAAAGTTGGCAAAATGGCTTAAGAAGTTTATAGGTTACCTAAAATTACAACCGCTCCGGTGCTTTTTCTCATTCACTGAGGCCTTATCATAATTAAAAACTAATTGTAATGGATTATTTCCCATAACAAGAATTACTTCCGATTTCAGTAAATAAAAGGGAACTATTGCCTTTGCCAAACTATTTTGCTTCAATCGAATTGTGAAAGATGGTTGGCGCCATCCAGCAAATACTCATGCGCTATGTCAATATATAATAGTACGAAGAACGTTTTTAAAACATGAAAGAAAAAATATGTAAATTGCACACAAATATGTAGCCACTTATGCAAAACCATATTTATGAAGGATATTCGGGATGTTCCCATCCTGATAAGGAAGACTCAACACCTTTTAGATATTTATTAACTTCCAACCAATATATATATATATATATATATATATATATATATATGTATATATAATTTTTTTTATTATCGCTAAATCGAGTTGTTAGCTCATTTTACAACGTTTGGCAAAGTTCGTCAAGATCGACCACAATGTCGTGTTCGGACGCGCGTGTGTGTGTGTGTGAGTGTGTGGTGGTGGGTGCGTGTGTGAGGGTGTAGGTGCGGATGCATATATGCAGGGTGGATGTCTACTGCGTGGACGGAGGGTAGCTCCTTAACTATTTGGACCTACATTCTAAAAATATTTAGGTGTATATAGGGTGATTGACAAAAATATGCCAACCCAAAACTATGTTTTTTTAATGGAACACCCTGTATATTTTTGCATTTTTGGATTCACTGCTACACTTAGAATAAAAGTATAGAAATTTGTATCTGTATCACTAACCGTTCTGCAGGTATCGTCACTTTACTACCAAAATAGAGTTAACTTTGGAACCACGATGTAAGCGTTGTCACCACAATTTTGTCAATCTGTTTATGCCACCGACTATTAATAATAGTCTACTATCAAACAAATTGGAAGATTTTTCGAAAGCATGTAAAGCTATACAGAATGATTTGTTTGTACTGTGTTTGTACTATGAACGATATCCAGATAAAAGACAGCCGCGGAAAGAATCGTTTATGAATGTAACTGAGAGGTTTATGAATTCTGGAAGTGTGTGTTGTCCCAAGCGCACAAAAACAAGCCCAAATGAAGAAAGTGAGTTTCAAGTTGTGACACATCTTATAGAAAATCCGCAAATCAGTATCAGAGCGCTAGGTACACACCTAGACCTAAATACAGTTCGCAGCTTTATTAAAAAAAAACAAATTGCATCCTTATCATATTGAGCAACATCAAGCTTTAAGTGAAATAGATTTTTAAATTCGTGAATCTTTCTGCCAATGGGTAACTACTAAAGCAAATGAAGAACCCAATTTCGTTAATAACATTCTATTTACGGATGAGGCAACTTTTCACAATAATGACAATATTAATACACATAACTGTCATCACTATTCAGATACTAATCCCCACATCTCAAGAGTTGTTGATCACCAGCATTGATGGTCAGTTAATGCGTGGGATGGTATAATCAATTTTAATGTGGTTGGTCCTTTTTTCTTTGACGGGAGTCTTACTGGGGAAGATATTTACAGTTTTTGGGAAATGATTTACCCGAGCTTTTGTAAAATATCGAGCTATATAATATTCGTACAATGTGGTTTCAACTGGACGGCGCCCCTCCACACTATGAATATAATATAATGATAAGGTGGATAGGACGAGGTGGTGTACAAAACTGGCAAGTCAGATCACTGGATCCTACGCCCCTCGATTTTTTCCTTTGTGGCTACGTTAAAGAAAAAGTTTACCAACATCCTCCCACCACAAGCGAAGATATGAAAAATAGAATTAGAGCTGCATTTTAATCTATGTCGCCTCTAATGTTGTTGCGAGTGAATCTTTCGTTTATTCAGCGAATTGCAAAGTGTTTAGCTAGGCGTGGTCAACATTTTGGTTTTCCTATCAGTTAAAGAATTTATTTGCCATTCGTATTTTCATATTTGCTCAGGATTGTGTTTTATTTGTTCTTCAATATTTTCAAATAAAGCGTCAATATCTCAGGAAGTTAATCATTCTATATAGTTTTACATGCTTTACAAAAATTTCCCAATTTGTTTGTTAGTAGACTATTATTATTAGTCGGTGGTATAAACAGATTTACAAAATTATGGTGACAACGCTCGCATCGTGGTTCCATAGTTAACTCTATTTTGGTGCTAAAGTGACAATATCTGCAGAACGGTTGGTGATAGAGATACAAAGTGTAACAGTGAATCCAAAAATGCAAAAATATACAGAGTGTTCCATTAAAAACACAGGTTTGGGTTGGCATATTTTTGTCAATCACCCTGTATATACCTAAATATTTTTATAAAGTAGGTCCAATAATCGTCTATAATCACACCAAAATTGGTTTTGATATCTCTAATAGTTAAGGAGCAATCCTCCGTCACGCACTAGACACCCACCCTATATATATATATATATATATATATATATATATATATATATATATATATATATATATATACATATTCGCGTCCTTATCCGCATTCGCACCAGCACCCGCACTATCACCTGCACCCGCACCTACACTCGCACCGGAACCCTCACCAAAACTCGCACCCACACCCATATCCACACATAGATACACCCCTTAGATCCAATCTATGGTACCCCATAATGCGTTGCTAGACAGTAAAGGGGGGGGGGGCGGAATCTTAATAAAGGTTGCCATAGATTTGAACTGGTATCAAATACTGTGTGGTAGCAGACACAAAGTTTATTATTAGTTTTGTAACGGTAATTAAAAAAGAAATAAATACACACACGTACTCACACTCACGCTCACGCTCACGGTCACACTCATAGTTACACTCGCACTCACACTGATCCACGCACACACACACGCGCACGACATCGTGGCCGATCTTTGCGTAGTTTGCCAATCCTTGTAAAATGAGCTAATAGGTCGATTTAGCGATAGTGAAAATAAAAACTGAATTAAATAACCTTTAATATATATATATATATATATATATATATATATATATATATATATATATAAATTCTTTTTAATGAACGAACCGAAGTATGTACTTTAAAGGTTAATTTTAAACAAAATACAATAATGATTATTAAATTAAACTTCTGTTCGTTCATTAAAAAACAATTTTTATAGTTATTTATTAGTGCTGCACACAGCAAATAAAATTAACAATCACTCACCTGTTGTCATGTCCGACGCTTTAGCCAATTGCGGGCTCACATGACATACATAAAAGTTGACTGTGATCCCTCATTGTGTGTATGAAAATTATAATACATCGTAACTAGGGAAGTACATACTGTTTAAGTTTGAATCGATAGTGCCTCCTTGATATTTATATACACATATATATATATATATATATATATATATATATATATATATATATATATATATATATATATATATATATATATATATATATATATATATATATATATATATATATATATATAATGTTATTTAATCGCCTTTTTTGACTATCGCTAAATCGACGTGTTAGCTCGTTTTACAAGGATTGGCATACTACGCCAAGATTGGCCACGATGTCGTGTGCGTGTTTGTATGTGTGTGTGTGTGTGCGTGTGTGCGTGGTTGACTATGAGTGCGAGTGTAAGTATGAGTGTGAGCGTGAGCGTGTGAGTACGCGTGTGCATTTATTTATTTGTTAATTACTGTTACAAAACTAATAATAAACTTTGTGTCTGATACCACACGGTATTTGATACCAGTTAAAATCTATGGCAACCTCGATTAAGATTCCACCCCCCCCCACGTCACTGTCTAGCAATGCATTATGGGGTACCATAGATTGGATCTAGGGTGCTGATGCGGGTTTTACTGCGGGTTCCGGTGCGAGTGCGGGTGCTGGTCCGGGAACGAGTGGGGGTGTGGCTGCGAGTGGGGTTTCGGGTGTAGGGAATGCGGTTGCGGGTTGTAACGTGCAGTTTGAGAAACGGAACTTTGTTAGTACGATTTTGGGATTCTTATGCCCGTTAGGCAACACACTTTACTCTCCAATTTGGGAACAATAGGAGTATCTATTTTCAATTTTTCTTAGACAACGTGGCAACAGTGCATCTATTTACGTTCAATTTCTAATAAGTTGAAATCGTGATAAGGCCGAATTTTGTTATTTGTTAAAAAGGAACACGCAACTCCTTCTTTTCTAGTTTCAAGTGTGAGTAACGAACGCCATTTTAAGAAAAACGAAAATTCTGCGTTGTAAGGAATTTGAGATGGTGAAGATTTTTCTGTGACATCTATAATATTAAGATTTCATAGAAATTACATACAGTGGATACTGGTTTTACATTCTTTCCCATATTTAAGTTTGATATTGCATATTTGTAGTACTCGTTTCGACGGATTTAAAAAACCGTTTCCATTGGATTAAGAGGTGAGTTAAATTGTTTCTTTCCTTTTATACGGATCACCTCTGATTAAACCTTTACTTTAATAAAATACATGTGTTCTAATTCTACATAAATTAAAATAACAAATTAGTATGCAACACGAAAGCTAAGACAAAATGGTTTCTCTAGGTTTCTTTCTTTGGTTGTGATTGTGTTCCTTTCGACACTCTTCAGTGCAATCAATGCTCTAACGGATTGTCCCACCGGAATATGAACTACTCCTTTACACACCTGACTGACAGTTCTACGTGAAGACTGAGTATCGAGCAGGTTCTGCACCAGCCCGTAGGAAGATAACTCGGTTCTAGCTAAAAGAACATTAAGCTTAAGTCACGAGGGATACACGAACACTCCTTTTACCATCGATTGATTGGTGAGCCTCTTAAATGTTTAATTACTTCATATCGGTACTCTGGATCGAAAGACAATTGTTTTGAGTGCAACCTTGACCTACTTTATAGGTGGTTCGTTATTAAACGAATTACAGTTGTAAACATAGCACGATTTCGTATTAGTGTGTTCCCCATACCTGGAAATTTGACAATGTTTTGGGGTTATATGTGGCGAGGTTATGTTTCTGAAATTATAAGATGTTTACTTAAGATGTAATTTATATTTACTCTTATTCGTACTTACTGCAGACTATCATTTTTGTGTGCGTTGCTTGCAAATTTTCCTTTATTTTATTTTGTTTTGTGCATTGCTCATTCATTATTTTCAGTTTTAAACCTTTTTATGCAATGCTAGACATCTGAATGATAATTGTTGATTATTTCTATGTAACTCCGGTTATGGTTCGGTTGATTTACAGCTGAGACGCCCGTTGTAAGAAGAGCTCTTCCTACGACTACGGTTTCATTCTTTTAGTTTGCATTTATTTTGGGTTATGTATTTGTTTCTAGGTTCAACGCTGGATGTTTGTGCTTAAAAAGCGTCGTTTCCTTATACTGTATTTATGATTCAATCAAATTTTCCTTCTTTATTTTATTTGGCTGAAGCACTGGAAAAAGGTAACTGTGGTACTAATCACAAATTTTTTTATCAAATTTTTGGGGTGAAACTTGAAATATTTTCGGGTTGTTCTGCTGAATAATCTCGATTTACGATACCCGTTGTTCGAATGTTTATTTACTTTACCCACTACGATGGGATATTCACACTAGTATGCCATCGGCGAGTTTATGTTAACCATTTGTAATAAATTCAAGTTTTGGGGTTTATTATTATCAATACCGATTATATCTACAACGATTAAACAGATTTCTGTTACTTTACTAATAATTGTTTAATAATTAGTTTCGCTGTGTACCTACGCCAACCACACGCCCACGCATCCAAGTGCCTAACCGACCGATTGAGCTTCCGACCTGATTCTTTCTAGCTGTTACGGCACACCGTTTACTTTTGCTACGACAGTGCCTTTGTTCATGTAACCGGGTGGGGCGCGTGCGCGTGCGTGTGCCAAATATTTTTGAAGCAGCTATATATTTCAAAGATATAAAATACCTTGAAATATATAAAACATATCGAGAAATTATGTTCGATGCAATATTTTGATACTAGGCAAAAAAGTTCTTAAGAGGAAATTCAAGTGTTCAAATTTTTTCAACTGAATAACGATTAATTTTACAAGAAGATGTGAAAACATATTTTTTAAAGATAATTTAATTTCACATTTGTGCAGTATTTTAATACGAAGCCAAAATACATTAAAACTTAATTGAATAACATTGAAAATGCATAACGATATTATCGTCATTTTTATAGCATCGGCTGTTTTGGAATTCTTTTTTAAGTTAGTATGTAGATGTCAATTAACCCCTATCTAACATAATTATTGTCTTTGTTTTTACATTGTTGCTTAGTTGCGTTATGACAGTACTAAAAGAGATATTGCATAGTTATTCTAAAAAAAAACTTATTAAAATTTTTTCATTTATTTCAATTTCCACTTTGTATGTTTCACAACAGATAGCTTTCACCTTCCAGCCAACATTGTGTAGGTATAAAAGGTTATACAGTCGACTTTTTTTCACTAACGCTAAATCAACTTATTAACTCATTTTACAGCGTTCGGCAAAGTTTCGCCAAGATCAGCTGTTATGACTATGTGCGTGGAGGGTCTAGGAAAACTCGCCGTCGCCGATTCGCCATTGGTGATTCGACGTCGAGACAGTTGGCCCAATTCGCCGTACAAATCGTGCCTTTTGATGTGCTATTATATTTCTCGTATGATAGTGAAGGTCTATGCTTTAAGTAGACTTTCTATGAGTTGACAATGAGTGTCTACTTAAAATTGTGTTTTTATGAGATTATAATGAGGGTCTTGACTTTAAATACATTTTGTGTGAGTTAATAATGAGGGTTTTATTTTAAATAAATGTTCTATGAAAGTCTTTATTTTAAATAAATTGTTTTTGACACTAAAACATGTCCCGACGGCGAATCGTCCCTACGGTGCATTTGACCAACGGCTAACCGTCCCAACGGCGAATCGTCGAAGGCGAACCGGCGACGGCGAATATTCCTAAATCTGTGTAGGGATGTATGTTAATATCCACGATAACTCCACAACGACAACACGTACGTACTTAAAATTTCGTATTTAAACTTGTTTTCGAGGGACTGAAAATGCTTAAATTGTGTACTTGGTATTTTATAGAAACGGGAGGCTATGGATTTTTTTTTAAGTTAGCATGTATAGGTCTACTAATCTCTATATAACGAAGTTTTAAACGTCCATCCGAATTATATCATTGTTTTTGTTTTTACAATGTTACCCATTTCCGTTATGAACGTATGAAAAAAGCGGGTACATAATTATCCTAAAAAAAATATTACTAAAACTATTTCATTTTTGTTAATTTCCACTTTGTAGGTTGGAATATTCTGTGTTGTCCCACACTAAATACTTTGGCTTTCAAGGTAACCCCTGTTTAATTAAATAGATTTAGACCAACGACTTTCAAACTATTAAGTTCCGTCAGAATAAACAGATTTGTGGAACTTTCTACAGGTTTGGGAAGACAAAGTAATTCCTGGATGGTAAATCCGGCGAATACGGTGCATGAGGAAGCACATCAAAGCGTAAGTCATGGAATTTTGCAGCAACAGAGTATGTGTATGTGTAGATGCATTATCGTGATTAAAAAACGCTTGCTTTTTGGCCAAACGTCCACTTGGCCTGAATTGTGTTTTTCGATTGGTTCAGTAATGAAGCATAATACTGCCAAGTGATAATCCTACCCTAAGCGAAGTAGTCTATCAACACCACAGCACGAGAATCCCAGACAACCCTGGCCATAACTTTACTTACAGATTGCACTGGTTTCATCTTCTTTGGCGTACGTTCACCTAACCGCATCCACTGTTCGGGCTGTTACTTTGCCTCTTTCGTGCGATAATGAATACATATTCCATTTTATGTTGTAACAGAATAAAGATACTCAGTGAAATCGCATTTAAATAAATTTAAACAGTCATGCGACGTGTTCATCTACATGGGATTCTGGTCGACTGTCAGCATCTATCAAATGGATTAATTTTTTTCTATCGATTCCGATTACGAAACAACAAAAATGGTGGATTTAAAATTTTTTTTGTTGACTTTTCTAATGGAACAACCAGTTTGTAGTTTGAAAGGACAGACCTTAACCTATTCAGCGATCTAAAGTTTTCAAAATCGGTTTGAGAATGACTGAGTAACTCATCTTTAAAAGATTTAAAGTAAAAACAACATTAGAGAACATCAATTTAATTTTACACATAATATACAAACAAAAAAGTGCGAGTGCTAGTTGATTAAATTTTCAATGTATTGCCCTTCCTGATGAATACAGATGTTCCAAAATAGATATAAATTTGTAAAGGCTTTGTGCAGCGTGTCTTCGGTAATGCTGTTAAATGCCTGACGAATATTATACCTCAATTCTTCTAAGTTTTGTGGTGGAGGATTAAAACCTAGAGATTTTACGTATGCTCATACAGAAAAATCGGGAATTGTCAGGTGAATTAGGAGCCCATTCTACCAATCCAGTTGTCACCAAATGTATTGTAAACTGAGTTTCTAGCAATTAAGGAAAGATGAGCGGGTACACCGTCTTGTTGAAAATAGATCTTATTTCTGCTAACAGCACACCATACATTTATCTTCGATGAATCTCTTTCATACTCTTGAAACTCATGCAGATTTACTTCTGACCAAATTCTACAATTATGTCTATTATCAGCTCCACCCAAATGAAGTATGGCTTCATCAGACATTATTAAATTACAATTTGGTACATTTATCATAAGATCCATTAATGTTTCACACATAAGAACACGCTTTTCGAAGTCCCTCTTGTTCAATTTTTGAAGAGTTTGAATTTTACAAGGTTTTAATTTGAGTGCTTGTATAATTTTATGATTCTAGACTTACTCATGTTGAAACAAGAAGCAATGTTTCTAATCGACGATTTTAGATATCTCCTAAGATAATCATATACAGCTATGGTGTCGTTTAAAACATTATTATTATGGGTTTCTCTTTTCTTTCGAGATAATGATCCGTAGTTTTTATAACTGTAAAACCAACTTCCAATTGTTTTGAAATGGATGGTTGTATACTAAAATTTGTGAAGAATCGTCTTTTAGTTAAAGTCACCGATTTCGTTTCAACAAAATAAATTACAACCTTTGCTTTTTCTATGTCTGAAAACACCATTTTCACTTAAAGACATACAAAAACAATGACAGAAAATACTTAAGTTGATAAAATTGACATTTACATAAAATTTCCAAAACCTACTATGATTGAAAGAACAAAGCAAATCGACGTTCTGTTATGTTATTTCCACATTGCATTTCTCATTTTAAAAATAAATTATTCAGTCATTTTCGAACCGATTTTGAAGAACTTTGCATCGATGGATAGGTAAAGGTCAGTTTTTTCAAACTACAAAACATATACTGGGTGTTCCATTAAAAAAGTCAACAAAAAAACTTTCAAAAATCCGCCATTTTAGTTATGACCTAATCGAAATCGATAGAAAAAATTCAATTCATTCAAACAAAACTTGTACTAAAATGGAACATTTCAGTGAAAACCGCATATTTCTATCCTAAACCGTTTAGAAGTTACAGGCAGTTAAAATAGGGAAAAATATAGGTGGACACCCGGTATATACTTTAGTCGTGGTTTGGAATGTTTCAAACATTTTTTTCGGTTAGTTAAAAAATTGAGTTTCGGTAATAATAAATGCTAATAAATAACCAGACTATCAATACACACGAAAATATAGATTACATTATTTTATGTTTAGTTTTAACGTTTAACTTGTATTATTTGTATTCTATTTTTTGAATTGAGAACTGATACACTGTATAAAAATAAATACTACTAATAAATAATGCACAATATAGCAAATAAAATATTTACCTTTTTTGGGTTTTTTAATGGTGTATTTTAAATCCTACAATCTAAACGCTTCGATAACACTTACAGTTATCTTCGTCAGTAGTAATATCTGTTAAAAAATGTTAAAGATGTTGTAAACAATTTTGTCAAAGTTGAAAAATTAAAACATAAACATCAGTCTGCTATTAATATAACAGTTTGAGAAACGGAAAATGCCAACTATAGAATTAAATTATAATAAAGAATAACTAGGTCATTAAAAATTAAATATTGGTAAACTGCCTTAAAGATGACAAATCAGAACACTCTCTACGGCGAAAGCTAACAATGAAAAATTCCAGCCAAAAAACACATTTAACAAAATTTAATCAAGTTATGATGTAAGTGTAAAATTGTGAAAAACTTCAATTTCAAAACGCAATGAAAGTGTAATAATATTAAAATCAGATAAAGGTAATACAACTGTTATATTAAATAAGAACGATTATAACATTAAGATAGAACAATTGTTGAGACCAGAAACTTATCGTGAAATACCAAAAGATCCAACAAAAAAGTTTCTTTTAAAAACTAAAGAACTGATTAAATTATTATCTATTCCTGAAGAAATAAAAAAGAAACTAACTAACTCTGAAGCTATTTCACCAAAACTATATGGTTTACCAAAACCTAAACATAAACCTAATACTCCTTTAAGGCCTATTGTTAGTGCATTTGGTTCTCCTACATATAGCCTTGCAAAACATCTTACATTTTTATTACAACCTCATATAGGAAAAACACTCCATTACATTAAAAATTCTGCCGACTTTGTTGAAAAAATGCATAGTTTCAAAATTGAAGAGGGTGATATAATGGTTAGTTTTGATGTTGTTTCACTTTTTACAAAAGTGCTTCTAAAAGAAACTATTGAATACATTGATCATCTTTTTCCAAAGGACATAACCATTCTTTTTCAACACTGTCTTACTACAATTTATTTTCAGTGGAATAGTAAATTTTATGAACAGATTGAAGGTGTAGCAATGGGTAGTCCCCTTAGTCCTGTTATAGCTAATTATTACACGGAAAAATTTGTAACATTAGCGTTACAAAATACACCTAAAAAACCTTCAGTTTGGTATAGATATGTAGATGACACATTTGTTATTTGGAGACATGGAGAAGAAGCACTGCATGAGTTTTTGGTTTTTATAAATGGTATACATCCTAGTATTCAGTTTACCATGGAAAAAGAAACTAATGGAAGTTTACCATTTCTTGATATGTTAATATCTAAAAATAATAATTCACTATCTTTTAAGGTTTACAGAAAGCCGACACACTTGATAGATACTTTCATAAATTATCCAACCACCATCCACGTCAAAAAATTGTAGTAATTAAATCTTTAGTAGATCGAGCAAAACGAATTTGTGACCCTGAATTTTTGAAGGATGGATATAAATATTTAACAAAATTCTTAAAAGATAATGGATATTCACTTACAGATATTAATAACGTTACAACACCTTCTAGGCGTAACCTTAAAGAAAAACCAGTTCTTAATGTTGGTACTGCTTTTCTTCCTTTTATAGCTAATGTTACAGATAGAATTGAAAAAATCCTAATTAAATATGGCATTAGGACTATTTTTAAATCTACAAGAAAAATTAAAGAACATTTAAGATCACCTAAAGATGTATCAAAACCTTTATCATCTTCCGGAGTGTATAAGTTATCTTGTTCATGTGGAAAAGTATACATCGGAACCACAAAACGTAGCTTTGATACAAGACGTAAAGATCATAAGAGATTTTTTAGATTAGGTCTGACCATGCCCTGAATAATCTATATGATGACATTCAATGTGAAAATATGGAAATATTGTCAAGATAACGTGAAGCTATTAAAATATATAAACACCTTAATAATTTTAATAGACAGGAATAAAATCTGCGTTTCAATAGGTTTTGGCATCTTATAAATAAAAAAAAGCATAATGATACGTCTTAATTTTGATTTTAATTTTAACTTTTCGTATGCCTAGGTTTTTTGCTGTGTTTTTCCTAGACCTTGAAGCAAATGATTTACCAATTATATGTTAAATTACCACAGCACTATAATTTAACATAAGTAGTTGGAAATTAAGATTAAAATTAAAATTTCATTCAGAAAAACATTTTTTGTATAAATAAATGTGAACCTAAGAAACTTTTTATGTTCGCTACAAAAATAAGAAATATATCTGAAAATGTAAAAGAATAAACTTGCTATATTGTGAAAATATAAACTTTCACCATTATCACACATAATAAAATACTTATCTTTTTTGGATTTTTTAATGGTGTATTTTAAATTATACAATCTTAACGTTTCGATAACACTTACAGTTATCTTCGTCAGTAGTAATATCTGTTAAAAATTGTTTTGTCAAAGTTGAAAAATTAAAATATAAACATCAGCCTGCTATTAATATTTTTTTTAAATCTATTACATTAGAGAACATTGAGAAACGTATAGATCCAACTATAAAATTAAATTTTGGTAAAGAATAACTAGGTCATTAAAAATTAAATATTGTTAAACTGGCTTAAAGCTGACAAATCAGAACACTCTCTACGGCAAAAGCTAACAATGAAAAATGTCAACATTTAACAAAACTTAATCAAGTTATGATGTAAGTGTAGAGTTGTGAAAAACTTCAATTTTAAAACGATAGAAGCATTCACTAATATAAACATGACATCAAATAAAATAATCCAGTTCAATCTGGCAAAGAGATATCTTTGTCAATAAGTGCAAGTGTTATTAACAATGAAAATCATAATGCAGAACGCTGTTGAAATGTAAGAAGTTTGTGAATATATATTTAAAAACATACGACTTATTAGCTAAGATGCGGTATTGGTACGTTCGTTTCCCAATTAAATGGTTTGTTTCTGAAATATGGAGCTGTCAGATTTAAAACTTGACAAAGCTACAGTTCATACCCAATGAACTGAATGTTAGTATATACCTAATTCAACGCTCCTGGGATTCATATCTAAAATAATGACCTCTCATCTTGCTTAAAGTGATGGTTCACTTCTGTACTAATTTAGGGGATGAACATCTTACCCTTATGAAAGTGGCACTTATTTTTTATGTAAAATGTTTAAACATATTTAAAAATATGTTTAAAATGTTGCTCATATTGACTTACATAATATCACTGTATTAGAAATTAACGAATATATACCGCTTCGCCGTAGATCTCCGCAACGTCGCTCGTAATTATATATATATATATATATATATATATATATATATATATATATATATATATATATATATAAATAGGTCAACGGCGAAAGTTTTAATTCTTATATTTCGTCGTTTACTTCTGGTCTATAGCGCATTCGAAATTAGTAGACAAACATTTAAACTTGTCCTCCCTCTTCAAGATATAGACTATTGCAGTTAAGGTACACACTTATGTATATGTAATTATATGATTTATAAAACGTTCTATTTTATCCCCTTTGTGAGTCGTGGACCTCAACTAAACTGATGTTGGCAGTACATAAAAAGAAATACTTGGCACATCGATTATATTTAAATACATAGCATGTTTATACTGCTAGCAAGCTTTACAAAAACTGCAATTTTTGGAGAAGCGTAGTCAACTTCAACAAAATTGAACATAACCTTGTAACTACACAAAACATATTTTGCATTGACAAATATACTCCACTCCAATTTGTTGCTGACTATGGTGATTATGGTAAAACCTCAGTGAGAAAGAAATAGTCATGTTGGCAATGAGCGTAATTAAAAGTGGTTGAAATAGGTCACTTGGGATTCAACGATTATGATGCAAAGTCTAAATAGCGTGAAAAATTATGAATTTCGCTTTAAAAATATAACTCACACTTATCAAAATTCAAGCTACGGTAGTAACTGTGTGTTCTTTTGAGGTTCTTTTGAGAGTGCCACCACACTCTCCCTAGATTTTCAGGGCCTGCTCTAATGCAAAATAAGATGGAACAGGGTATATTATTAATTTTTTGGCGGTAATTAATGAAAGAAGGCACCACCACACAACTGCATTTAGTAGTAAAGTATTAAAAAACATGTGTCTTGTCATTTTGACAGGACATTATCAGCGGTCGTTCTATCGCGTGAGTGATGAGATATTTCAATATAATAATAAAACAAAAAGTTGGTTTTTAACAAAACTTGTTTCTGTATTCTGGTATAAAGTTGACTATTTCAACCATCTTAGAATTTTTACATAATATGACCAACCACAAACCAAAGACACCTAGTATTTTTGCGAATATTTCCCTCATGTATAATTTACTCCTCTACAGCAATGCAACTTCGTTAGGATTACAGCTATAATCCCATTGTACGTTATGAATTACAGTGGTAATTCAACTGAAATGATGTCATACTCAACTACCATAGTAGCAGAGCTATTCTTGTCATAAATAAGACGCAGGTTTCAAACAATGACAGCCGCGTTAAAATATTTGAGTTAACTTTATTGTAAAAATGAAACCATTTCGTAAAATTTCGTGAGAAATCATTGATAGCAATATTGAAAAGAGTGTTTCGAAGAATACGGTGAAAAATCAAGAATTAATTTGGACGCAAGTATTTTTCGTTTTCTAAATTTTGTTACATGCTTATTAATTAAAGAGTTTTGTCGTTCTTTAAATGTTTAAAGTAAAATACAATTAATGATTATTAAAATGAACTTCTGTTCGTTCATTAGAAAAACAATTTTTAGTAAAATATATATATATATATATATATATATATATATATATATACATACAAGGTGAGTCAGTATTTTGTCGACAAACTTTAACAGGAGATAGAACACATGTTTCTAAAAAGAAAAGTTCCTATAAACATATGTCGTAGAAGGCTTCGTTTCCGAGATACAGGGTGTTGAATATAATTTTTTTTTCTCAAATTTTCATTGCAACTCATAAACGAATGCTTAGATTTTTTTCATGTTGGGGGGATAATATCGGAAAGAGAATTCAAAGCAGGTTGTGAAATATGCAAAATATATAGGGTGTTCTTTAAAAAAATATATATTCTATAATTATTTTCAAAATGTGCGTTTTTCGTTGTTTTTGTAAAATAAACTTCTCCATTTTTACTTAATGAAATCTATATTGGACTTTGCCGTACTATATATATATATATATATATATATATATATATATATATATATATATATATATATATATATATATATATATATATATATATATATATATACAGGGTGAGTCAGTTTTTTGTAGACAAACTTTAACAGGAGATAGAACACATGTTTCTAAAAAGAAAAGTTCCTATAAACATATGTCGGAGAAGGCTTCGTTTCCGAGATACAGGGTGTTGAATATAATTTTTTTTTCTCAAATTTTCATTATAATTCATAAACGAATGCTTCGATTTTTTTCATGTTGGGGGGATAATGTCTATTAATTAAGGGACATAAAACAAGCGATAAGAATGTTCACAAACTTGCACAGTTTGAACAAAGTGTCTAATTTTATTATACTAGTGTTATTGTTATTTATTTATAAACCGTTATTGCTAAGAATTCTTATTAATTTCACAATTATTAATTAAGTATTGTTACAATAATAAATAAGGATTGTTAAAATTAGTGTACTAAATAGATTTCAATTTACAAAAGTCTTGTATTTGAGTATGGCTTGATACAGTGGCGGCTCTTTACTGAGAGCAAGTGAGTAGCGGTCTATAACTTATTAGAATCTCACTTAAAAACTACATACATGTTTATGGCGAAATTGATACATACATAATTATACAGAAAGTATTGACCGCATAACAATAATAATTATGCATTTCTTTTTATACGAGGATAATAACAATGGATACTAAAAAAAACCGATAACCTACCTATTTATAAATGAAAATGTATTTGAAATTTTAAAGAAACGATCGTTAGGTACTAAAATGGCTCTAAATGTTTTATTATATCTTTTTCATTAAAAACTTTATATTCAATTATTCACATAAACCAACATTACTTAGTACCACATCAAACACTAAAAATCAAAATAACTCGGAAACGCACAGGAATTTCGAAACAGAAGGAGGTACATTATTTTTGTTAAATTGTATGTAGATAATGAAAATAATAGTTTTTTTTAAAAAATAGTCATTGGCGTACAAGTTCTGTATATGAAAGGGGTTGAGCACCCCCTCCACTCCGCCACTGTGCAAGTTTGTGAACATTCTTATCGCTTGTTTTATGCCCCTTAATTAATAGACATTATCCCCCCAACATGAAAAAAATCTAAGTATTCGTTTATGAATTATAATGAAAATTTGAAAAAAAAAATTATATTCAACACCCTGTATCTCGGAAACAAAGCCTTCTACGACATATGTTTATAGGAACTTTTCTTTTAGAAACATGTGTTCTATCTCCTGTTAAAGTTATGTCTACATAAAATATATTATATATATATATATATTATATATATATATATATATATATATATATATATATATATATATATATATATATATATATATATATATATATATATATATATATATATTATATATATATTATTAGAATTCATCACATGCATCAAAACTAATCAGATAATCCTGGAAAAATCGCCCTCCTCCTTCGGAGTCGGGCTCTTCTAACTTGTAACCAACATAGAAAACCAACTTATGCAGTTTTCGGGCAATGACGAATTTTTCCGCATTATCGTTAATTTTAGACGCACCCGTGGTATTATATATGAACGTTCCAGCTGCCTTTCAGTTCTGATTGATCTATCAGCTTGGTATTTTCAACGACGTAACCATGTATACTGATTGCGAAGTAAAGTTTGACGGTTTGACTGTAGTTTGCAAACGTGAAAATGAGTCGCTTTGGTGCTACTTCAAACGAAGTTGTGAATCAAAATATTGATGAAAATGTACCCAGTAACACAAAAAAAATTCTTCGTGGAACGCAACTACAAATTAGATGCAGAAAATAGCAACGAAAGACTAGCATTCATTCTGAAAGACTGGACATTCAATAAGCGGAAATTGATGGTTGCTATTACAAGGAGAGTGTTATTAAAACCATATGGAACACTACTGCAAAAGTAGTACAAGAAAAATATTTTTGTGAGTTTCAGAGACATATTGATCTCTTCAAAAATATAATATTCAAGGAGGCGAGGGTGGTTTGTGATAGTAAGAGGAAATTGTTGAAAACCGTACTCTAAAAAAGGCAAATGAGTTCTGTCGCTATGACTTCAGACCATTTAGAAATATGTGCTTACAGTGGAGCTAGCTTGGATAGGTAACGAAGCAACCTTTTCCATGTTACATTCTTTAAGGAAGAAACGGACAACAAAGATTGTTTCACAAAAAGAATTGCATATATCCCGATATTCTCAAACACTCGCAAAGGTGATAATAAACACTGTGCAGATACTAAACGGCTTACTCAAAATTTGAAAAATCCTGAAATGTGTCCACTGGTCCGTTTTCAAGCAACTCGGTATTTTTTACTAATAAATCGACAGACTTATCGCGAAAATTCAATCACTTGTGGTATTACTACTGAATTTTTTTTGCCGGAACAGAAATCCAATGAAATGAGCTAATTTGTTATCATGTGATTAAAATAGGCCAATAACATTAAGATTACACTGAAAACACTCTATAGGAAATTATCAGTTTTGGTCAATCGGTCGCTAGGCAAATTCCTGACAGTTTCAAGTTTAATTACGTAGTTATGTCACGTTTAATAATATTATATTAAAATACAAGTATCATAACGTTAGTATTGCCGGACGAGTGCAAGTTCCAAAGCACCAGCACGGTAATACACATAATGAAATATGTGTTTTATACAATTATTTCTAATTCTGATTGTTATAAAAAATAAATTTTAGAAATTGCAGCTTGCATTATTGTCAGATTGAATTTTTGTATGTTGGCTACACTGACAGTATACTGATATTTAGAAATTGATAATTTTTCGCATAGAGTAAGACGAGAGAGGACGTACCAATAGTTTATAGGCGCGCAAATTGGAAACACAGACGGAAGGGGGGAACGCGAGAATTTATGCAGCCTGTTGACCAAAACATTAAATTACCATATGCTCTAATGTGATTTAATATCGCGTCGATTCTTTCAATTTTCTGCATTAACTGATACTTTTCGTAATAATTGAAACAAATGAAATTCATCAGAAATGTTTATAATGCCATTATATAAAATCAAAATCATAAATTTTTAGTAACATTTTATGAATATATATCGTAAATAGATAATTTCGCAACAATTTTATTTAGAAAAACACATTGTACATACGTACACACATAGACATTTAGCGACCCGAAAATATAACAAATTTATTATAAAGCATCCGGTTTGAATATGAACTTTGAATATTCATTTTACACACATAATGAATGAGTGTTTTAATATAAATTTCACATATTAATGAACTAATTGTATTAGATAAATGAGTAGAAGAGTAGACATACAATTAAATGAGGTGAAATTTTATTTTCGTAAATTTAGAGAAGAGCGTAATGACTTTGAAATGACATTGAAATAATGGATTTTATTTAATGTACACTTTAATTATGAATACAACTAATGTGAATTAGAAGTAATGGAAATAAATCAACCAAATTTATTTAAAATAGTACTTAATACCGAGTAAAATATTTAATTTAATTTCTTTTAATTTTATGCTGAAATATTATATTACATTAATTTTTTAATGTTAAGTCGAAGCCTAGAACACATTTCTTTACGCTAACCGGTATTTATTATAATTAATCATTAATCATTAATACAATACTGTACTTACGCGTAGAACAAAATGTTTTTTCCCGCTTCCGTGCTTCGTTGACATAAACTTTTTTGTGAGGATCGATTAGCACAACCCACAATACAACATGTAACCATTTTCAATCGCTTCCGGTCGCTTTTTTATGCACTAAGTTAAAAAATGAGTTTATAAATACATACGGCTCTTTGCTAATTTCAAAGGTTATGGTCAACACGTAACACAAGTTGTCTACCCATCAATTTCCCCTTCAGTTTCCAGTTAAAGTTGCTTATGTTACCTCTCGTCTTACTCTATGTTTTTCGCTCAATCATTAGAGGCTAGGGCTAACAGCTGTACCGAAAACCTCTAAATCCAGGGTAGCCAATGCCATACATCCAAATGTGCCAAAAACTGTAAAATAAAGTTTTCGTTATGCGTTATTATCTTCTGTTTTCATCCCAAAACGGAAGGATAATGTAAACTTTAAGATACACAATTAGAAAAATAAATTCAAATATGTATGAATCAAGTGTTAATGACAAATATACTGTACATGGGAATCTTATTGCGAAAAATTTCCCTACGAATTCCCCTCGAACAGTGATAAATACGAAATCATTTTATGACAACTTCCTCAAGCATGTTGCTATTAGGTAACAGGCTTTTGGAAACTGTCAAAATCATTTCATATTTATCACGGTCCTTGGGATATTATTACTTATAATAAATATTGTTTGAATTTAATGCTGTTAATGATGACTGAAAAGTATGGCGCCAGCTACTAAAGAAAGGAAACAATACATCTTTTGGGAAAGACTTTAATAATTGTATTAAAGTGTACAAATTGACAATGTAGTTAATGATAATTGGTTGAAAATTTGGGTTTCAAACTGGTACTAGAAAATAATGGGGTACTTGGTGTGCTATACAAAGGTGTTTTGGAACTAATGAATTATTCAGAAATAGACCAAATATTTATAGTTCAATGGCTTGCATATAATGTAATTCAATTAGTCAAGGCTAAAAAAAGTATATTCAGGGTTGTTACAAATGATGTTCATGATTTCAAGTGTACGTAAATCTGGTTTTATTTATCGTACAAAAAAAATAAAATGTTACATTTCAAGAAAAATTCAAAAAGTTTCGTCCCAGATGCCAACAATTATAAATGCTCGGTATGGGAACACCTTGACAGATGTCAAGCCTGTAATCAAGCTCTTACTATACTTTGTTAAGAGTGTCTTGGTCGATTGTTTCGATGGCTCTGGTAATCCATTGTTGAATCTTAGGTATGCTTTCTCGTAATGGTGGTGTATACACTTTATCTTTGATGTATCCCCACAAGAAAAAATCACAGGAGGCGATGTCCGAAAAACTTGGAGGCCAGTTCAAGAGTATACCATCGTTTGGACCAGCACGACCGATCCATCCAAATCGTAATGTGGAGGTGCGCCGTCTAATTGCAGAATGAAATTTGGGGATTCTAATTGCGGTAGAAGCCATTCCGTCATCATTTCCATGAAAATTATTCCATTTATTGTTCAAAGAAAAAAGACCCATACACTTTGTTGTAATTGATAGCACAAAACACATTAGAGAATTGCGCAAGTGCTCGATATTTGGGTTCACAGAGCCTCATATTCTGATATTATGTCTGTTTACTTTACCATACAAGTGGAATGTCGCTTCATCGCTAAAGACTAAACATTTTACAAAGTTTTCATTTTCCATCAAGGCCTGCATGTTCTCACAAAAAGATAGTAATAGAACTCTGTCATTTGGCTTTAATGCTTGAATAAGCTGAAGTTTGTAAGGCTTGAAATTTATATGTTTACATAAAATTTTCCAAACTGCAAACTGTTGGCTGTGGTATACCAAGCTCTCGGCTATATTTAACAGTAGATTTCTGTGGACTACGTGTAAAACTTTCCCCTACCTTCTCTACAACTTCATTGCTCACTGACGGCCTTCCAGTTGATTTCTTTTTACAAATGCACCCATTTCTCTTAAAATTCAAGTACCACTTGCGAATAGAGTGATTGCTAGGAGGATCTTCATTAAATTTGATTCTAAAGTGACGGTGCACACTAATAACTGATTGGTTGATGTGATACTCCAACACAAAAATGCTTTCCTGTCTTCAAATTCAGCCATTACAAAATTAACAACAATTGACTTTAACAAACAGCTGATACATACCTAAACCAATGTAAACAAAACTTTATGAGTTTTTCTTTTCAGTGTCAGCAACTGAAATGGTCTTAAAACAGATTAATCCGGTAATATTTATTATTGAAATCGGGAACATCATTTGTAATAACCCTGTACTATTCCAAAAAACACATATAAACATAAGGGATTACCTGTTCTTGTAGATTTACTTGCCAGATGTGGCAAATTAGATGGATAAGAAGTAATTTCTCAATTGATAGCGAAAATGTCAATTACCACCTGCATACCTTTTGATTAAAAAAACTTCGACAAGTAAGCAGTGATCCATAAGCAAGCCGAATTATCTGATTACCTTCGTCTGATCTTTTGTTCCACAAGTATATTAGTCCACTGAAGTCTATTTTATGATAATAAACTGGTCTTTCGAGGTAGATAATTTTTTTAACGTGAAAATTATGTATTTCATTTCCTGATGTTCAATGACAACTTATTAATACCGATCGAATCGGGAGCTTCGTAAGTGCCGCATCATCCACAAATGCCGTGAAGTAAAAGTACCCACAAAAGACATTATTAATAACAATAAGAAAAGGCATCGACCCTAGCTTGTAGCAGATCGCATACAAGGGAAGTGGACTTATTATCCGTATTCCCAATCTGAACATACAAACTCTTCCCCATCGATACGAGTTCACTGTACAACCAATCTAAAGCTGTCTCCTACTCCTACCATATTTGCCTTCTTTAAAAGGGTATAACGCCTTTTGCATATTCAAGAATAACCCTGCTACTAAGTTTGATTATGATTCATTTTACTATGTTTTTCAGAAGCAAACATCCATAGCGTAGTATTTACATTATTGGTATCTAGCAGGCACGTACCTCAGCCTTTTTAAGAATTTGCGAAAATACTTCAATTTTTAGGTTAAGATTGAAAGTATACTGAAAGCCATAAATTCTGCCCCAGATTATGGTGCAGCAGAGGTCACGGCATCATGACCTAGCGATTTGCCAAAAGAAAGCAATTTAATAAACTGTATAGTTGTAGTAACTGTGACAAGAGGTTACAAACAGTGAGTTCGGACCTTGCCCCCGTTCAAATCTATTAACATATAGAGTTATGTGGTAATTAGTTAATTGCTCAAGAGCACTGTATCAGGAGATTCAGCAAAATGTTTATAAAAATCTCCGCAACATCTTTGCTCCTGAGGTAGATTGTTCAATAAGATCTAGACAAACGGAAATGTTTGGCATCTCTATGCTCATCAACTACTAATGATTATTAGAACTACCTGTCACTAGAATTTTGTCCTACTAAAGGAATTTCACCTTTACTAAGGGGCATTTAACGTGTCAAACATTGTTTTACCATGAGAACTACGAATTTGCTTCTGATTAGAAAGAGTGCTTTGGTTTGTTCCGTTTTAGAAAAACAGTTACCTCGGCCAAGTTTAAACCCACGCCTTTCAGGTGAAAGGTAAGCACTCTAAACAATCTATCACCGAGACAAGATTATTTATTATTATTTTCATTGTTTTTCAGGACTGCTTCTAGGACTCTTTCAAATATATTGGCACAATAACTCCAAAATCCATTGTGTTCCTCTTAAATATGCTAATTAAACTGTGTGCACCTCTTTTTTTGATTTCGAGTTTCATTGAAAAGCACTAATTGAGGAGATTCCAAACATGTCCTTCATAGCCCTCAACTTTTATTCGATCTTCACGACGTAACAGACGATAACTCTAAATCCAGCAAGGACGTGACAATTTCTCATAACCTATTATATCGTTTAGATGATTTCATTTAATTTTTCACTTAGATGACTTAATCTTTTCGAATAACACTAATGATTTGAATATTATAAAGAACAGTTTCTCAAAGGAAATTGAAAATGGAAGAACTAACAGAACAAATAAAATTAAGCATTTGTGAAAAGAGATTACTGAAGATAATTTGTAGATTTCATAAAAGGAAAGCTCTAGTAAGTTATAACATAGAAAGTTGAACATGTTCAAACTGCATGCAAAAGTTAAAGATGTGCACAACTTCCTACAGATTGAATATGTAAACAATGACGTGGTTCTAAAACTAGATCAAATATGGTGAGGTAAGACAGATTTGACTTCGATAAAAAGACTTCGAATACAGTGAGTCCAAGAAGTTATGTTTAAATTCATTTAAAGTTCAAGGGTCTAGTTTTTGGGGAAACGCTCGGACACGTCGATTTTTATTTTTGACTGCGGTTTTTTTAGTGGTAAAATTTGGTATACAGGGTGAGTCACGAGGAACTGTACATACTTCTACCATAAGTAGAGGCACCTTAGGGGATTATCAAATGACCATTAAAAAATGTCTTCTTGTTTTGTTTATTAATATATAGGGTGAATTATGGATCTTCACCAAAACAATGCTTCGTCATATCTTTTCATTGATTAAGTCGATTTGTCTCATTTTTTGGTGAAAGTGTGTATTCGTGTCTAGCAACTAACTGACATATTCAAAATTAAAAAAATCCAGGACCGTCTTCGTGAAAATTTGTGGGACTGCTTCATATCAAATACTTCACCCTGTATATGATTTCTCTAAAATCTGATATAATTTTTTCAGAGCGCATTAATAGACAGTTAAACCTGGAATTTTTTGTTACACTTACCTCACATTTTCAATTAAAGATTCATTTTAGAGTCAAATTGAAAATTGGCAATAATGAAATATCTTACCGTATAATAATGTTTAGTTATTAAAAAGAAATCTTTAAAATAAACAGTAACGACACACACTGTGCTCCAGTATGATAAATACCATAATTTGAATTGATTTACAGGGCCGGATTTAGAAATCTGGCATATCTGGTTCATCTCAAAAATTCATCCTGTATGTAACTTTTTCCACCAGTAATAGACAGAAAACAGATTTTTGTAATAACCTAGTTTTTTTATTTGTTTGGGAAAAAATCATGTGTAATTATTTTAACCGGAATGAAATGAACAAGCCCAAGAAATGTTTATTCATAAATTAAGAAATAAAATAAATAACAATAACCAAATAATAAAACAGTTTTAACAATGTGGAACAAAGTAAAAAGCAATTCAATAAATATTACGATTATAAAAGATGTTCAAAATGAAATCAATCTGCCTCAAAACACTTTTCTTGTCGAATGTTTAAATGTGTAATGGACTTTCTTAATTTATGAATAAACATTTTTTGGGCTTGTTCATTTCATTCCGATTAAAATAATTACACATGATTTTTTCTCAAACAAATAAGAAAACTAGGTTATTACAAACATTTTTTATCTGTTTTCTGTCTATTATGGGTGGAAAAAGTTACATACAGGGTGAATTTTTGAGATGAACCAGATATGCCAGATTTCTAAATCCGGCCCTGTAAATCAATTCAAATTATGGTATTTACCATACTGGAGCACAGTGTGTGTCGTTACTGTTTATTTTAAAGATTTCTTTTTAATAACTAAACATTATTATACGGTAAGATATTTCATTATTGCCAATTTTCAATTTGACTCTAAAATGAATCTTTAATTGAAAATGTGAGGTAAGTGTAACAAAAAATTCAAATACCCAGGTTTAACTGTCTATTAATGCGCTATGAAAAAATTATATCAGGTTTTAGAGAAATCATATACAGGGTGAAGTATTGGATATGAATCAGTCCCACAAATTTTCTCGAAGACGGTCCTGAATTTTTTTAATTTTGAATATGTCAGTTAGTTGCTAGACACGAAACACACTTTCACCAAAAAATAAGACAAATCGACTTAATCATTGAATAGATATGACGAAACATTGTTTTGGTGAAGATCCATAATTCACCCTGTATATTAATAAACAAAACAAGAAGACATTTTTTAATGGTCATTTGATAATCCCCTAAGGTGCATCTACTTATGGTAGAAGTATGTACAGTTCCTCGTGACTCACCCTGTATAGGGTTACCCAAAAATTGGTTACGACCACCAACTTGATTTTGTCAAATGAAAACACCTGTTTTTTATTTCATTTTCTGAATCTGCTTTGAATTCTGAGTAAATCTCATGTACCATGTCCTATACTTAAAGTCGACAGACCTTGAGAAATTTACGAAAAAAAATAAATACTGTCTTTATAAAACTATCAAGAACATTTGTAAAATAATCGTATCCAAAGTGATCCATAAACTAGAGGTACATGTTTTCAGTTCCTTGTGTATGTCAATTTATTTCTGACGTTATTTGTCCTTTCTGAAATGGTGTATTTTTGGTTGAAACATTTCCTAATAGGTAGACAGGACGCAGAAGACCTATCGAATGGCCTGCTAGGTCACCCGACCTAAACCCGTTGGATTTCTTTTTGTGGGGTTACCTCAAATCAAAAGTATATGTTGACAGGCCAAACAATCTGCATATATTGAAAGAGAAAGTCAGAATAGAAGTGCGTGCCATAGCCCCATAAGTGGTTGAAAACGTACAAAGAGAGTTTATTCATCGCCTTGGCTAGTGTCAAGCCACAAATGGTGCACATTTTGAACATTTGATTTGACTTGGTGTTGTGTTTTCTGAATAAATTGTTCCTTTTGACCGAAAACAAGAGCCTCCTTCCTTGATACGCTCTTAATTGTTGATACGTTCAATTGGAAATTCCTCGAGATCTGTTGACTTTAGGTATAGGAGATGGTACATGAGATTTACTCAGAATTCACAGCAGATTCAGAAAATGAAATAAAAAACAAGTGTTGCCATTTGGCAGAATCAAGTTAGTGGTCGTAACTTATTTTTGGGCCACCCTGTATAAAACATTTTACCACTAAAAGAACCGCAGTCAAAAATAAAAATCAACGCGTCCGAGCGCTTCTCCAAAAACTAGACCCTTGAACTTTAAATGAATTTAGACATAACTTCTGGGACTCACTGTATATTGACAAACAATACTTTTTCCTATTAAATACTTTGGAAAATTCTGTTTTAACAAACAAGTGTGAATAGTTTGGGTACCTTTAGAAAGAATAAAATAACAGTGATAGCCCGCCCTGACAGTGGATAAAAAAATCAAGTACTTACCCGACAACTTATTAGATTATTTAAAATTAAAGCTAGTACAACTTTAACTACTGATAAGAGGTTATAATAAAATATAAACGCCTTTACAATCGGCACAAAATTAAATAAGTGATGCGAAATACACACTAAGCATTAATTTCACAGTTATCCTATAAAAGCAACACATGCAAGGAATCAAATATTTAAGTACTCACAGAATAGTTATTTATGTAACAAATGCCAAAAGTGAGTATTTATTGCACACGACGTGTGTTTGTCCAACGAGGACGATTTTCAATGCATTGAAGAAGAAACATAAATTAATCTGAACGCATTTTAATTTGACACATAAAAATCCAGATGATGTTTCTTCAATTTGAAATTATCAACACGCGTCAATGATAAATTAATCTCCGAGAGGAGAATAGCAGTACTTGTAAAGAGGTTGCTCTAAATAAAAATGAATGATAGATGTCAACCTTACTAAATGGATAGACAGCAAAAAAATAAAAATAAAAATTTAGAAACAAAAACCAACATTTTATAGGATACATTTGTCGATCACCTCAAAAATAATGTATGACCTTTAATAAATGAAAACAAAATTAATTTTATCACCCCGTTCTGTTTAATTATTGGCAAATATGTGCCCCATAACGTTCAAAAAATGAAAAGGTATGAAATTAACCGAAACCCTGTCAGACTCAACCCCTATAAAGTAACCCCGGTTTTAAAAAGAAAGTTTATCTCAAAAAAACTCAAAATAAAAACATATAAAGCCAAGAACGGTAAATAAAGGTCCTTATTGGGAGAACTTAGGTGTAACATATCCTGCAAAGAAACACAAATCCAAGTCTAAATCAGTTCATTTCGAACAAATAAATGGTCGAATGAAAAGGCATTAAAATAAATCAAACCCGACTGGTCGTACCTCTAACGAAAATGTCGCTCTAATTGCAGGTTGGAAGGAATTTTTGGTTTGTCAGTATGAGGTCGAATTTAAGCCTTATACAGTAAAAGGAGTTGTTGCAATGTGAAGTACTGTTTAGATCTGTGTAGAGAGCCCAGTTTACGAGCAACTGTTTTGCTGGCTAATAAAAAGTGGTCAACCCATGAAAGGTTCGATGATACGGACATCCCTAACATAGAAATAGAGTTTGAAAACTTGATATCTAAGCCATTCATATTTACAGCTGGAAATGATCGGTCTTTCTTGGCGGACACAAGGAACCACTGGGTTTTGTCGGCATTGAACGTGGGTAGATTATTCTTTCCCCATTCAAGGGTAACTCACTGTTGATTGAGGCTACCATTTTCACCTTAACGTCCTGACTAGACTTATTATTGTGAGAAAACTGAGAAGAACTACAGTGTAGAGTGCTGTCGTCTGTTGTTGAGGAAATGAGGCCATTTATGTATAGCAGCAAAAGTATGGGAGCTATCATTGATCATTGGGGTACGCCCGCGTTAATAATAGTTTCTTTCGAAAAGAAGCCATCGACCACAACGCGTATACGTCTTTTGTCAAGGAAGCTGGATATCCAATTGATGAGCGTATCGGATAATCCGAACGAAGTGAGCTTGGCAATTAGGCACGTGAGTCAAACCTGGTCCAAATCCTTTGAAATATCTAAAGCCACTACGACTGTTTCACCAGTCCTCTCTAATGTGGTCTTCCAAAGTTGTGTGACATATGAAAGAAGATCACCCGTTGAACGACTCTGTTTGAACCCGTACTGTTGGTCGTTTGGGAGTTCATTGGACGCGAGGTACGAAAGTAGTTGGTGGTTGATGGCCTTTTCCATGATTTTCGACAGAATTGAAGTGATAGCTATTGGTCGATAATTTGAGGGTATTTTGGGGTTACCATTTTTTAAGGACGATAGTTGGAATCGCGTCACGGCCAGTCGCCTTGTGTTGATGATTGATTCTAGGAGCTTGTAACGAATGTGGATTGGTTTAATAGCGTATGGGGTAGATTTTGGCGACAGAAAATTTCACCAGAACCATTGAGACATGAATTTGATGCAAAGTAATCGACAAAGAGGTTGGCTTTATCAGCAGGACAAACTTCTACAGCTCCGTCGCGAGACGTCATTTACGACCACCCAAAGGACATGAGACTAATTCTTTGCATTTACGCTCTTCAAACATCTTTTTGGTCTTGGTGATGATGCTTTTGCATACTCGGCGTGATTTTCGACAGATTTATTTGATTTCCATTTGGTATAGGGTTTATTCTTTTGCGATAATGCATCAGTGCAAGCCCTGTTAAATGAGGGTTGGGAACAGGCATGACCTATACGATAACGTTTTTTGGGAATATATAACCCCATACCCATCAAGATAACTTCAATTATAGAAAGAACAATGTTTGAAGGAGAAGACCGTTTAAAGCAATACTCATGCCACGGGAAGGTTGCAAAAAATCTCGCAGTTCGCTTCAGTTAGCTGATTTAAAACACCACATAGTTCTATCTGTGTTTCGAGTAGCAATGGGATTGGTTACAGAGGAAGTTATTTCGATTAGGCACTAGCCTGATTGACTAAGTGGGGAAAGGACTCTTATTTTATAGATAAGTGGGTTAGTGTAACGAATCGGTCCAAGAGATGTGTAGTATGGTTAGGGTTGTCAGGGATTCCAGTTGGTTCGGAAATGATCTGTGTGAGATCACAGGATACAGTAAATGCTTCTGCGCTGTGACCTGCGGGATTAGTGGTAAATGAAAATTGGAGTTGTGGGTATTAAAATCTCCCAAAATTGAAATATCGCAAGATGGAAGCTGTGATAAGAGGTAGTCTAATTTCAGACTAAGATAATCAAAAAGATCTTGGACGTTATTACCATTGGGAGACCTATACAAACAACAGTAGAATTTCATAAATTGGTGCC
Organism: Vesta saturnalis; assembly: GCA_036346205.1. Lineage (NCBI taxonomy): Eukaryota > Metazoa > Arthropoda > Insecta > Coleoptera > Lampyridae > Vesta > Vesta saturnalis. Next base: position 625,205 of record JARFJB010001851.1, on the reverse strand, counting down.
CAGAATCTTTGAACAAAATCGGGTCAAATTTGATGTTTTCCAAAGTGGACATCCTCTTACAATCTACGTTGTCCTTGGTGTACGTACATATTCCGTCTTTAAGGCGAAAGTTAGAGTGGAGGTTGTATCTGGGAAATTGCAAGTCAGGCGAATCAGTGCTTCCAGGGGAGACTTGTGTTTCTGATAGAAACAGAATGTCCGGTTGCACTTGTTCAAGGTGCTGGTGAACAGCATTAAGATTCGACCTGATACCACTAAGTTGCAGTAATGGTTGGTTAAATTAAAATGTTCTCTTTTGCAGGAAAGAAAGTCTGCGAAACTCTGTGCTGCAAACGGCCCGAGCTCGGATAGCTGATGGTTCCTCAATTCGGACAGTTGCTACTGATTTGAACATTCATGAGTCTACTTTCCGAAAAAGGTTGAAGTCTGGACGTGGTGCAGTTTCCTTTGACCACTATATGTCCGTATTTACAGACGAAATGGAAATAATGCTAGTTCAGCACTGTAAAGAATTAGACAATAGGTTTTATGGCCTAACGGGTAAAACTTTAAGAGGCATTGGGTACAAGTTCGCATGTTTAATAATGTTAAACATCCATTTAATCCGATTATAAAGTTAGCTGGTAGGGACTGGGCATGCAACTTTATAATAAAACACAATCTCTCGTTAAGAACACCAAATTCAACTAGTTTAGACAGGGTAATGTGCTTCAACAAAACTCGGATCAACGCTTCTTTCAAACCTGCGGATTCCATATACAGTATGGACGAAAGTGGGATCTCTACTGTTCCAAACAAGGTACCTAAGATGGTCAGTAGTAAAGGGAAAAAGATGGTGGAAAAGATATCATCTGCTGAGCGCGAAGAAGCAATGTCTATTGTATGTGCCATGAGTGCTGCGGTAAATTTTGTCTCCCCAGCTTTGACATTCCCTCGTAACCGAATGAAGAAAAAAATTGGATGGAGCCGCGCCCCAATCTACAGGGATAATCTCAGATTCCGGTTATATGAACACCGCTTTGTTTTAGACTGGTTGAAACATTTCCAAGGCCATGTGAGAGGTGATGCTGAGTATGCGGTGTTATTGATTCTAGACAACCATTCCCCACATAGACCACTGGAGGCTATTTTATTTTGTAGAGAAAATAATATACAGTTACTTACAATCCCATTGCATAGTAGTCATTGAATTCAACCGTTGGACCGATGTTATTTCAAATCACTAAAAACGTTTCATGCGGCTGAATATGACCATTGGTTAACTAACAATCTGAGAAGAAATACAACCCACTTCCAGATTGCGAAAATATTGGAGATAGCCTATCAACGGTGTTTCACCATGGATAGGGCTATCAAAGGTTTCGAATCATTCGGAATTTATCCGACAAATGAGAATGATGAAGATTTTGTTTCCTCAACTGTCACCGAGAGAAATATCCAGAACCAGCAAATAGATGATAGCGAATCGGACTTAGATCCGGAATCAGCTCTGCTGCTATTCGTGTTACGCAAAAATATGGAAAAAAGTTAACCCCTCAAAAGCAGTTAACAAATAATCCAGTTGCAAGTACCTCAAGAGCAGTAGGAAACAATCAGCCAAAAAAACAAGATAGTTTCTCCGCCAGAAGTTACTCCGCTGCCTAGAATATCTGAAAATCAGAAAAGGAAAAGGAAAAATCTGAGATACTATCCAGCACTCCGATTAAAAAAAAACTTGAGGCAGAAAAGCTTCGAAAAGAAAATGTGCAAGCCAAGAAAGCCGCTAAAAGAGAAATTAGCAACATCAAGAAAAAAAAACGATAACAAAAAGCTAAAACCATCTTCTTCTATAACTCACTCGTGTCCTGCGTGCTCCGAAAAGTAGAGTAATGAATTCTTTCGTTTATATTTGTTGTCTCTATAATTATTTAAACCTTAGATGTGTCCTTTTGCCCCACTCTACTCTACATGACAATGTATTGGACACGAATGAAGGCAGGAAGATGACGAAAGAAATATATGAAGCCATACGGAAATGTTATGTAAATGTTATGTATCGGCATAAGTTGAGTTACAAAAACGGCTTTGAAGCATGAAACACACAGGGGGGGCGTTGTATGACTTTATTACTAATTTTGAGAAAACAATTACGGATTTGAAAGCGTGTAGCAGTTTTTTGACAGATGGGGAAGTAGTTATCTAGCTGTTGTTAGTAATAGTTGATCGTCATAATGCTGTCGCAACTGCGATTGATGAGCTTTACACAAAGCATCCCTCGTAAATTGATTTCCAGTTTGTAAAGAGCTCTTACAGGAAGAAATGAGAGCAGAAACAAGTGAGACGAAGAAGGATGAATCAGTGGTGTTTATGAGAAAAGAGTGGAGGAATATTGAAAAGAACTATCGTCTTGGACATAAACGGGGTGGTTATTCAGGTGAGTGTGATAACTTCAAGTTTCCATTTAAGTGTCATAATCGTGTCAACCCGGACACAAATTGTTTGAGTGTACGAAGAAGGGTGAACAAAATAAAAATGTTAACGTAGCAGAAGCCACTGAAAACAGTATTTTGTTCCTTACAGATCTGAGTGAGATGACTAAACAGATAGCTGGAATGTGAACTTCAAGCGAGGAATAGTTTTTGTTTTGATGCGTTTGTTGGAAGTTGATTGAGGATTTGCTTCATCAGACTCAATTGGATTTTGAGGTGCAAAGATTATAAAAACGAATATTATAAAGTTCACTTTCTTCTAAAGTTTACAGAGTGGTCAATATCAGATAAAGGGAAGTGAGTTGCATAAAATAGTTGTAAATTTCTAATAATAAATTTCAAACCCATATTTTTAGAAGGTGAATCAATTAAGCAATCAAAGAGGTTAATCCTAGGACCAATAAACATTCCAGGTTTTTTACTGTTTTCTTAATTCAATTTGATACCACAATTTTTCATCAAAATTACTAGGTAGAAAATCATACTTAAGCTTTTGAAATAATTCATTCCATAAAGAAACTGTACGCTTAATAGAGCGATACCTCTATCTCTATCATAAATCAAATCAATAGTGCTAACAAATAGATTATTAGGAGTTACTTGCCTAGCAACACGCATCTCTTCAACTGGTTGTAAAAAAGGACAAATTGCCATGGTACCATCATCCCCCGAATTAGATTAATAGAAACATTAGGAAAAGTGGTACTATGGTGGCTAAACATCAACTTATCAAATATATCACGTAAATCAGTAGTCGTCATCATCGGTTGTTATAACAGGTGGAGAATGACTAAGGTAGTCGTAGACATGTGGTGAACTTGCAGAGCCTTCCGAAGTAAGATTAACTTTTGAATCAGTTAATTAAAGGCTTTCAACAGTTCGGTCTATAAGTTCAACACAAGAAGAGAGAGTTTCCATAACTGAATCTTCTAAATCTTACATTCACCCTGGATCTCTTTAACTAGAGGTATTGGCGTATGCCAATACATAATATTAAACATCGGAAACAAAATGGATTTATAAACCAGGTAAAATGAAAATACAATCCTTTTGATTTCAAATTGTAGCACAAGTTGTACAGCCAAATATGTTGTTTTAGAAAATTGCATTACTGAATGTTTGATTGACAGTTACTGACGATTAGATCTTGTGGTATTTTATTTAGGTAGCCAATCCTGCGCGAAAATGGAAAAACTCTTGACACAAAGCACTCCAAACATATCGATGTTACACATCATTTTGTAAGAAAGTGTTTAAGACATGGAAAAATATAATTATTTATTTTGGTAGTCAGCAGATCAGCAAGTTAATATATTAAGTACTTACCAGCACAAAATTGCAGAAATTGTAGGGACGTTAGAAAACAATTCTATTTTTCTAGTAAACAGTCTACAGTTATTTTACCACCTTAGTGACAAAACAGTGAGCCTTCTAATAAAACTTTAATTTTTTCCAAATCTGTCCTGTACTGTACTATACAATCCTTAACAAATATTGTTTCATGCTATCGCCCAAATATTTCATATTTTTTAAATTTTAATTAATGTAAGAGATTTTGAAATAGTATTACAGATGTGAAATTGATTTGAGATATAAACAAAGTTGGCGATAAGAAGTTGTTTATTGACAACCTTCTTTCTTATACATCATTTACCTTCATTTAAACAAATCAAACCAAATTGTTACTTTATATTGTGTGTTGTGTTGTATTGGGTTGCATTGCGTTGTATTGTATTGAACTGCACTGTACTCTACTGTATTGCACCATATTGCATTGTACTGCACCGTACCGCACTGCACTGTACTACACTGTACTGCATGTACTGCACTGTACTGCAATGTACTGTACTGCACTGCACTGTACTGCACTGCACTGTACTGCACTGCACTGTACTGCACTGTACTGCACTGTACTGCACTGTACTGCATTGTACTGCACTGTACTGCACTGTACTGCACTGTACTGCACTGTACGGCACTGTACTACACTGTACTGCACTGTACTGCACTGTACTGCACTGTACCGCACTGTACTGCACTGTACTGCACTGTACTGCACTGTACTGCACTGTACTGCACTGTACTGCACTGTACTGCACTGTAATGCACTGTACTGCACTGTAATGCACTGTATTGCACTGTACTGCACTGTACTGCACTGTACTGCACTGTACTACACTGTACTGCACTGTACTGCACTGTACTGCACTGTATTGCACTGTATTGCACTGTACTGCACTGTACTGCACTGTACTGCACTGTACTGCACTGTACTGCACTGTACTGCACTGTACTGCACTTTACCGCACTGTGCTGCACTGTACTGCACTGTACCGCACTGTACTGCACTGTACTGCACTGTACTGCACTGTACTGCACTGTACTGCACTGTACTGCACTGTACTGCATTGTACTGCACTTTACTGCGCTATACTACACTGTGCTGCACTGTATTGCACTGTACTGCACTGTGCTGCACTGTACTGCACTGTACTGCACTGTACTGCACTGTACTACACTGTACTGCACTGTACTGCACTGTATTGTACTGCACTGTATTTTATTGTATTGTACTATACCAAAAGCTTCTATAATCACATTTGCTATTGAAATTGATGGAGCACCTCAAAATGTACTCCTTGTTAATCTTTTGCCTAAACAAGATAAATTAGGTCTAATAAAAGTTAAATTGAGTAGTCGAAGAAACTAATCTAACATGATGTTTAATAATATTATTTTCCCATGCGTTAACTCTAGTTAGAATATTTCATTGGGTCCAAAATTATTCAATAGAATGCATTTCAAGTTTAAGAATTGTAATTAAAATGCTATCTAATTTAAACACTAAAAAATTTTAATAATAATATTAGTAAACATCATATTAATCCTTAAGGTAGACGGGCCACTAATGGACCGCACCCCAATGATTGACCAACTCGGACACTTTTTCTTAATAAACAAGAATTTGGGTAAAATATTCAACAATGTAAATTTTTGAACGAGAAAGACACATTTCGGGAACTCATCCCTATTGTTTAAATAAAATTGTATACCAGTATCTCGACCATTTTTATTATCCTCCACTCACCCCCTTCTCGATAGAGCTTCTCGAGCATAAAGTCAGTTCTCCGGCTAAGCATCCACGGGCCGTATGAAGTTGTGTTGTTGGCAAATTTTTGGTATCTTTGGTGTGAAATAAGAACTCAGGTATTTCTCAGATTTTATATTTTACGTTGTAGATAATATCAATTGCGTTATTTCAATTAATTATCAAAAAACGACTAGGTCAATTACTGGATCATCAAAAAAGGTGTAAATTTAGTAATTGACCTCAGTGGTCAATTACTAAAACTTTCCATTATTTAGTTCAGTCAATGAAAATATTATTAAAATTTGACACAATTCCTTCGGGAATATTTTATTGAAGAAACAATATTGTTCCTTTAATTACATTTCAGTTATTGACTAATGTATTTATTAGTAAATTTTGAAACGTTTGATTATAAATATAGTGGTCAATAACTCCAGCAATTTACGTATCAATCACTCATACCGAATCTGGTCAATGATTCTGCAGCTGTCAATATTTTGTATAAATTTTTTTTTATGTACCCAGATAAGATAAAAAACATTATAATAATATTTATGAAAGCCTTAATATTTTCTAAATTTAATTTTCATTATTGACCTAGTCATTTTTCAACTCTTATAGCAAGAAACGATTTTCATAGCAGGTGTGGTCAATAACTCATTCATAGCATGGTCAATTATTGAATAGCTTGCAATGTTTCCATTTTATTTATAGAATGGCCCCAAAAAAGGACCCAGGCTACACCCCGGAGGATGTTAAAAATGCTTTGGTTGCTATAAGCAATGGGGTGACTACAAACAAGGCCGCAAAAACATTTCGCGTCCCAAAAACTACTCTCATCTATAAGAAAAGTGGAAAAATCCCGCTGGAACACAAAATGGGTCCTAGTACATACTTATCGAAAGAAGAAGAAGACATTCTAATTAAATGGATGTTCTCGATGTCAGAGAGAGGTTTCCCTGTGACCAAGGATCATCTTATCGACAGTGTGCAGCTTCTCATTAAACATTTGAAAAGGGATACCCCATTTGTTGATGACAGACCAGGAAGAAGCTGGTAAGAAAGCTTTCTTCGTCGCCATCCAGAGGTTTCCATACGCGTTTCCCAGAATTTAACCCGAGCTAGGGCTCAGATCTCAGAGGAGAAAATTAGACTTTGGTTCAACGAAGTATACAAATATCTCTCGGACAATAATAATCTCGATGTTCTTGCTGATCCTGCCCGAATTTTCAACACTGATGAAACAGCTCTGTATTTATCCCCAAAAGACAATCGCGTACTTGTCCGAAAGGGTCAAAAAGCCGTTTATAACTTCATCAATAATGACGAAAAGGAATGCATTACAACTCTTTTTATGGGTTCTGCTTCTGGGGTCCTTCCTCCACCTATGATTCTTTTCCAGTACGTTAGAATTCCGTATAAAGTGGCAAAATCTGTCCCTAAATCATGGGGTATTGGTCACACACGTAACGGTTGGATGACAGGGGAAAGCTTCTATGAATACGTCGCAAATATTTTTCATCCTTGGCTTAAGAAGAACAAAATCCCCATGCCTGTTGTACTATTTCTGGACGGGCACGTATCGCATCTGACCGTAAATCTAAGCGAATTTTGTTCAGAGAATGGGATTATCCTGATTGCTTTACCGCCAAATGCTACTCATATAATGCAACCCCTTGATACTGCTTTTTTTCGCCCTTTCAAACATCACTGGAAGAAAGTAGTTCATAAATGGCGATTCAACAATCATAGGCAAAAAATGTCAAGGGAAAACTTTGCTGAACTTTTGCAGGATGCTGTCACCACACTTCCAAATGTATCCGAAATACTGAAAAATGGTTTCAAAGGAACAGGACTGTATCCATTCAATGCTGAAAATGTAAATTTCTCTAAGCTATTGAAGAGCGATGCAATTCAACCACAGGAGGTATGTTTGACTTCAAATGTTGAGATTCCAACGTACATGCAACTATTCGCTTGTTTTGAAAAAGAGATTGGGAGAAATAAACTCGCCGATTTTCAACAAACAGAAGGCCAGTGGACCGGAGACGTTGAAGATACTTCCCTGTTTTATATGTGGAGAAATTTGAAGATGAAGGCGGATCTTTTGAACCCTCAAAGAAATAATTCACCGCAAGAAGTCGTGGGCACATCAGAGTCGCCTTTTGAAATTCATGATAGTGACATTGGTAATTCGACCAGGGAAATAATAAACGACGTTCTAGCAGGAAGCGAGGTCGATTTCTCGACGCCGCAGAATGCAACTGATGTCTTAATGATCGAGTTGGAAAATGTCGAATATGATCAGCTAGTGCAGAAATTTTCTTTCCCGTCGACTTCGCAAACGACAAGTACTCCGGTTTTCCTGGTTGAGGTACCTCCTCCATCAAAGCGGAATATTAATGTAATCGAGAACAATCGCTTTTTTATTGAACAATTAGCTGAGCCATATAATAATGGGGAGGCAGTGATTGATACCGACACTGAAAATTCGAAAATCGGGGAGTCTGAAGCTGAGGCTATTGAACAATTAGCTGAGCCATTTGATAACGAGGAGACTTTGAAGGCGGTTAAGTCAGTAAATGATATGGATGCAGAAAATTCGAAAACCGGGTCTGTAGAAGTTGCGTCTAATATGATCGTTCAATCAGAAGTTGCACGCCCGCCGAGCGGATATAAAGAAGTTGAAACTCAAAAAGAAATTGTTGAACAGATCAACATTCCTGAAGAAGCAAGCCAGCCCTTTATTGGGCAAAACGAGGTTGTTGAAGCTGTTGAACCAATCGTTCTGCCAGAAGAAGCAAGCCCGCTAATAAAATCTTCGAATGATTGCTTGAATGTTCCAACGCCATTCAAGAGGTGTTTGTTTTGGCCAACCGATAGCAAAAACAATTCAAAATTGGTTAAGAAAAAAGAAAAAACTCCTTGCGTAGCGTCGTCTGATGAACGGTTGGAGTACCACCGAAGAAAAGAGGAGAAAAAAACTGAAGAAGAACGACAAAAATCTGAACGCCAGAAAGAAAAAGCTGAAAAGAGAAAGGCTAAAGACGAAAATACAGCCAAAAAGCAATCGAAGCTCTAGAAAGCCGATACAAGATCTGACGAGGTGGAAATTGAGGGAGATGAGAAGGATAATTCATATGTGATCGTCAGGTATGATGATGAATATTTCCCTGGATTGGTTTTGGAATATGAAGTGGATGAACTGAAAGTAAAAACCATAGAATCTTCCTCAAACAAGTGGAAATGGCCAAAAAAGCCGGATGTTGTATGGTATTCCAAAGCTGATGTTCTTGAAAACATTAATTCTCCGAAAAAATTGAAACGTGGTGTATATGAAGTACCAAAAATGTAAAAATATATTAATTAATTGAAGAAATAAACTACATTATGAGTACGTAATGACTTAATGTTATCATGAGAAAATTCAAGTCAATCATTGGGGCTGCGAGTGGTCAATCACTGGTTAGGAGCAAAATTTGAGTAGGTCAATTACTGACACACCGGCTGTTTTCTGATTATAGAGTTTTTTTCAGTGCGATGTAACCATTTAAGTTGAACAAATGTATGATATTTGATTAATGAAATTCCAATAAATACGATATAATTTAAAAACTGTGGTTTGGTCTTCAGGTTATCCCGCATTAGGGAGTTGAAATCTGAAATCGTAATCAGCGTAGCTTAAGTGGTCAATTACTGGCCCGTTTATATTAACTCTTTAGGTTGAATTTATCTTGTTTAAATGATTGTGAACTATAAGCTAGCTAATGTATGGTATTGGTACAAGATTAATTCATGTTGTTGAAATTAGAATTTTAACCCTCCATCGGGTGCAACTGATCTGAGAGATTATCGCTATACAAATTTGTGAATAATTTACCGTTACGCATTATTTGGCAACCCTGCGCTCGTCTATCTTCCTCTTCTGAGTTGAGGAAACGCCAATCACGTTTGTGTCTTAGTTACATGCGGCTGTGCTGCTTAGCGCCATATTTAATCTATTAGATTCATTGCGCCCGATCTCGTATTTGTTTGTATGTGTTACAATTTATCTTTTTTTTCATATTATTGTTTGGAAAGTACCCATAACAACCTTCAAGTAAACATTTATTGCTATATTGGTCTGAAAAGTTTTTATTTCGTTGCTAATCTATTAGATTCATTGCGCCCATTCAGTGTTCACGTTGTCACGGTGATTTTTAATTTACAGTTTTATATTTCTCATTCGAAAATGTGCAGTCGCCAAGAGATTTATAATCCAGAGGATGAAGTAGATGCTGAAGAACTACGGAAAATAGCTTATTTTCAGTCGGGCGATGAAGACAAAATTGAATTCGAAGATGAAACTGATACCGATTGAGAGGATTAAATCGAGGAACAGATCGATAATTCGGAGACTTCCTCCTCCTCTGGAAGTGATTCCGAAGAATGCGAAATTTCATGCGACTATTTTGTAGGAAAAAATGCAGTGGAATAAAACTAAATTTTCACGAAGTGTGAAGACTCGACCGCAGAACATTATAGTGCGATTACCGAGGGTAATTGGACCTGCACAAATGCAAAGTCTGTTCTCGATTGCTGGGGTTGTTTTGTAAGTAACAAAATTCTGAACAAAATCATTGATTCTACAAATCTTTATATTTCAACAATCCAAACAGCCGAGAACGAGATGACAAATGTACAGATCTTATCGAGCTGAAATCATTTATAAGATTGCTGTATCTGGCAGGTCTGCCACAAAGTAACAGGCAAAGTATAGTAGAGCTATAGGGAGATGATGGCTATAGAGTGAGAATGTTTCGCTTAGTTATGAACTTGAAAAGATTAAAGTCTCTTCTTCGGTGTATCCGGTTTGACGATATGACAACTCGTCTAGAACGAAGAAAATTTGACAAGCTTGCAAGCTATTCGCAAAGTGTTTACATTGTTTGTTGAAAACTGTGAATCCAATTAATCGCCTGGCAGAAATGTTACGATTGATGAGATGCTCGCAGGTTTCAGAGGAAGGTGTCCGCTTAGGCAATATATCCCCTACAAACCGAATAAGTACGGCATTACAATATACCCAGGAAAACAACCAGACGGTCCATTCGAGACAAGCTTCAAGCCTGCTGATGTTGTCAAGAGACTCGCAGACCTATCTATAGAACTGGCTATAACATAACAGCAGACAACTGGTTTACTGATCTGGAGTTGGTCTCATTTCTTCAATCCAAAAGACCTTCTTACGTAGGTACCGTTAAAAAAAAATAAAAGACAACTTCCGCCCGAGTTTGTTTCAACCAAAGGCAGACCTAAAAAATCAAGTTTATTTAGCTTTCAGAAAGATGTTACGTTAGTTTCATATGTACCTAAAAAGGTTAAAACTGTAATTTTAGTATCAAGCACGCATTAGGTCACTCAATTGAACAAAAGACAGGAGATAATCATTAGCCGCAAATTATAAAGGAATATAATCGGAATAAGGAGGGCGTTGATTTGGTGGGTCTAATGTGTGCAACTTATAATGTCCAAAGAAACGCACGCCGTTGGCCTCTAGTAACATTTTTCAGGATACTAAATATCACTGGTATAAATAATACCCAAGGGTGGCTCAACATGTGAGTCGAGGACAAAAAAAAACAAAGGGGATTTCAACTCATCTTCAGCAAAAACTACAAAAGTTAGGAAGAAGCCTCTGGGGAAACTGGATCATCGTCAAACAAGAGGTAAAGGTGCGCACCTTGCGCTCAAGATAAAAAACAATCTATGATATGGTGTTGTACAACTAAGCAATTACATTTTTTTAAAGCATGCTTGTGATGAGTTTTGAACTGTCTTGCGTGCTACACATTTTCTGTAAAAGCAGAGAATTACAAAACGTTTTCGAGCGGTGCCTTTGATCTTTATTACACTCAATCAATAATCTACAATTTTGAAAATGAGCAACAGAGAAAGGTTACCAAAAACAGAAATCATAATCTAAAAGTGGGTAATAATATCGAAAAATTTTCAAAAGCCTAACTACAATATAAAGTCACATTTACATTAGCAAAACTTTAATTATTCATAGATGGCCGAGATGGAACAGTGTATAAACTTTTGCATAAAATTGTTAGGGTACACTAAAATTGGGAAGTTTGTGTTTACGGCGGAGATATACTGTTATTTTATAAATACATACAACCAAATTTATTAATATTCTAATTATTGAGTGTAATTTATTAAAGAAGTTCTATAAATAATTCTAATTAATTTTAAAATTAAAATACTGAAACAAAATCGGTTTACATAACTTCAAACATCGCCGATTTTATAAAAAATAAATTATAGTTTTAACACAACGTCCATAACTGATAATTATGCAAATGTTTATCGGTAGATTTATGTAGTATAGCTTCTTATTTTTAAGTGTTAATACAGTGTTAAAATAGTAAAAATAATGTTTTATGCCTAATGTTTTTTTTTAATTTAGAAAAATAACTCAAGTGGTCTAAAGCACTTAAGATTTTAGAAATATACATGAAATTGTAGTTAGAATTAAATACTATATACAGATTCGAAGAAGTTCCCATAATTACATACTTGATGTTTTTGGATAATTTTTGTGTTCACATAAAGAATGTAATCTAACGTTAATGTGTAATTCACGAATTCACCTTAAGGAAGTCACGCAGTATGGCCTCCAAAAGAATTATATGACAGCAAAAAGTAAGAAGTGAGAATTACACGCTTTCAACGCCAATTTTTAAAAATAATTATATACGTGCAACAGTTTTTATAAAAAAAATAAAATATCTTCAACATTAAAGATGCATTTTACACATATACTAACAGTGTTAAGAAAGTTATTTAGATAGAAATTCTTAGCTTGCAATATACATTGTATCGTCTAATATTACAGCCACAAGAAGGGTTTGACTACATTACATTGTGATGGGAAAATTTATTATAATAGCTGTGCGAATATATTTTACATTGCAAATATATTATAAAACATCTGGGGATCCAAAAAGTATAACCGTAATACACTATCTGCAAATAATACCATACCATTGATACTCAATGACCATACCATGTAAATAATTATCGACGATTTGGCAATGTCCTCGAGGAGATATAATAAAAAATGAAAACCCTATACGTAACTAACTTTTGATAACTCTA